>CM076584.1:185526234-186056601 GCA_034641835.2 Pinus albicaulis
ATTCAAAATTATGAATCCTATTTTTTTTCACAAAGAAAAAGTTCGTAACTTTTCAATTAATGATCAGCTACATGTTACATAATACTGTAGTATAAACTACTGTTCAGTCAAATCTATTACAGTCAGTCAGACTATCAAAAACTGTAGGCAATCACAGTCCCAAAACATGAATCATACATTAATGAAACAAGTGTCCACATGGTAAGCTCGGTGCATAACTTACTAACACCTACAGAACCTATATATGAGTATGAAGTAAATATACATGCCGAATATATAAAAAGGGGAGGTAGAACAAAATCTCCCAGAAGATAGCTGTAATACTAAACATCCAAAACAGGTGGAGCCTCCTCGATAAAAGGCCGATGATAATATCTGTAGATCTGTCCTGTAGTGTGCTCTGTGATGTGCCAGGTACCCCAGGTCAGCTCCGAAGCTTCTTTGGACAGTTGATCAGCCACTTTGTTCCAAGACCAGTAAATATGAGTCACTGTGATGGAGTCAAAAAGTGCTTTGAGATGGTGAACCTCGCGCAGCAGTGCAGACAATGTGTGCGAGTGACAATGAGATAGGTTGTTAAACCAATTGGTCACAAGTTGAGAATCGCCAAAGATCTGGATGGAGTCACAGTGAATGTCCCGAGCAAAGGTAAGAAGAAGTCTGAGGCTCTGTAGTTCGGCGTAGTTGTTGGTACCTGGACCTAACCCCATTCTAATGTTGTAGTAGTGTTGGTCATTCAAATATGAGCGTTGGACGCACCATCAAAGTATGCCCACGCCCGGATGTGATCAATAGTTTCTGGGGTCCCATGAGATGGCTTGCTGCAAATACTATCCTCAGGAATGAGCCTAAAAGTGGCAAGAGATGCTGCGCAAATCCAATTACAGTCGATAGGAATATCATTGAAAATCTGTTTGTTACGTCCTATCCATATTTCCCAAGTCACGATTAGAGGGAGGTTGCGTAATTTTGGACTGTGTGCAGAGTGCTGCCACCAATGCGTCCAGGCCTCTAATAAAGAGTCACCCTGCCAATTAAATCTGCAACCCAATTCTGTAATGATCCTAGACCAAATGATAAGTATGATGTTACATTGCAGGAATAAATCGAGTGCGTCCTCACTGTCATTTAGACAGTAACAGCATCTAGATGCCCCGTGGAAGGCTCTTCTGTGAAGGAAATCCGTGGTAGGAATACAGTCTCTAAGCAAGCACCAGAACAGAAGTTTGTGTTTATGCGGGGATTTCAATTTCCATATGGTACTCCACCACCAGTCCTTTATAGGGGGTTCCCTGTGCTTGATAAGTTCGAGATAACCTAACTTTGGAGTATAATACCTATTTTTAGAAACAGCCCAAATCAAATTGTCCTCATGGTCTGTGATGCGAATGTTGGTAGCTTTCAGTGCCCAGATAAATTGTTGCCAGACTCGAGTGCCCTCCTGAGGGATCCCCAGGTCACCCGCCTGTAGCCAGGCCTGTTCTCGCCATGAGGAGTGTGCCCAGTCAACTATCTGTGCCAAATAAATGTCGTTCCTGTGGGCAAGGTGTTCAATGATAAACACCGGAAGTTTATGATATTCCCCACTCCCCGACCAGGAATCAGTGCCAATGCGCACCGCAGTTCCCGAACCAATTTGCCAAGAAAGACCATTCTGAAGAATGTGTGCTGCCCTTGTGATAGCCCTCCATATGATTGATGCCCCCGAATTCAGAGTGATGCAGCCACGGATCCATTCAAGAGGACTTTGGGGTGAGATATATTTAGCAACCATGACCTCCTTCCATAGGCTCTGACCTGTAATAATGTGCCAGCCCATCTTAGCCGCAAGTGCTCGAGAAAATAGGTGGAGATCCTTTAACCCCCAGCCACCCCATTTTTTGGGCAAATTGATTCGATCCCATGCAATCCAGGAAAACGTGGATGCCTTACCTTGGTTGCGCCAAAGGAATTGTTTGCAGATGCATTTTATCCGATTAGTAATACCAATCGGAATCCAGGCCAGGGTCATCCAATAGACCGGTATGGCCTCCAATAAAGACTTTATGAGGATTAGTCTACCAGCCCTGGTTAACCATCGGTTATACCAGACGTTTATTCTGCGCTCAATTTTTGCTATGATCCAGTTCCAGTCCTTGATCTTATAATCGTTTGGTTTGATGTGATACCCCCCTTGGTTTGAGTCCTTGATCTAGAAAGATGCATGAGAAGAGGACATGGTTATGGTATCAAAGGGATAGTTTGAAAATGTCATATAAAAAACACGCTAATATACAGTAAGCTATGGCATGGAATTTTTGATGGTGATATAACTTCAACAAAGATAATTGAAGTTAATTGATTAACAAAATGAAAATTAAAGGATGACAAAGCTCTTGCTTTACTTCACTATTTTACAATTCAACATTTGTCTATGTATATTGAGAATTTGACATATGTTTGGTTTTATTACAATGAAATTCTTAAACTTCTAATATTTCTCCCACATGCTAGCAAGTTTATTTATAGATGAAGTTGCTTAGGGAAATATTAGCTAGAGGTGACGATGTACCAAAGAATATTTCAAGGATTAAAAATATGCATTATGACATCATCGGAGGAGAGTTTCCAAAATTTGAAGAAGGTTATTTGGTCTTTATATTGATAAATGATTCGTCTCCATCTTATAAGCACTTTATTGAAATTTCGCAAATAACTAATAAATTATAACCTGCAAATTTTGAGACATTGAATGAAATTTTTGCTCATATAATAAAACATTTGGTAAACAAAAATAATCCAGTGAGGATCTTCTCTTCTCCATTTCAAATAGAGTTTAAAGCTTTAGAAGACATGGTAATAGAAATTTTTGGACTAATTAGAATTAGTCTTCTAATCATGTCCATGTGACAAGTCATAATCAAGGTAGAGGACATAGTTATTAAAATAATTTTCAAAGTAATCAGAATCATCCTAATATTTAAGTCAAGTAAAGATAAAAATATGTTAAATAAAATGACATTATGAATCAAATTGATTTACAAATAATAATTAGTTGCCAAAGTTTAAGCAAACTTCAACTATATATCAAATTTAAAGTCTACATTATCAATGCAATATGGAGAGAATCATGATTAAGACGAACATTCAATATGAGTATGTTTCTCTTTGTAATACATGGTAAACTATTGACAACAAAGAATCTTCAAAAAAATTGTGATGGTTGGCTCCATACATTTTCCTTTATGTACGAGACGGGAAGAAACAATTGCTCATCTATTTCTCGGTTGTTCCTTTTTTAGTGAAGTACGGGAATTCACACTTGCTCCTATCTTCTCTAGAATTTGATGACCTAATTACCCTTCCCTCCCTATTCTTCTTCTTGGGATGTTTTCTACCTTAGAAAATTCAAAGGAAAAAATCTCTTTCAAGCAAATTTGGTTGGAGCTCCCAAGATTTGTACGTTGGAAGGTTTGGAATGGTATGTGATGTGGGGTGGCATGGGCCGGGTCCACGGAGGTGACCCGCCCACCAACATTATAGTTTAACGGTGTCATTTTAATATATTTCATATATATATTTGTATAGTGGCTCCGGCCCAGTGGGGGTTCGGCGAGGGTCATGGCCCACCAGACCTAAATTTTTGTTTTGACATTTATAATATGATCATGCGGTGGGGTGGCGTGGGTTTTACACAACATTTTTTTCACTTGTCCACTGCAATCCCCATCTTGCCCATTGGAGGGTCAATCTCGTGATCAATAAGCGAGTGTCATACCTTGCAAAGACCATCATTGTGTCCCTTTACATGAGAGTAATATTCCTTTTGTTGACAATTCCCACGAGCAGAGACTTAAAAACCCTTGTTTTTGCCTTGGCGCGAGTAGTCGGTTATGCCCTCGCGCCAAAGAGGAAAATTAATGCTGGGCCCCATGCCAGTGGCGCTCTGTCCCGGTTTTCCACCCGCGCCAAAGCTGTTTATGGAATTTCTTTTAAAAATAGAGGTGGAGATTCCACTCCAACCACCTCAAGGATGAGTCATTGGGAGTGGTTGAGCCGATAAACCACTGAACTACCTCCTTTAGGTTTATGGTTTCCACCTCTTATGGGAACTCCCTAAAGGATAGGCCTCCCTCCCACCTTTGTAGGGATCCTAACCTCCTCCTTTTTCCTCTATAAAAGAAGCTATCTCTCTTAGAAAAAAGCTAAGCTGAACTTGGAGAATTAAACATATTATAGTTGAATTACTAGAGAAGATAGAATAAGAATGAATTACATTGAGGAAGTTTGAGTCCATAACTTACGAGAGAGCTTGAGTCCATGCCTTCATCTCGTCCGAATTCCCACGACGAGCATACGAGACGCGCTTCGAGCTGAACCCCGTCGGAGGAGACCGCGATGTCAAAGCATTGGTTGTAACTCTTCCTTCTATTCATTTATATACATGACTACTGTTTGGTTCCACTTTTGTGTTACGACGTTTGTTTAATGGCACATGTTTATCCCTCTTTGACTAGCTAATAGCTATAAATGAAATGTTTTTATCTTTTATGTTGTTCTTGTTTCTTGTTCTATGTGCAAGTATTCAAGTGTAATGGCGAAAGGATTGTGTCTTGCCGAGGCAAAAGCGAGAGGCCACCATTACTACAGCAACAACGACAACGTTGGATTCCAGGTAGGTCGATCTATAGTGTCCCTTGTTCATTCAATAATTAGGAAGAAACACTTTAGCATGTCCCTTTGTTTCTAGACCCACTCTAGGGCTAGAGGGATCGTCTCTGTCACGAGAGAGGATTTACACGCTTAACAAATTGGATACTTACTCATTGGTTCATTGCCTCCTTTTTCAATCAGATTTCCAAAGACATCACTATGGGGGGCATGTGTAACCGAGGAACAAGCCATTGCTTACGCCCAATACCTTGACCTTGTGTACTCTCAATACGACACATTATATGATATCTTGCACGATGCTCCCGACCTGGAAATTCTAAACCACCAACAACTCCATCCGTTGATGGTATTATTGCTTACTGTGTTTCGAGACTTCTCAAAAGTCTTCATCTTCAAACTACGGGAAGCCAAAGTACGCTTCTTCCAATAATTTTGCTTCTCGAGTCCACTTTCAATTACGGTAAACCCACAGAAGTTAATGCCGTTTAGGCCAATCCTACAAATAATAATTCTAAAGGTAAAAATAAGGGTAAAGGTAAGGCCAAAGCCGATACCCCGAAACAAGATTCTCGAAACCTTGTCTTGACGATGGTTCTCAACATAAACGAAGTACCCTTGTTTGATTTGTGATGAAGAGAACTTCACCAAGAGCTTTGTCCTCGATGGTCGAAGTGAGACGATTGCTCAAAGGAACCCGGGTAACTCCGGCCATTCTTAAAGAACCTTTCCCATCTCTGCGGACTCGGATGGTAGAGCAACTTCAATGTTACGCCCCATTTGGCTCTCGGTGTTCATGATGAACGGTTCTGCGGCCGTTTCTATTGCTACTTGATCGAAAGATTATCTTGGATCTCGGCGAGGCCACGAAGAAGGAGATCGCTAATGGTCCTCCTCCTCCGCATCATTCTTGGTCCTCTTGAAATTGAAAGGCTCAATGCTGAATCCATTGTACGATCACCTTCCAAAGGTGTACTCACGTAAGTCTACTTATAATCTCAATTCCCGTGCCACTCACCATTACAATATTGTTGAGGATTTGGCTCGAGCGCGCGTCTGCGATGTACTGCGTTAGAAGTACTTCGAGTTATTCGTCGTAGCGCAAAGCTTTGTTATTTGCGATTGGTGGGATTGATCCTGCCGATACTAGCCTTCTTTCTTTCAATCTAGATAATTTCGTTCCACGACTTCCGCATCAGATTGTGCTCATTATTCAAGTTGTTATTAATGGTCTCGACATCCATCGAGCAGTTGTGGACGAAGATGCATCAACCCGTGTCATGGCATCTTCGTGTTGGAAAGCTATTGGTTCTCCGATACTGAATTCATCACCAAATTCCCCAGGAAGAATTTGATGGAAGAGAATCAAAACCTTTAGGTGTTCTTGCTAGTTTACCGATTACTTTGAAATGGAAGACGATCGATGTCGAGGTCGAATTCGTTGATGCTAAGCTCAATTATAATCTTATCCTCGGTTGCAGTTGGACTCACGCCATGTTATGTGTTCCGTCCACTCTCTTTCATGTTTTGAAATTTCCACATGAAGGAAATATTGTTATTGTTGATCAATTGTCTTTCTTCACCTCTTCTTTCGAGAACTATGTTACGTATGTGGACCAGATTCCTACTCCCTATGAGAGCGTAGGGCCGAGTCTTTTTAAAGATCCCGAACTCATGGGTATTTTTTCATCTTCCTCCACAGAATCATTCGAGATTCATATGATCTCTCGGTACGATGACCCATGGATTATTCCTTCCCCTGAACAGATTGATTCCGTCAAAGATTCGATGCCTTTGAGTCCGATTGAGATTGATTATTGTGAATTCATTGCTGCTTCGGAACCTTCGTCCTCTTATTGTTCTCCTTTGAGAATTTCTCTTGACATTTATTCTCAGTACCCCTGGCTTGCTGATTCAAGTTCGCCTGATCCTTTGAAAGAAGTGTTTCCTTTCGATGAGGCCATCGTGGAAACCATGTCTCTTGAGGATCTGTCGTGGGATGATGGTCATCATCGTTCCTCATTTATGCCTGGCCTCGGGACCATGTCTACTTGTCTTGAGCGTTTTGTATCTCGGGTTCCTTCTCCTCCGCTTCAATTTCTGTTTTTGACGCACGACATCTTTACGGAAGGTAACTTGAGTAACATTACACGGGACGATTCCTAACGACATTTCCGTTAAGCCGTAGTCGTTGAGAACATCCATATTGGGTTACTTGTTCTTCTGATGAAGTCCAAGTTTATACTAGCCTTTTTCGTGAATTTCGTGATGTCTTCGCATGGTCCTACAAATAAATGTCTAGCATTGATCCTAGTATAGTGGTGCATGAAATTCCTACTTATCCTGGTTCGAAACACATTCGCGACATCTTCGTGTTTGTGTTGATTATCATGATATTAATCGAGCTTGTCCTAAGGATAATTATCCTACTCCCTTTATCGATCAAATCATTGATGACGTGTCAGGGAGTGAGATATTTTCCCTAATGGACGGTTTTTTACGGTTATAATCGGATTAACAATCTCCCGGCGATCAACATAAGGCGCTCTTTATCTTTCCTTGGGGTACTTTCGCATATAAGCTCCCTTTTTCGCTTAAAGAATGCTTTGGGGCTATGTTTCGACGAGCAATGTCATATGCTTTTCGGGATATTCAACATATCTTTCAACCTTATTTGGATGATCTTCTCGCTCATTCGGCTAAGCGCATGGACCATCTCGACCATCTTCGTCATATTTTTCTTCGTTGTCGACGTTACAATATTCGACTTAATCCGTACAAGTGCGTCTTCGCGTTGATTCCGGTAGACTCTTAGGGTTTATCATATCCAAATACGGAATTCGCCTCAATCCACTCAAGGTTGAGGCTATTATCAATCTCCCCTCTCCCTTCTCATTACATCAGTTGCAGAGTTTGCAAGGTAAGGCTAATTTTCGATGTCGTTTTATACCTAACTATGAAGAAGTGGCTAGAGGATACACACAATTATTAAAGTAGGGCATCCCATTCTTTTGGGATGAGTTTGCTCAAAAGTCTTTTGAGGCCCTGAAGATGTTGCTTGTCAACACTCCTCTGTTGCGTCCTCCTAACTATCATCATGATTTTTCTCGTTATTTAGCCGCCACTTTTAGTAAGATTGTCATGGTTCTAGTACAAGGCAACGATGACGGTAACACGCATGTTATTTATTACTTGTCTTGTAACCTTCTCGACCTTGAGACACGTTATGCACACGTCGAGAAGTTAGCATTAGTTGTGGTTCAAGCCATTCAGTGTTTTCGTCATTATATTCTTTTGTGTACAGTGATTGTGATTTCCGATTGCAACCCCATGACCTATATATTGTCTTGACAATTGCTGGGGGTAAAATAATCAAAGTGGATTGTCATCCTCCAAGAGTTCGATTTAGAATTTACGGCTGCCAAGTCGAAGAAGTCACTAGTATTTGCTGATTTGACTTGTTCCCTCCCTTCGAGACTCTCCTCCATCTCATTACGAGGAATACATTCCGGACGATACACTATTCTTGATTAGCACCCTCAATCCGTGGTACGGTGATATCATCATTTATCTCCGGACTTCTACTTTCGGATACGAGTTGACGAAGGATGCCCGCCGATGCATTCGTCATCAGTCTTAACCTTATCGTATAGTCGGGGATACCCTCTATTGTGTCGAAGTGGATTCCATTCTCCGTCGATGTTTGACCCTCGAGGAAGCTGAGAAAGTTCTCAATGATTGTCACAGTGATGCCTGTGGCGGTCGCATGTCTGGTTATGCCACTATACAAAATATTCTTCGTGCTAGTTATTTCTAGCCTTCTATATTCAAAGATTGCATTATCGCAGTTCGTAAATGTCATGATTTTCAAGTTTGTCAACGCAAGATGTGTGCGCCACATATACCTCTTCATCCTATCATTACCATTGGTCCCTTTACAAAGTGGGGCATCGATTTTATGATGTGTAACCCTCACTCGAGTAGGGGGGGCATGCTTATATTATCGTAGCCAGTGGACTACTTCACTAAATAGGCCGAAGCAATGCCTACACTTGCTGTTGAAGGTAAGATAGTTGCTTAAATTAATCAGGCCACAATAAGAAATTTTGTTGTAGATAAATGGTTTGGATGAGTTCAGAATTCAAACCCTCCTTCATACGAGAGATAATTCAAAGTTTGCAAATGAAAATTTGGCATGAAAAGCATATCAAAGAAAAGACATTTTCAAGAAGGAGATTTGGCACGCTTTCTGTGACTCAGGATTCAAAGGACTTCAAATGAAAACTAATGACAAGGTGGATAGGGCCTTATCAAGTGTAAAAATGCCATGAAAAACCATAGATGACGAGGGGATCCCTACGGTTTTCAATGGTTACGAGCTAAAAATGTTCAAAAATCCCTCGTCTAAGGCCGAGTTTATCAATTTAATAAACGAGGAGGTGAATGTCATAACAAGCTCCATAGTTTCTAGCGCCTCGCCTTCCTAGAGAAAAAAAGAAATAAATAAATAAAGAGGCATTGGTGAAAACCTCTACGAGGCATCCAAGGCCCACTCACGTCTTAAAAACCTTCATGAAGCGATCCCGGAGCAAAAAAAAAGGAAAAAGGAAAAAAGAAATAAAATATCCTTGGGTGAAAACATTTTTTGAGATGCCCAAGGAAGGCTTGTGGGTTGAAAACCTCTATGGAGGAAACCCACCTCTCTTTTAGAGAGAAATAAAAAATAAGAAAGAAAAAGGGATGAAACAACACCTATGCACTCACCTATAATTTCGTTTTGCAAGTTGGTGATCAAGGAAAAGGGACAGGTTGGGACAAAGAGGAGAAACATCCTTTCTCTCTTCTCTCTCTCCTCTACCTATCCATTCCATGATAAACCCCAATATGCATCCATCCATCCATTTCTCCCTCCAAGTGAGAAAAAAACCGCATGTTTTCTTACTCTCACGGAGTCTTACGGGATGTCCTAGGCTGCTACGGGATTACTGTAGTGCTACATGAAACCTTGCCTTTGCTATAGAAAAGTCATCTGAGAGAGAACAAGCTCACTCAAGGACACCTAACCCCCAAGGAATACATGAAAATCATTCTTTTGTCATAACCACCACTCCGAACCATCACTCCACTCCATGCATAAGTATTCACTCACTAAACCCTCTCTTTCGCCATTGTGAGCTATTTTAGCTAAAATCCTTACATATGGCCTCTCCCCTCATCTCTCCACCACTCCATAACTCCATCCCTAGCATCCTTTCACTACTTCTCCTCATTTCTCAACTAATTGGAGCTCCAAAGCGGGGAGAAAGGGGGCCACTTCGAGGAAGATGATGTCTTCGTGTCGCAATCTTGTACATGTCACATCAAGCTAAAAATGCCGAGAGGTAGCTCATGAAGATGGCTCCGAGAAGATCACCGGGGAACTCCGGGAGGAAGGCCACACTAGCAATAGCACTTTGAGGATATCCATGCAACATCTTAAAAAAAATAATCGGCAAACAAAAAATAATAAGCGGCTCACTCGGGAAATAAGTTTCTCACTCGGGAAAATATGCATAAAAAAAAGAAAAAACACAACAAAGAAAAAACATTGATGGCTATCACCGAGACTCTAGCCCCCTACATCAAAGAAATTCTACAACTCCTCGGCAAGAGGTAGGGTTAGGTATGGCTCCCTCACCCTCTCGCTATGCATCATATTGGCTAAAATTAATTAATGTTGAGAATAGAGAGTTCAAAAAGGCAAAAAAGGTGACTAGTTAACTTGGCCACCCTCGTAAAGTTAAATTGAAGGGGAAGTGGAGTTTTTCATGCCACTTGGGTCGTCAAATCGGTTAAGGGAGAGATCACGAGGAGTTGGAGGTGATTATGAGGGCGAGATAGAAATGATTGGCTCGAGTGGGACCAATGATATACACGCAAGGGCGGAGTATCAAGCTCAATCCCCCTTCGAGGTTCCTCGACATGGTAAATCCGAGGTTTGCGAACAAGTGACCCCCGAGGGTCCTCGACAATGGTTAATATGAGATTTGCCGTTTGTAATACGTGCACATCTTCTATCTTCGCCAATGAGATAGGTATGATTACCTCACTAGGTCCGACATGATCTTGTGCTTGACTCTTTTAACAAGAGCTTCCAAGAGTACAAATGCAACAATTGAATTTCCCTACCGCAAGATTCTACTTGTTTGATTTAAGCGCTTTGGAATGTTTATTACAACTTGTTCCAAAACACTAGCCTAAGCTATATTGGTAAAATGAGCCCTAGAAAATGTAAAAATGTCTAGATTGATTTTATTAGGCATTGTATTGATTTGGATGTTATTTAACACAAAGGGTATGGAGTTGAAACTTTGATGATGTTGTGACTCGATGAAAAATACTCTAAATGCATCAATGTGAGAAATGCAATTCTTTCTTTTCAATGAATTCGATTTAGGATAAAGTTGAAAGATTTATTGATTTTAAAACACAAACTTCCTCATTCATAAACAAAATCCTTTTTGAAAATAAGACAATTTCACTAAGAACTAAATTTGCAAGTATGATCGATTTCTCTTTTTGAATGAAATTCTACTGATAACCAAGTCAAAAAACTACAATTTAAACAATTAATCAATTCCCAAAAGAAAACAATTCCTAAAAAAACCCTAAAAAGTATAAATTTAAAAAATTAAATCAAAATTCTAATTTTGAATCCTAACTAGGATACCTATGAATGTTTCTGAGATGATCTCTCTTAGTTGTGATAAGACTAAGAAGGTTTCCACTTATCTCAGCGAAATGAAATCATCTAAGAGTGCTTGGTGTTGAATCGGACTTCGGTGACCTAGAAGCTTTTACAGGGTTTGCAAATGAACGGGGGAACAAATATTCATAAAAGTAAGGTTGGCTACAATCATGATGGCTTAAGAAGACAAAATCATAAAACCGGTGAGTGAGGCAAAGCGAAGGTATCTTCCATATAGAAAAAATAATAAACTAGGGAAAACCTAACTTGTAAAATGCAAACGGGATGATCAATCATACAAGATTGAAAATCATTGAAAGGGAGTTCTCACACGGGATCGACACCCAAAATGGATCGGGGCAAAACTTGAAGAATTTGGTTATCTACCTGCGAAGAGAGAAATTTATTTTTTTCAAAATTTTCTAGGGGTGTGCGGCTTATCGGTTGACAAAAGTGTGCATGCGCACTAAATTGAACTAACAAGTTGCACGGAGTTGTCGCTACTGTCTTCCAAAGAGAACAACGCAAGTAAAGGAAAAAATTTGAAAAAAATAAAATAAAATATTTCTTTCTCGGATATTCGAAAAAAGTTTATCTACCCAACCACACTCAAAAGTAAAAATCATAAAACTAAAGTTTCAAAGCTGAATATAAACTAAGAAAACTAAGCTCTAGTTCCAGTATGGTTGCCAATTTGTTACCACAATTAATCCCTCTTGCGGACAAGAGCAATATACCTAGTACTCCAACGAGCAACTAGAAACAAAGATCCATTTGGCTACCTCTTTCTCTATATTATTTGTATTTAAAGATCATTATAATAGTAAGGTAGAGAGGACATGCTCCTACCTTGAAATCCAAACGCTTTGATGTAGCCCTTTGTCTGTCGCTCCAACTTTAGTTCTCCAATGATGAGTAGAACCTACAATCAAAGGAAAGACAAATAATCAAAGCATCTACAACATGTAATAATCAAAAAGTAATAATCCAACTTAGTGATCAAGGAATCTAAGTATTGACATTATTCCCATGAATACAGAAACAAGGCAATGAGAAAAAGAGATCCATATGTATTATTAAATTAGAAAGAGCAATCTTACAACCAAATGCCTTGATATTGTACTGATTTCTCCCGGGGGTCCTAGCAATCGTTCTTCTTCGGCTGATAAGCCTTCCTCTCTAGAATGACCGGCATGAAGTTATGGGGACAAAGGTGTGATCTTCAGTGTGTGAACAACAACTCGCTAGTATAGAAAGTAAGCATTCTGTGAAATCTCTTCATCTTAGAAACTATATATATAAGTTTATATTATTCATAATCTACCTTTGAACCTGAAACTTGAGGTCAATTTATAGGGAGATTGAAGTAATTTCAATTCCATAAAGAGAGGGATGGATCCCTCCCATGAAGGGATTTGAGTTCCTTGGACCAAGGGATAAGCTCCATGAGTGGAGGGTAAAGCTCGAGCGCACGACTCTAGAGGCTTCTAGTTGGGATAATATTCGACCAACTAGGCTTCTAGAAGTTACTTTTTCTTTTTACTTGCTTTTCATGGGGGGTGCGCGGGTTTTAGTGGCAAACGGTGCGGCGGTCGCAACGGCTAATGGAAGGATCATCAACACATGCGTAGGTAAATGCTAGTAAAATCGTGCGGCCCAGGACTTTTAGGGGGTTTTACTGAGCTTTTCTCCAATTTCCAAGGCTTGATTCAAGAACATCAATGTTTTTTTACCTCTAAGGGAACATGTTATGGGTGGTAATAGACCCATATGAACATTCAAATTTCATGGTGACAAAATGACGTGTAACAAGGAAGGAAAAAGGTTCTTGGCTATCTTAAGCCCTAGATGTACTAGAAACACCCTCCAAATGAATGTCCACTAAATGTCGTAGAGGGTTTTCTTAGTACGTGAAGAGAATCATGCCACAAATAAGTGTACCTCCTTACACAGGCTCAAATACTGTATATCAAGGTGGGGGAAGGAGGGCCCGAGCAACTACTGTTTCATAAATCGAGAGGATGCTTCAAGGGCCTCGGTCATATCGAGAAGGGTATCCAAGGTGCACCTTACTCCTATAATCATATAAATCGAGAATGCACCTATGCGGTCTTGGTACACCTCCACTCCTCCATCATGGCCTACACCTCCTACTTGGCCTTACAACCCTCCATATCACCCTCGGCTGTGAACCAACCATTCCGGCCAATATATTCCTCAACCACCTCAATGGAGCAACCCATCACAAGGGTGGAGACCCCAACACAATCGACCACCCTTTCTTGCATCCACCCCAAACTCAACCTCACCTAACCCATTATGCTCCACCTAAGTTGCCTTAGATGCCTACCCGACCCAATCCCAGACTCCGAACAAAAAGTAGGCACAACAATTTTACATTGGGGAAACATCCTATCCATCTTATGTTGTGGAGATGCATGAGATCAATCTTAGAGTCGAGAAGAGTAATCCCAGACAATAATCCTCCATATCCACCTAAAGAGGTTGAGGAGGAAAAGAAAGAAAGCAACACTTAGATCCAACAAACTCCTTTTCATGAGCGCTTGATCCACCCTAGTCGGCACACCCGGGAAGGGGCGAGACACGGGAGAACTAAAAAATTTGGGTGTGAAAATACCTCTTCTCCGGGCCATCAAGGATGTTCCTATTTACAATAGGCTCATCGAAGAAAATTTCTTTAAGAAACACGGGAGAAAGAATAAATACACCCCCACCATCAATGTAGTGGGACAAGCATGTCGACTTAATGTTGGGAAGGGTGATCTTATCGAAGTACCTCGACCACTGGAAGTCCGATAGTATATTTATACATCGATGGTGTCATAGTCCCCAATACTGCGATTGATCTCGGGGGGCTGCCATCAATGTGATGACCAAGGAAACTATGCTTAAACTCAACCTCTAAGGAGCTTTGAGAAATACCACCACTCGGATTACGCAACTTGCGAGGCGGGTCCCATGATAACTCGGAAGGAATTGTTGAGGATGTTATGGTCTCAATCAACTCTTGGGAGTATCCTACAGATTTCTGGTCCTTGAGCCAAAAACCAAGTTTAATGGATATCCTCTCATTTAGGAAGTCCTTGGTTATCCATTTATCGATGCTTATATCCTTTGTCGGGCCGAAACATGACTATAAAGAATGGCCCCTTTTCTAAGCGGCTCGTGTTATATCCTCCACTTGACCTTCCATTGACCATGACCTACCTTTGTGGTTGGAGGATGAAGAAGAAGGATATGAAGTATACGGTACCACTCCCTACCCCATTTGTACCATATATATTGTTCTTAGAAGGGGAAACCCGATGAGGATGCTATCATTGACCACATCATTCAAAACCAACACCCCAATGACATTCCACTCGATAACCTAGTCAAAAGAATACGAAAGCAACCCTTGGATGGAGGTGCACTCAATTGATTCGACCTTTAAAGCCACCAAGGTTGTGGAATTTGGCCCATCAAAATCTACGAAGATTAACTCATCCCTCTTAGCCAAAGAAGAAGAGCGATTATGCCGGCGCTTGAAGGAAAAACTTGATGCATTTTCTTGGGACTAAAAAAGATATGAAAAGGGGTGCATCCCTCGGTGTGCACACATCATATTTATATTAAATAAGGATGTAAGCATGTGCGCCAACCCCAAAGGAGGATCAACCCGACTCTAAAGGACATAGTAAACTATATATGAAGAATTACCTTTGAACTAGAGAAAATTCCTTCCAAATAATTAAAACTAAATATTTATCGGGAGCATTCAAAAAATACAAAATGGTTGTCAATCGAGGGTCTACTATGTCTCCCCCCTTCTTTCAATCTCTAGGTATGCTTTAAAAGCGAGTCCAAGAAAAAAAAGGTCGTTTCCAATTGCACTTTTTGTTGGTTGTTGGGAATTTAGACCACCGAGTGCAAAAATGTTTTTTTTGGCTAGATTTTTCAATCCTTTACAAATCATTCAACGAAGAAACATTGATATAAAAAAATAAACATGATGAGTTTCGACTAAAAACTGGGCAAAGAATTCCAACCCATAACGATAACCATTAATAAATAATTCCCTAATTACATGCATTCTTTTTCCAAACACTTACATGAGTTGCTTGATCAACTTCATCTATTGCAATTAGATAGCACTTGACATTTTGTTTTGAATCCAAAATTCAATTATGGAATATAGCACGGAGGAAATTTCTAGACACGTAGTTGAAGAGTAGTTTCACTCGGCCAAAATTTCCTCCATAATTTCAATTGTCATTCTTCTTAGTTTTGTTATATCACTTAGGGCTACCCTTATCTCGATCGCAGATTCTCAATGTATGGTTACATGGATTTTCGGGCCAACCTCACTCTCCGTCTTGCCATCGTTTACATAGATAGACGTGGTCATTAACGAAACTATTTATTGACGGAAAACTTTCAGGCGAAAGCTTATCCTATACCATGTATGTTGTTAAGTTTAATATTCATCCTTTGTTCTCGAGTCTGTAGTGCATAGCTCGAGGCAAAAGTACCTCCCAGTCACCCATGGGTTCTATGGAGAGACACGAATCGAAAGTTGGAGAAACAAAAAACCTTGAAAGGACAAATAAAATCGGTTTTTAACATATAAATGAGTAAAAGTATATATAAATTTATTTATATGTTAAAATAGTATATATATATATATATATAAGTTGTTGAATCTAAAAAGGGCCACGGGATCTTGGATAGATGGTGATCGGGTGCTCCGTTGAGGCACTCCTTGATGTGAAGTCACCGGTTCAATTCCCTACCCCGATCGTAGTGATATGTATTGGACATGATGATGAAGATGTAGTCCTACCCAACTTACAAAAATAAAAGTTGTTGAATGTAAAAGGATTGGTTTTGCTTGCAATTTGTTATGAAGATTTGGTAAAATTTGTGAGAATAATGGCATAACCTTGACAAATTTTAGGTTTTATGATTTTTTAATAAAAATATATAGTGTATATTTCATATTTATATATAATTTTTTTAGGTTATGTGATTTTTAATAAATAAAATATAGTGCATATATCATATTTATTTATAGTATATATAAACAATTGTTTTGATTTATTTATATAAATATATTATTATGTTTTAAATAATTTAGATAATTATTTGATTTTAAAGGTAAAGTATTCATATTGTAACGATAATCTTTTTTTTTTGACAGAAACGGTTATGGAGCTTTTATATTAATCATGGGCTGAATGCCGAAATTCTGTTTATATTCTGGGCTTCTTTGCCTTGATGCATCTCACTGCTAAGGCTGAGAATGCAGCTGAAGCTTGCAGATTTCTTCCTTGGATAAACCCCTAATGAGTTGATTTGAGAGATTTCCCCCCACTTGAAGATACGGACAAATTTGTTTAATAGCAGACGATAGAACATGACGGCAATCTATTTATGGAATGGGATCCCATGATTCTTCTTCCTCTTTTAGCTTGACCACGTGGAAGTAGAGGCGACTTTGTTGGCTTCTATATCTGCCTTTTTATTGTGAATTCTCAACACATGATAGTACTTCAAGTTACGAAAATTGTTTTCCAAACCTTTGATCCTAGTGATCGGCCTTGCAAGATTGAGGTTCGATCTTGGAGTATTAGAAACCATTGCGTTTATAATGACTTGGGAGTCGCCTATAACAATTGCTTCATTAATGTCCGGATCTTTAAGGATCTTGAGTCCTTGGAAAAGGGCCAAGGCCTCGGCTAGATCTTTGGTAGAATATCAAAGTCCCCAAGCGTAGGAGAGAATTTTTTCCCCAATTTGTTTTAGAACAACACCTCCACGCACCCTGACTTTGCACAGGTTTCCCTTCTTTGCTCCATCAAAAAGAGGAAGTGCCTTGCACTGCGATTTAAGCCAATCTTGAAAGTCATTTTCTGATTTCCTTATTTGCCAACGTTTGATAGTGGGGGGCTTTTCGGTTGCGGGATGGAATTGAAGTTCTAGATTTGATCCCCATGCAATGTCACGATTGGGCTGAGATTGGAGTCGTCTTTTATATCAATCAAGCACTCCTTTATGTGGCATTTGATCTTGGCTTCTAAAACTTTGTGTGCTTTGCTTTGTATTTCTAAAAAATTCTTACGATTCAGCTCTAGCCATAGCTTCCAGCTGATGATATTTGGGAGAATAGCCCATCTTTGCTTTAATAATCGGGTTTTTAGGAGGTGAATGCGGATATCTTGTTTTTCCATTCGAGAGAAAAGTTCGGAGGTGGAGCAAGGAAGAATGAAGTTAGGATCCAAATCATGAGTAAAGAAGGACCGGATACTGCACGGAGTAAGTTGCATTCTAGAATTAGATGAGCTGTTGTCTCGGCGTTTTCATTGCACGGTGAGCGAGATGGATGGGCCGTAGAATCCTTTCTTCACGCAGAGTTGTCATAGGTTAAGATTTTGCCGTGACGAGAAAACCCAAGCAAAGAAATCAACCTTGGGCCATGAAGGCAGTGCGAAACACCTTGCCAAGGAGGCTGGATCGGGGGGAACGTATGGTCTCTCGTTCGGCTTAGCGTACCCCAAGGAGACTACGTAACCTCTGTCTTTTGGCCCCCGACCTTTCACATCTCTTTTCCTCGAGTGCGTGGGTGCCAATCCCGGTGCGAGGGAGTCGGCGGCGTGATCAATTCGAGTTCGGGGTTTTTCCGGCACCTTTAAACGTTTCCCGGCTTTGCCCATATCAAGTCGTTCCCGGCGTGAGATATCCCACGGCGTTCTCAAACCTTCTCTGTCCATCCGGCGGTGCGAGAGAATTAATGGAGGCTACGACTTCTATTGGTTCCTTATTCATGATTACAGTCGAGTCAGGATGTTGATTTTTTTTCCCGTTGCACGGTATCCGGAAAGAGTGGGCGGTGATGAGAGATGCGGCTCGTCATAAATTTTGAGGAATGATGAGTTTGGAAGGTGGATCACATTTTCTAAGCATACGGATCTTGAACCTGCGGAAATATTTTTTTCCGGAGCGCCTTTTGAGGCCCGGCCTGGATTGGGCGCAATGATCCTCAAACGATTTTTGCAACCATTGCCACATTACAGTGACAAAGATTTTTGAAATTTAGACCTCCTTCCCACGGTTTGGAGATGGTATCGGTGATAAGGGGGATATTTTTTTCCATTCTGTTTCCCTCCCTTCTAGAAGAACCTCCTTATGAATTCCTCCATTTTATTTAGAATGGAAAGCGGAGCGAGGAGCCCGGCGAATTGAAAAAGAGGCAAAGTTTGTTGAGGCGATTTAATTAAGGCTTGTTTTGCCCGGCGGTATTCGACGGGGAATATCCCAGGGCTTGAACCTTTGCCTTGAATTTTTCAAGGTTTGTGGGAGCCATTCTTTGCTTGCGGAGTCTCTTAAGAGAAATTGGGAGGCCAGGGTATTTAAAAGAAGACCGGGAGGTGGAAGCTTCAAAGCCCAAACATGCGGAGATGGCGAGATAGCGGTGTGGGCGAAGTATTCCATTGTAAATATGACATTTGCTCTTGTTAGCAGTGTGCACTGAAGCTTCATTTGAACTCATCCCGAAAGCTGCTTTGAATTTTGTGGCGGTGGAAATAGAGCGGAGACCCAACGGCAAAGTGTCATCCGCAAACAAGGCATGATTAATATTTTTGATCCCTCTTGCAATACACGATCCATTGATTTCATGATCTTGCAATTTTTTTGTCTAGAAGGAAGCTAGGGAGCCGAGGCTTGGATGACAAAGAGCAGAGGGGATAGAGAACACCCCTGCCTAAGTCCTCTCGAGGCTTTAAAAAAGTCGGTGGCTCTTCCATTAACAAGAGGGGCAATCCATGGCTCCAAGATGCATGCCCGGATCCATTTAATTAAATTTGCTCCAAAACCAAACTTATTCATAACATTTAAAAGAAAGTTGTGATTAACTCGATCAAACGCATTTTCTAAATCAAGTTTAATCACCATACCTTGCCCTTTTTGAAGGAGACTTGAGTGGATTGCCTCTTGTACCGGGGAAGAAGTTTTCCACGATGCGCACTGCCTTGGATGAAGCCTCCTTGATTCTCTGGAATTATTTTGGGGAGAATGAGCTTCAGTCTATTTGCGATTACTTTGGTGATTAATTTGTACCCTGTGTTGCAAAGAGAAATCGTAGGAATCTGTTGGAGTTGTAACGAAAATCTTTTGATAATGTATAATAAATAACTTTTTATAATTATTTCTATTTTATTAAGAGAGTAATATAATAGAATACTTATATCTATAATATATGTGTTGATTTAGTGAACATTAATATATTTAGAAAAGTGTAGTTAAATAAACTATTATTTTATAGAGGTTATTTAAGATTCAAATGTTTTCAATAATAATAATAATCTATTTTTAAATTCAAGGTTAAGCTAAATAGTAAATAGTATGTGGAAACCTACATACTCTTATTCAAAGCCCATCGTTTATGAGATAAGATATATACTCCTAGATATCAATTATACCTATTGAAGTGAAGAGGAGGCATGCAAAAGGGATTTTTCAATTTTTTAGGGATTTCGGATATAGTTATTTGTGAGTTGTAATCAATTAACTCAATTAATTGAGTTAAAATCGGTTAACTAGTTCTAACTAAGAGATGAGCTAGTAATAGTTCCAATGAATTAAATACGATTTAATTCACGAGGTAGTGATCAATCGGTTAACTAATAATTCGCTATAAATATCTGTTTCATGTCGGTCCTAAGGAAGACCCGGTTGATGCGAGGTTAAAGGAAGAGATCTATCATTTGTACTATTAGAAAATTATACGAGATCATGCATGAGGTCATCGAGAAGGCCTTGAAGGATTGCGCAATCATTAATTGTTATTTTCGTAATTAATAGGGGCTCAATTACCCCAAGAATGCATAAGGAGTGAGAGATCGCGGGCATCCTCTCTTTAACGGTCGAGGCTGAAAAAAAGGGGAATGATGGCGGCCCATTGGTCGAGTCGATTACTTAATTGACGAGGGGACGGGGAGGTCCATGCGGGAGAGGATGGATCAATGGATCAATGGATCGTGGGAGCGCGAGAGATGGAACCGAATGCTTTCTACCCAACGGATGAACTTGGGTATGTGCCTTCGGCCAATAAGAAGGTTCTTGGGCTGCAACCAATACTAATAATTCAAGTTCCATTAATTGCCATTTCGTATAGTTTAAGCCGCGATGAACAAGCCTTTGTAAAGTAAATGGAACTTTTTGGGCTTAGGCCGGTTTATCACTCTATCTCCGCTATAATTTCTATACGATCACGTAGGGACAAAAAGCATTATACACCGAACACCAATATATGTTGTTTTCACTACCCGACAGAGGAAACAATTGTTGTTTCCATACATTTTCCTTTATGTCTAAGACGGGAAGAAACAATTGCTCATCTATTTCTCGAGTTGTTCCTTTTTTAGTGAAAGTACGGGAATTCACACTTGCTCCTATCTTCTCTAGCATTTGATGACCTAATTAGCCTCCCTCCCTATTCTTCTTCTTGGGATGGTTTCTACCTTAGAAAATTCAAAGGAAAAATCTCTTTCAAGAAAAGGTTGGAGCTCCCAAGATTTGTCTGTTGGAAGGTTTGGAATGGTATGTGATGTGGGGTGGCATGGGTCGGGTCCACCGGAGGTGACCCGCCCACCAACATTATAGTTTAACGGTGTCATTTTAATATATGTCATATATATTGTTGTATAGTGGCTCCGACCAGTGGGGGTTCGGCGGGGGTCATGGCCACGAGCCTAAATTTTTTGTTTTGACATTTATAATATGATCATGCGGTGGGGTGGCGTGGGTTTTACACAACATTTTTTCCTTGTCTGCAATCCCCATCTTGCCCATTGGAGGGTCATTCCCGTGATCAATAAAGCGGTGTCATGCCTTGAAAAGACCATCATTGTGTCCCTTTACATGAGAGTAATATTCATTTTGTTGACAATCCACGAGCGAGAGACTTAAAAACCCTTGTTTTTGCCTTGGCACGGGTAGTCGGTTATGCCCTCGCGCCAAAGAGGAAAATTAATGTTTGGGCCCCATGCCGGTGGCGCTCTGTCCCAGTTTTCCACCCGCGCCAAGATGTTTATGGAATGTCATTTAAATATAGAGGTGGAGATTCCACTCCAACCACCTCAAGGATGAGTCACCGGGAGTGGTTGAACTGATAAACCACGAACTACCTCCTTTAGGTTTATGGTTTCCACCTCTTATGGGAACTCCCTAAAGGATAGGCCTCCATCCCACCTTTGTAGGGATCCTAACCTCCTCCTTTTCCTCTAATAAAAGAAGCTATCTCTCTTAGAAAAAGCTAACTGAACTTGGAGAATTAAACATATTATAGTTGAATTACTAGAGAAGATAGAATAAGAAGGAATTACATTGAGGAAGTTTGAGTCCATGACTTCCGAGAGAGCTTGAGTCCATGCCTTCATCTCGTCCGAATTCACGACGAGCATACGAGAAGCAGCTTCGAGTTTGAACCCCGGCTTTGGAGGAGAGTGTGATGTCAAAGCATTGGTTGTAACTCTTCCTTCTATTCATTTATATACATGACTATTGTTTGGTTCCACTTTTGTGTTACGACGTTTTTTTAATGCCACATGTTTATCCCTCTTTGACTAGCTAATAGTTATAAATGAAATGTTTTTATCTTGTATGTTGTTCTTGTTTCTTGTTCTATGTGCAAGAATCCAAGTGTAATGGAGAAAGGATTGTGACTTGCCGAGGCAAAAGCGAGAGGCCACCATTACTACAGCAACAACAACAACGTTGGATTCCAGGTAGGTCGATCTATACAACGACTTGCCGAGGCATGTCCCTTTGTTTCTAGACCCACTCTAGGGCTAGAGGGATCGTCTCTGTCCGCAGAGAGGATTTACCTGCTTAACAAATTGGAGACTTACTCATTGGTTCACTGCCTCCTTTGTCAATCGGTGCCAAGACATCGCTATGGGGGGCATGTGTGGCGAGGAACAAGCCATTGCTTACGCCCAATACCTTGACCTTGTGTACTCTCAATCGACACATTATATGATATCTTACACGATGCTCCGACACTGGAAATTCTAAACCACCAACGACTCCATCCAGTTGATGGTATTATTAGATTACGTGTTTCGAGACTTCTCAAAAGTATTCATCTTCAAACTGCAGGGAAGCCAAAGTCCGCTTCTTCCAATAATGTTGCTTCTCGAGTCCACTTTGAATTACGGTAAACCCTCGAAGTTAATGTCGTTTGAGGCCAATCCTATAGATAATAATTCTAAAGGTAAAAATAAGGGTAAAGGTAAGGCCAAAGCCGATACCCCGAAACAAGATTCTCGAAACCTTGTGTTGGCGATGGTTCTCAACATAAACGAAGTACCCTTGTTTGATTTGTGATGAAGAGCACTTCACCGGAAGCTGTCCTCGACGGTCGAAGTGAAGCGATTGCTCAAAGGCACCCAGGTAACTCCGGCCATTCTTAAAGAACCTTTCCCATCTCTGCAGACTCAGATGGTAGAGCAACCTCAATGTTCTTCCCCATTTGGCTCTCAGGTGTTCATGATGAATAGTTCTACAGTCGTTTCTATTGCTACTTGATCGAAAGATTATATTGGATCTCGGCAGGCCACGAGGAAGGAGATCGCTAATGGTCCTCCTCCTCCGCCTGTTACTGGTCCTCTTGAAATTGAAAGGCTCAATGTTGAATCCATTGTACGATCACCTTCCAAAGGTGTACTCACGTAAGTCTTCTTATAATCCCAATGCCGTGCAGCTCACCATTACAATATTGTTGAGGATTTGGCTCGGGCGCGATGCGCAATGTCGGCGTTAGAAGTACTTCAGATTTGTTCGTCGCATCGCAAAGCTTTGTTATCTGCGATTGGTGGGATTGATCCTGCCGATACTAGCCTTCTTTCTTTCAATCTAGATAATTTCGTTCCATGACTTCCGCATCAGATTGTGCTCATTATTCAAGTTGTTATTAATGGTCTCGACATCCATCGAGCGGTTGTGGACGAAGGTGCATCAACCCGTGTCATGTCATCTTCGTGTTGGAAAGCTATTGGTTCTCCCGACCCTGAATTCATCACCAAATTCCCTAGAAGAATTTGATGGAAGAGAATCAAAACCTTTAGGTGTTCTTGCTAGTTTGCGATTACTTTGAAATGGAAGACAGATCAATGTCGAGGTCCAATTCGTTGATGCTAAGCTCAATTATAATCTTATCCTCGGTTTCGATTGGACTCACGCCATGTTATGTGTTCGTCCACTCTCTTTCATGTTTTGAAATTTCCACATGAAGGGAAATATTGTTATTGTTGATCAATTGTCTTTCTTCACCTCTTCTTTCGAGAACTATGTTACGTATGTGGACGATTCCTACTCCCTATGAGAGCGTAGGGCCGAGGTCTTTTTAAAGATCCCAGAACTCATGGGTATTTTTCCTCTTCCTCCACCAGAATCGTTGTTAGATTCATATGATCTCTCGGTCGATGACCCATGGATTATTCCTTCCCTAAATAGATTGATTCCTTCGAAAAGATTCGATGCCTTTGAGTACGATTAAGATTGATTATTGTGAATTCATTCTTCCTTGGAACCTTCGTCCTCTTATTGTTCTCCTTTGAGCATGTCTCTAGACATTTATTCTCGATACCCACGGCTTGGTGATTCAAGTTCGCACGATCCTTTGAAAGAAGTGTTTCCTTTCGATGAGGCCATCGTGGAAACCATGTCTCTTGAGGATGCGTCGTGGGATGATGGTCATCATCGTTCCTCGTTTATGCACGGCCTCGAGACCATGTCTACTTGTCTTGAGCGTTTTCTATCTCGAGTTCCTTCTCTCTGCTTCAATTGCTGTTTGACGCACGACATATTTATGGAAGGTAACTTGAGTAACATTACCTGAACGATTCCTAACGACATTTCCGTTAAGCCGTGTCGTTGAGAACATCCATATTGGGTTACTTGTTCTTCGATGAAGTCCAAGTTTATGCTAGCCTTTTCCGCGAATTTCGTGATGTCTTCGCATGGTCCTACAAAGAAATGTCGGCATTGATCCTAGCATAGTGGTGCATGAAATTCCTACTTATCCCAGGTTCGAAAGCACATGTTTGCAGCGTCTTCGTGTTTGTGTTGATTATCATGATATTAATCGAGCTTGTCCTAAGGATAATTATCCTACTCCCTTTATCGATCAAATCATTGACGACTATGCGGGAGTGAGATATTTTCCCCCAATGGACGGTTTTTCTAGTTATAATCGGATTAACAATCTCCCGTGATCAACATAAGGCTGCCTTTATCTTTCCTTGGGGTACTTTCGCATATAAGCTCCCTTTTGTCTTAATGAATGCTGGGGCTATGTTTCAGTGAGTAATGTCGTATGCTTTTCACAATATTCGACACATCTTTCAACCTTATTTGGATGATCTTCTCGCTCATTCAGCTAAGCGCATGGACCATCCTGACCATCTTCGTCATATTTTTCTTCATTGTCGACGTTACAATATTCTACTTAATCCGTACAAGTGTGTCTTCTGCGTTGATTCCGGTAGACTCTTAGGGTTTATCGTATCCAAATACGGAATTCGCCTCAATCCACTCAAGGTTGAGGCTATTATCAATCTCCCCTCTCCCTTCTCATTACATCGGTTGCGAGTTTGCAAGGTAAGGCTAATTTTCGATGTCGTTTTATACCTAACTATCGCGAAGTGGCTAGAGGATACACACAATTATTAAAGCGGGGGCATCCCATTACTGTTGGGAAGAGGTTGCTCAAAAGTCTTTTGAGGCCCTGAAGATGTTGCTTGTCAACACTCCTCTGTTGCGTCCTCCTAACTATCATCGTGATTTTTCTCGTTATTTAGCCGCCACTTTTAGTAAGATTGTCATGGTTCTAGTACAAGACGACGAAAAAGGTAACGTGCATGTTATTTATTACTTGTCTTGTAACCTTCTCGACCACTGAGACACGCTATGCACACGTCGAGAAGTTAGCATTAGTTGCGGTTCAAGCCGTTCGACGTTTTCGTCATTATATTCTTTTGTGTACGATGTGTTGTGATTTCCGATTGCAACCCATGACCTATATATTGTCTCGACAATTCTTTGGGGAAAATAATCAAAGTGGATTGTCATCCTCAAGAGTTCGATTTGAAATTTACGGCTGCCAAGTCAAAGAAGTCACTAGTATTTGTTGATTTGACTTGTTCCCTCCCTTCGGACTCTCCTCCCTCTCGTTACGAGAATACATTCCGGACGATATGCTATTCTTGATTAGCACCCTCAATCGTAGTACGGTGATATCATCATTTATCTCCGGACTTCTACTTTTAGATACGAGTTGACGAAGGATGCACGTCGATGCATGCTGTCATCGGTCTCAACCTTATCGTATAGTCGGGGATACCCTCAATTGTGTCGGAATGGATTCCATTCTCTGTCGATGTTTGACCCTCGAGGAAGGCGAGAAAGTTCTCAATGATTGTCACGGTGATGCTGTGGCGGTCACATTCACGGTTATGCCATTGTACAAAATATTCTTCGTGCTAGTTATTTCTAGCCTTCTATATTCAAAGGCTGCCTTGTCTTGCGGTTCGTAAATGTCATGATTTTCGGGTTTGTCAATACAAGATGTGTGCGCCACCTATACCTCTTCATCTTGTCATTACCATTGGTCCCTTTACAAAGTGGGGCATCAGATTTTATGATGTGTAACCCTCACTCGGCGGGGCATGCTTATATTATCGTAGCACGTGGAATACTTCACTAAATAGGTTGAAAATGCCTACACTTACTGCTTGAAGGCAAGGCAGGTTGCTCAATTCATATTCAATCATATCATTGCTAGGTTTGGTGTCCCTCCGAGCCATCGTTACCAATTATGGTTCTCATTTGTAAGCATTATATGGTGGCAGGTTGGCTTCCAACTTGATTCGTCACGTCAAGCTCAACGCAGTCTATCCTCAGGACCAATGGCAGGTTGAAGACGTGAACAAAGTTCTTGTTAATGTGCTTAGAGCGTACGATTGGGATCCATAAATCCAATTGGCATCTCATGTTGTTTTCATCTCTTTGGGCGTATCGACCTGGATAAGAGTGCAACTCGGATTCACCCCTTTTTAGTTGGGTTTTATGGTCGGAAGCTACTCTTCGATTGAATGTGAAATACCTTGATTCAATTTGAGTTTGTTGAATTAATCTTGGGAACACTTCACCCGCGAGAAGAAGAGCGTCTCCTTTATCTCGAAAGGTTGGATGAAACACTGCCACTTTCTTTGCTCGCAGTTATTGAAGCATAGAAAAAGCGGGTCGAATCTCATTTTGACCAATCAGTTTCCCCTCATTCTTTCATTAAAGGAGATCTCGTCCTCCTGTATGACCAAGCTCATGATAAGATGGGGGCAGGTAAATTTCAACCCATGTGGCGTGGGCCTTACATTGTCAAACACGTATTGCATAATGGGGCCTATGAGCTCATTGATTTCGAAGGTCATCCTTTAGAACAACCCCGAAATGGGTTGTATCTCAAAAAGTATTATGCATGAGTCATTCATGCATGATTTATGTACATAGGTGTTTATTTTTTTTCATTTTTTTGTACATGCTTTGATTTGGTGTGCTTTGCGAGCATTTTCTGCTTATTTGGGTCTTGCTTATTTTTTGCAAATGTCTATTACCCCTTATGTCGGTTTAGCGGATGGTGCCTCCCGCGGTACCAAAGAATTTGTCTTCGACGGCTGGGTAATTTATGATCCTGGTGAGTTGATAAACTGCACAGGTATTTTTCTAGGATGAACTACAAACAATGTCACTAAATATAGTGTTGTCCTTGAACTATTAGCAGGAGGCAATCAATCTCGGCATACGCGCATTGCTTGTAAATCTAGATTCACGGCTTGTTGTTCTCCAACTCAATGGTCATTATTCGATTTAGAAACCCATACATTTTTAGATTGTGTTACGTATTCGTTTGTTGGAAAGAAATTTTGATTTTATCACATATCAACATATTCCTGGACAAATGAATGCATTAAGCGATATAGTGGCTAACATTGTATTAGATAGACATTTGCGTAGTTTGTAAAATCATCATCATGTGAAAAAGATCCATATAGGAAAATAGATGTATATATATATCGCATGTTTTCATCGAGTGTGCATCATACATTCAAAAAATATGTGTGTTTGTTACATCCTGAGACACCATGTCTCTCAAAATATGCGGATATAAAGCCTAGGTGTCTAATCGAGGCATGATGCTCATGGTAGCATGTCATTGCCGTACCGCCGCCTCAAAAAGTGGTGAATATGGCTTGGCACCCCTACGAGTATGTCTACGGTAGAGCGCGAGGAACATCATAGAATTGTGCATAATCCGAGACTCCCGTGTGATCCCCCCTCTAGGTTGCGCACGAGCTCCTCTTCCTTGCTTCCCTCACTATGAGGTCGAAATCATGAGGAATTTTCCTCGCTATCGGAGACATGCTGCCGGGTCTCTGCGGGCCGACATCTCCAAATACATGGATATAATGCCCGAACATATATACTAAAAAAATCATAACACTCATGAAAATAAAAAATGAGTCTTACCCTAAATCTTCATCCCGGTCACTCTCCCTCGAGTGTGGGAGGTCCGGATCACGGTAAAATGCATGCCGGAGAGAGCCGATCCTCCACGACGATCAGCGTAGCGGGGAGCCAATCAAATAACTCGGTATCAAAGACATCTATTGGCGCCCCCGCCTTGGCATCAAAGCCACCCATTGGGCCATCGGTGTTTCTCTCGCGTCGGGTGGTGTTGGAACTATGACCTCAGCGTTTTGAAAAATTGGTAGTTATTCCGGGGAAGAACGATACCAAAAATAGAACCATAACCAAATTGTTTCAATTTTCCCTTCTTGCATTTTGTTAGTTGGTGTTTCATGTTTATTGTCACGGCCTCTTTGCCCAATTGTAGATGATTGGTGTCAAACGATCTATAGAAAAGAAAGCAATTTTTGTTTTTGTTGCTTCGTGCGGTGCTTGATCCGTGACTCGTGTGATGTATGTAGCACTACTTTTAGTGCTAAGTTTGGGATAGTTTGGATATCAACTTTTCCCACTTCTTGTTCCTTTTTGTGCCCTGCGACATACTCTGTCCATCACCATGGACATACTCTCCATGCAAGGGCCAGTGCAGGTTAGGATCGGTGTTGCTCCCCTCGCGACAATCCTGTGATAAAGTAGATGTCGAAACATCAATCTCAAGTTCTAATCACGAAGGATGAACTTTTCTTGAGTCCTCATCCCATATATTGATCAAATATTGTAGCGGCTCCGGTTGAGCACGGGAGACACGGTGTCGAGAATAACTTCTCCGGTCCACAATCCTTGAGAGCTTCCATGCATCTCTCATTTCCATGGCAAGCTCGTCTTCTTCGTTGTGTTCCCGTTCTTTCCATTCGATCGCCATTTTGTCGCTTTCTACCTATAAACACATTCATATGATAGTATTAGCCATTTTTTGAAGCTTGAATTTGTGAATGATTGGGTTTTTATGACATGAATTTTGCACGAAAAAATGGTTTGTGTCGTTAACCTGTTGTTTCCCAAGCAGATTTGCACCAATAGGGTGCACCCTAGTGTAAAAATTGGGCGGTTGGCGTGACTTCGTGCACGAAACTGCGCCAACTGACTTTGTGCCCTAATTTTCATATTTCCTCCCCCATAATTCAAAATTGGAGAGTTGCGGGTAGTGAGAAATGATTCAAAATACGGGGAGAGATCTCGGCTCTTACACAGGTAAAGAATGGTTGAGGAAATTGGTCTGTTGGATTGTCCGCTATCGTCGCCGCAAAATCACATTGTAAAATGGGTAACTATTTGTTCCACAAGAGGTAAAAAAGTGAAAAGTAATTATTTTTACCATTTTTTGCATTTTATAACCTTTTACAACCTAATTAGGGTTTTTAAGACATGTTTTTCGATTATTTTATTATATTATTTTTCGAAAAATGGGTTTTGCATGTGTCTCTTGTGCGGCAACGGGTTTTAAGGACATAGTGATGGAGTAACGAGTTAAATTTTATAGTGTTTTTGGACTCGGTAAAAACATGAAAAGTCACTCTTTGAGTCATTTTTTTGAGCTCTTTTTACGACTCTCTAAAATTGAAAAGTTTGTCGAGACTCTTTGTTTGTTTCGAACTCGTTAAATGGATGCGAGCGATATCTACCCGATATACGTTTACCCCTTTTTAGGGTTGGGATAGATTATTTACGAAAAAGGAATACCTTAGCCTATCGCGACTAAGAGGTTCTTTTAGATATTGTTTTCTACCTTTTCGGATGCGAGAGACTATTTACGAAAATGGCCATGATGGAGTTTTATTTTACGCCTTCTTTTCAAACTCTAAACATGAAAAGATGTCGAGTTCTCCCTTTATCAAACTCGTTAAACCACGATCACATCGGATTTCATCGCCATGACGTTACTCGAGTTCCTCCTTCATAGGGCTCGTAAAATATACTAGGTTGGATTTGTCCAAAGGACAAACTTACAGTATAAGCATATGCTATCCCCTTCAAGCTTGTTTAAAAAAATAATTGGGGTACTACTTCGAAATGGTGGGGAAATGGAACCAAGTTTTTAGTTATGTTCGCGGTATTTTCGCTCTTAAACATGGCACTTGTGCTACATTCGTGTCGGGTTGGGGACATCTCATTTCGTCATTTTTTTCCTCCATGGAGTTTGGGTAATCTCTTTTGACCTCTCATACGTTCTTTGCCACGTCATCATGACCTTAGATCCTTTGATGTCAAATGCGCCAAATCCAATGTCGTCTTGTTGATATGTTCGAGAAGTTTGTACGTACGTTCAACCTCCTTACGTTCTCTGTTGGTCATGTTCATCATCATATTCCTCTATCTCATATCGATGATGTGAGAAACATTATGGCCATCTTTGATCGGGTCACTTCCTATTGACTTCGGCTCATTATCCGGGAATTTGATTGAGAGACTCTATTACGGAACCTTGGAGCACATGCCTTAATGGCGAGGTTTTTCGCGTTCGACGCAAGGTCCACATCATTAGCCTTACGATCAAGTGATTGCGGATGTTCGATGCCGGATCCTTGTTCACATTCCATGGATTTTACCCGGTTGTACCTTGAGAGCCATTGTCATTATTGGTGGTTTCTCTCGTGCCTATTAACAAATTTCATCATTGGATGGTAATCAAGTGATTTTCTTGCATTTTCGACTTCGACTCGTATATTCGCATGCTTGAATTTATACTTTTTCGGGTCGAGATGGAGCGAGAAGACCCTGGATTTTTACGATAAAATCAGTACAGGATTTTGGTGGATTATCATGACTTATTGCATGACTCTTTTGATTGAATGGATGTGACCATACCGAGTTTATTCTTTCGATCCTTACTCTTTTGGATGGCTACGTCCATACCTCGGATCTCGATGTTTTATATATACTCTTTTATGGATGGCTACGCCCATACCACATGTTCATGTATCAAAGATATCAGTTGTATTCGTAATTGCGGGATGTTTTGATAGCGGTGTTTGGTTCGAACGTGTTCTCACAAAGCATTTCGCCCCTCTCTCTCCCTCGGACCCTCATGCTTTAGGGGGCATATGTTACACATCATTTTGTCCCTTGTCCCTGCAATCCCCATCTCGCCTATTGGATGGTCATTTCCATTATCAATAAGAAGTGTCATGCATTGCAAAGACCATCATTGTGTCCCTTTACATGAGAGTAATATTCCTTTTGTTGACAATTTTCGGAGCAGAGACTTAAAAACCCTTGTTTTTTCCTCGGCACAGGTAGTCAGTTATGCCCTCGCACCAAAGAGGAAAAATTAACCTGCTTGGGCCCGCATGCCCGGCTGGTGCTCTATCCCAATTTACCACCCGCGCCAAGCTATTTGTGGAATGTTTTTTAAAAATAGAGGCGGAGATTCCCTCCAACCACCTCGGGGATGAGTCATTGGGAGTGGTTGACTGATAAACCACGGACTACCTCCGTAGGGTTTATGGTTTCCACCTCTTATGGGAACTCCCTATAGGATAGGCCTCCCTCCCACATTTCTAGGGATCCTAACCTCCTCCTTTTCCTCTATAAAAGAATCTATCTCTCTTATAACAAGCTAGCTAAACTTGGAGAATTAAACATATTATAGCTGAATTACTAGAGAAGATAGAATAAAAAGGAATTATGTTGAGGAAGCTTGAGTCCATGACTTTTGAGAGAGCTTGAGTCCATGCCTTCATCCCGTCTGAATTCACCCGACGAGCATGCGAGACGCGCTTTGGCTGAACCCCACCGGAGGAGAGTGCGACGTCAAAGCATTGGTTGTAACTCTTCCTTCTATTCATTTATATACATTACTACTGTTTGGTTCCATTTTTGTGTTACGACGTTTATTTAATGCAATATGTTTAGCCCACTTTGACTGGCTAATAGTTATGAATGAAATGTTGTTATCTTGTATGTTGTTCTTGTTTCTTATTCTATGTGCAGGTATCCAAGCGTAATGGCGAAAGGATTATGACTTGTCGAAGCAGGAGCGAGAGGCCACCACTACTACAACAACAACAACAACGTTGGATTCCAGGTAGGTCGATCTACCATGTTCCTTGTTCATTCAATAATTAGGAAGCAACACTTCGGGGATGTCCCTTTGTTTCTAGACCCACTCTAGGGCTAGAAGATCGTCTTTGTCCGTAGAGGATTTTCCTGCTTAGCAGCGGTGCTGTGTCGCCATCCTTATTTTTTATATTTTTTTTGTTACTTTTAATAACAACGATCATTCTTAATTTTTAACGAAAATAAGGGTCAATGGGAGAAAATTAATCGGGCCACAATTTCACCCGTTTTCGGGAGACTGGGTTCCTTAGGTTGACGGTTGAATTTTGTGGGATAGTTAAACACAGCCCACTACCCAACTTTCGACCACAACTTTGACTCGCTCTAACTTATCCATACGAGCTCATATTGGAGATTTCGCTCGTAGTGTTGGAATCGGAGCGACAAGTACTTCAATCTAAACCTAGTTCGAGAGCAATCCAGACCACTTGGAATTTTGACCTATCATTAACCCTCTTGGTCCCCTCAAGGGTGTATGGAGCTACCCGGATCGGGTGACCTTAAGGAAATGGTATCAATAAAAACACATCACACATACCTTCCACATCAGCAACACAACTCCCAAGATCCATCCCAACCACTCAAGTAACCCGGCCCACGGGTGCCACCGAGGTTTTTAGGCCATTAAACTTTAGGACCTCCCTTGATATGGGAAATGGTGCGTACGGGAGGCTTTGGACACTCCCACAACATGGGCATGCATGCGTCAGGACTTTTTTCCTCGGACACATGCTAGCTTCGATGAGCACCATCATTAGGTACATTTTAAGGGGTTAATTGTCACCATTTTAGCCTTATTAGTCTATGTTTATCGCATTTAATTACATTATGGTAATATTTTGCTTAGCATAGATGGTGTATTAATGGTGCCATACTTGAAGGCATAATGTGGTTTAAATGCAAGAAACTCAACGAGAATATGCCAATTTTGTGCCAAAGATTGCACAATCAAGGCTCGAGTAGACAACAATGAGTGATTGTAGGGGGTTGACCACCTCCTTAACTCCTAAAGGTAGCCAAGGATCCTCGAGATTCTCCTCCAACAACTCGAAATCAAAGGCCAAGGAAGATAAAGTGCAACCCAAGCTCCACTTCTCTCGAGTTCCAAGGAGACAAATCACCTACCTTTTAGGGAGTTGTTGGTAGCTACCCTTTAAGATAAATATGGCAGAGAAAGAGCTCATTAGGATTCGATTTTTGGAGCTAGATAGAACACTCTTAGCTCTTGTAATATACCTTTGTGACTTTCATATGCTATGTAACAAGATTGTTTATGAAACAAAATGAGTGTTCAAGTTCTTCTTCACGAGTTAGTTTCGGGGAGCTAATCTTGTGGGTTAGGGCCCAATCCATAGGCCTCAATCTCTTTACGATGTATTTGTGTTTATCTTTCATGATGTTGTAGTTAGTTTGTTTACATTCCATATTGTTGTAGTTTGTTTGTTTACATTTTCATGTTTTTGAAGTTAGTTTTTCTTTCATTTTATGTTGCGATAGTTAGTCTCCTTCAATTTCGTAGTTAATCTCTTTCATTTCATGTTGCGGTAACATATAAAACTCCAAAACGCTGTGTTAATGCCTCCCTCTCTCGACTTTTCCATTTGGAGCTTGAGGAAGGTAGATCTTCACCACGAGACCCAAACTTGCTTTCATTTTATGATTTCTTGGAAAAGTTAGATAGGTTGCTTTGTTTACCATGAATATTTTGTAGATTCAAAGCTAGCTTTTTGTTTCAAGTGCATAGGTAGGTTTGCTTAAATTCAACTCATCTTTTCCACCATTTTCATGATATATTTATCAATCATGAATGCATGAACATGTAGTTTGCTTGCAGGTTTGAGTCGAGCAGCGAGAGGAGGACTCCACCAACACCATTAGCTTGAGTTTCCACCCTCATCGACGAACTTCCAAACCAAACACTTTGCCTTCAGCTCCGTTTTGAAATCATCACCACAACACGAAATCACCTTGAAGGTGCAAGACAGGCTTTGAGAGAAGTTTGAGCTTGGAAAAAGGGTTGGATACCTTCCATCACTTGGATCCACCTTCATTCCACCTCTCCTACCCTTTTCCTCACCATTTTTGGCCTCAAACTACCCTCGGCATGTTTCTGAAGTGTTTCAAGACATTGAGTAACACTACAGAAAATCCTATAGTAGTGTCGGTCATTCACGGGTGCTTCAACCCAAAACCTCTCTTTCACCTCATCTAGACTTGGCACAACCTCCAAGACACCTTCAGCTCTAAAACCATGAGTCCAAGACCCTCTTAGATCACCTTAGTGCCTCCTTCTTTTTCGCTGCAAAATAGAGTTATTTACAAGAATAGTTAGATCATTGATAGGTGCATTGTTAAGCATAGAAGTCAAGCATGAGATAGATAGATTTCAATCATACATTTGGTTCAACATGTGTGGCTAGATTATTTTTCCATTTATGCAAAATTCAATTCAACAATTTAAATCATGAATGCCACTTAATTTAACTTTATTTCTTGCATTATCTTAAGTGTGAATTTTATTTCTTGGAGTTAGCTAGATAAGTCATTATGATCTAGAATGGTTTATTTTCTCGTGCATAGAGTAATGGTCATGAGTTATTTTCGAGTCTTAGTTTTCATTCGTAAGTGTGACGGACTTCATTCCTAGAAGTAACCCTAAAAAGTAGCACCTCATCGTAGGCTGAGAAAGAGGATGGGATGAGTAGAATACATGCTGATTTGTATATAGCACTCAGCCACCTCCTAGTTTTTATGAACCCCGGGTTGATAAAGTAAAGTAGAGTAGCCTATGGGAGTTTCAACACTCTTGGTGAAATACAAGGGATATCCTCTCATTTTAGTAATACCTTGGTTAGCCATTGTCATTGTTTATATCCATTGTCGGGCCGGAAACATGACTATAAAGAATGGGCCCTTGTCTAGGCAACTCATGTTTTATCCTCCTGCCCAACCTTCCATTGATCATGACCCACCTTTGTGGTTGGAGGAAGAAGAAGAAGAATATGAAGTATACAGTACCATACCCTACCCCATTTGGAACAAATATATATTATTCTTAGAGGAGAACCCGATGAGGATGCTATCATTGACCACATCATTTCCAAAACCAACCCCACAATGACATTCCACTCGATGACCTAGTCAAAGAATCTAAAAGCCACCCTTGGATGTGGTTTCATTCAGTTGATTCAACCTTTAAAGCCACCAAGGTTATGGAATTTGGCCCATCAAAATCTCTGAAGATTAACTCATCTCTCTTAACCAAAGAAGAATATCATTTATGCCAACCCTTGGAGGAAAACATTGATGTATTTTCTTGGGACTACAAAGACATGAAAGGGGTGCATCCCTCGATGTGCACACATCATATTTATATTAAAGAAGGATGAAAGCATGTGCTCCAACCCAAAAGGAGGATGAACCCAACTCTAAAGGGCATAGTGAAGGATGAACTTCAAAGTTTTTGGATTACACGCTACGTACTCCATGGGATATGACAAGGCATGAAAAAGAGGCCATATGTCCCCCACCGACCACGCACCTTGGCGGGGGGTTTGGCGATTTTCCTTCATGGCCCAAAAGTTGACTTCTTTGCTTGGCTTCTCTACCACGGCAAGATCCTAATGTACAGAGCATCCTGCCCAGGAGAAAGAGGTTCTATGGTCCCTCCATACGCTCGTTGTGCAACGAAAATGCGAGAGGCAGTTGTCCATTTAGTCCTCGAATGCGAGTTCTCTAGCGAGTCTAGCGGTTCTCCTTTATCCACAATTTGGATCCCAACTTTTTGCTTCCTTGTTCCTCTGGCGATCTCTAATTGGGCAATCGGATATCTGGCTCCTAAAAATCGGATAATTAAATGCTGCATGGGCTGTCCTTCCAAAAGGTTATTTGTTGGCGAGATACTAGCTAGAGAACGAAACGCAGAATCTTCGAGAAAGCGATGAAAGACGGAGAATCACAAGGTCTTAGAAATTAAGATTAAATGCCATTCCAGGAGGTGCTTGAGCGTGATATAAAGATGATTCCAGTCGTAGCCAACGAGGACATTGCTTGGGGATCTTCCCTTGACTTGCAATTTCAATCGGCGAGTAGAAAGCGTCCCTCCTCTCAGAGGCGGCAAAGTAAGAAATCTGAATCGACGCTTCAAGAGCGGCTCAATTCACTCTCAAGGCACTCTCTCTTTTTTGATGGGGCAGCGAAGGGCAATCCGGGCCAAGGCTGGTGCGGGGAGGTGGTGTTGTTGAGTCCAAGCTGGGGGAAAAAATTCATACCTTTGCTTAGGGGCTTGGATTCTCATCCGAGCGTTCAAAAGGCGAGGCTTTCGGCCCTCTACCAAGGCCTCAAGATCCTCGAAAAAGAATTAAATATAAGTGAGAGCTCATGTCATAGGTGATTCCCGGATCATTATAAACGCAATGGTTTCCAACTCCGGCCTCGGATCTCAAACTAGCAGAGACGATATCACGAATTAAGTTTGGAAAACGCTGTTTCAGAGAAGTTGAATTTACTACCATGTCTTTGAGAACTCCCTAATAAACGGGCGGACATTGAAGCCAATAAAGCTACCCTCCTCTCTGTGGGGTCAAGATGAAAGACGAAGAAGAATCTTGGGAACCTATCCCCAAGTTGTTCGTTGTCATGTTTCTTGTTGGCTCTTAAATAAATTTGTTTGTATCTTTAAGTTGGGGAAAATCTCTGAAATCGAATTTTTAGATTTTCTATATCATGGAGAAGAAGTTTGCAAGCTTCGTGTTTGCATTCTCATTATTAGCGAGTGAGATGCATCGGGATTTAAGAACATCCTCGATGTAATCGAGATTTTAGAGCATTCGGGCCAAGATGAATATTAATACTCCCTTAACCGTTTACTTGTACGATAATCTTTTGATAATGTATAATAAATTACTTTTTATAATTATTTCTATTTTATTAAGGATAATATAATAGAATACTTATATCTATAATATATGTGTTGATTTAGTGAACATTAATATATTTAGAAAAAAGTGTAGTTAAATAAACTATTATTTTATAGAGGTTATTTAAGATTCAAAATGTTTTTCAATAATAATAATAATCTATTTTTAAATTCAAGAGTTAAGCTAAATACTAAATAGTATGCTTGAAACCATACATACTCTATTCAAAGCCCATCGTTTATGAGATGAGAGATATACTCCTAGATATCAATTATACCTATTGAAGTGAAGAGGAGAGGCATGCGAAAGAGGATTTTCAATTTTTTAGGGATTTCGAGATATAGTTATTTGTGAGTTGTAATCGGTTAACTCAATTAATTGAGTTAAAATCGAGTTTAACTAGTTCTAGCGAGGAGATGAGCTAGTAATAGTTCCCGGTGAATTAAATACTGATTTAATTCACGAAGTAGTGATCAATCGGTTAACTAATAATTCTCTATAAATATCTATTTCATGTCGAGTCCTAAGGAAGACCCGGTTGACTGCTTGAGGTTAAAGGGAAGAGATCTATCATTTGTACTATTAGAAAATTGTACGAGATCATGCATAAGGTCATCGAGAAGGCCTTGAAGGATTGCGCAATCATTAATTGTTGTTTCGTAATTAATAGGGAGCTCAATTGCAAGAATGCATAAGGAGTGAAAGATTGCGGAGCATCCTCTCCTTAACGATCGAGGAGGCGAAAAAGGGAGCATGATGGCTGACCCATTGGTCGAGTCGATTACTTAATTGACAAGGGCTGAGGTCCGCGCACGGAGAGGATGGATCGATGGATCGATGGATCGTGGGAGCGCAGCGAGAGATGGAAACCGAATGCTTTCTACCCAACGAGATGAACGGGTGTGTGCCTTCGGCCAATAAGGAGAAGGTTCTTGGGCTACAACCAATACTAATAATTCAGAAGTTCCATTAATTGCCATTTCGTATAGTTTAAGCGCGCGATGAACAAGCCTTTGTAAAGTAAAAGGGAACTTTTTTGGGCTTAGGCCGTTTATCACTCTATTTCCGCTATCATTTCTATGCGATCCGCGTAGGGACAAAAAAGCATTATACACTCGAACACCAATATATGTTGTTTTTCACTACCGGCGGGGAGGAACCGGATGGCAGCTCATATGCTGATGCTGGACATCCCTAGGAATCACTAGCTTGCATCTCCTCATTATCTCTAATCGATACTGGTCTGCCACTTGGCAGTTATAAACCGCGTGAAATAACATCTTTTTGCTCCTAGACGGAGTTTCTTGATACGCTCCGTTTGGCTTGGACCAAATGGAGTCATTAGATCCCTAAGCTAAGTGTGGGAGCAACGACTCGAGGCTCGAAAACATGCTGCGAAGAGTGGATCGATAAAACCAAAAAAACCCCAACCAACCGGAGAGGAAAAGACGGTCCGGTTTCGTTGGAAGACACATGCAAATGGAAATGGATAAAAGAGACAATATCTCTATGGAGGCTAGAAAAAGGAACAAATTTCTCAAAGGAACACCTATAGCCCCCTCTACACATTCGTGTGCTTCTGACTAAACGAGACACCCTTAGCCGAGATAATTGATAGGCTTTGCCAAAACTTGCGAGGATTGTTCGAGGACTTAAGAGTGTAGAACGTATTGGACCCTATCAACCATGCCTTTGTTCGGCGAGTGACTCTTCGGTTAGGAGGTGTCTCTATGAGGATCACTTTCCAACATTAAAATTATCATACACTAAGCACGCAGAGGCGTCGGAGTGCTCTCATCGATGAAAGGAAGAGCGCAATGTATGGATGGAATGCAAATCAACAAGCCATTAAGCGAAATCACACTCCTTTTGGGCTTTGTTGGTCATGTCCAGGCTGGGATTAAATATCTCGGCCTCCCACGAGACACTAGGACCCGACAAGGAACGCGTCGTGGGATGATGTAATGTGAAAATTAAAATAAAAAATTGCCTCTTGGGAGGCTATTTCGCTTTGACCACTATCGGAAAATTAACGCTCATAAAATCGGTCCTCTCGGCCTTGCCAATATACTAAAGCCTCCCTTTCTACTAGCTCCCAAATCAATCATAGAACAAGTATCCAAGCTCATATGTGACTTCCTACGGCGTGGTGGAAAGGCAAACCAATCTAAATTTCACCTAGTCAAAGACTTTGGGATACGGTTAAATGTCCCATTCTAGATAGCGGGCTACGAGATCGGGGAGACCCCTCAACGACAAACATTTCGCTTGGCGAGCCAAAATCTTGTGGAAAAATTACACGTACTCCAAAGAGAATTCGGTCGACCAAATCTTGAAAAAGAAATATGTGGCCAATTACCTTTGCTTAGGAATATGCGGTTCAAAAACAAACACTCCAAAGGATCCGCCGATTTCCAAACCTTTACCGGAGAGGAATTAACTTCTTTAAAAAAATACCTCTACCCCATTTTCGGGAAAATGGAAAAAAACACTTTGTTGTGGCAAAAGACGATGTATCATGGGACACCCGCCACTATGCGAAATTGCAAGCTCTAAGAGAGGATGCGAGAATGGCTCGAGAACAGCAAAACATCAGGACTTGAAAAAATATCCTCTTGGAATGAGAAGAGGAAATTGGCTCTCTTGGCTCTTTCCCCAAAGCCCTAGATCATCTCCAAAAGCAACAAAATATGCTCGAAGAAGAGCTCGGCGGCTTCTGTCCCAATACACAAGCGAGGCCTCGAATTCTGGGGCTAGTGAAACATAGGAATTTACAACTGTGCTGCCAATTAGATTACGGTGTGCAACCACGGAAAGAGGTCATCTTCTTGGAAAACCGAGTGCGGGATCCACTTCTCCATCTAAAAATTAATTTCTTTTTTGGGTTTTATGCATAAAAAAGACTATGTTAGATGAAAATCTCACAAAAGAGGTATCCTCGAACCCCATAGATGTACGCTGCGGGAGGAACGAGGGCTTGAAACAATGGACCATCTTTTTGTAAGAATTTCCCCTTCGCAAAAGCGGTGTGGAAACACATCCTCCATGGCCTTAATGCCTCTACCCCTAGTCGGACCTCTGTGGTAGAAATTTTCTCCTAATTGGAAGGGCGGTATCCCCATGCTATCCCGAGCCAAGTCTCTATGGCTGCGGGTATGGCAAAACAACCCCAAATACGTCTGCTTTGGAAATTATGGATTGCTAGAAATGAACGAGGTCTTCAACAACACCATTTGGAATCCCTCAACGGTGGCGACCAAAGCTAAATCACTCTCCCTTGAGACAACATCCCGAAACACTCTCACAAACGTGCAATCTCCTTCTCCCGAGAAGAAAAGAGCTGGATGGGAACCTTTGTCTTCGGAGACGAAATCAATCCGGGAGTCGGTCCCCCATCGGTCCAAGATGGCGCATAAAGAGGGATCCGGACAAGAAATATTCCAAACACGGTGGAGGAAGCGAGGTAAAGCAACAATCTTCTTTGATGATGCCCCCTCTAAAGGAAATCTCGGGATTGCATGTGCGGGGGTGTGATCTCTGTTCCTCGAATGGCACAAGAGAACGAGGTTGATGCAGGGGGCCTCGAGCGAGAGAACAAATAACCAGGCATAAATTCTCGATTTGATAAAAGCTTTCCAAATAGCTCGAGATAAAGGCATTAGAGAATTCCAAGCTTCCGAAGACTCGGAAATTTTGATAAAAATGATAAACTCGGAGGACCGGTTTAACAATCCAATCCTAAACAAGAGCCTTCGAAGGCTGAAGTACATTATAGCGGAACTTCCCCTCATATCAATTTTCATATTCTTAGAGACTCAAACAAGAGACGGAGATAGCTACGCAAACAAACGTTGCCTCCTCCTAGGAAGGAGCCTTCAACATTAATGATGAACCCCCTTATCAAATCATAATTCCATAAATGAGCAACGAAGACTCACTTGTCTTGGAAGTTGGTTGAAGCTATGTCTTGATGGTTGTTGGGCTCCAACCCAACATCCTATTCTATAAATAAAAATAACGGAGTTACGGAGTTAAAAAAAGAAAAGAAAAAACTTAATATAAAATAAAACCATTATAGATCCATCTTAACCATGGATCTACCAAGAGCCGAGAGGATCAAATGTCATTAGAATTTAAAGTGAAATAACATATCAAGTTAGCACAATGATAATGTGATTATTAATGTTTTATTATGCTTTTAATTAAAACTAACCATATATTTATAATAATCTGTCTTTAATTATAGTAGGCGATGCTTTTTCATCTAAAATATTTTTATTGTTATTTTAAGGGACACGTAGCAACTCCAAGTTGAGAAATTACACATCACTCTCATACTAATCTAAAATATTTTTATTTTTATTTTTAAGGAACTCGTGGCAACTCCAAGTTGAGCAATTACACATCACCCTCATACTGAATTGTACAATGAACTCTTGGGCTCAATTATTTTCAATCTTATCAAAGTTAAAAATAAATGAATAATATAGATGTACTAATCTATGAAAAAAACTAGAAATCATTATTTTATAATGTTTAGGAATTAGGGTATTGCATACATTTGTAGTCAATTATATAAATAATTGATGGAAAGTGATATAATTTTTTTATAAAAACCATCATTTTTTTCATATTTATAAATTGAGATATTGTTTGTATCCATAGCTAAATATAAAAGTGATATATATATGTGTGTGTGTGTGCCCAAAATTGATATATTTTTTATTGAATTTAATAAAAATTGTAATTTAAATTGATATTAGTTTATTTTCCATAATATTCGTTAAGGTTTTGCAAATGGTATAACAAGCTAAATGGGTTTGACATAAGGTAAAATCCATAGTTAAGTTAAAGGAGTCTTGAGATGGGTGACCTCCCAAAAGTCTAGTTATGTGGTACAAGCCCCGGAGAGATGAGTGAAGAGTGAAGGGAGATTTCATTGAATATAACTTTAGTTTAAATAATAATAATTATAACTTAGCAGGCGTAAAATAGATGTTGATGTGGTGTCTTGTTAAGTCACTCTATGATGTGATGTGAATGCTACGAGTTAGAAACACCCGTGGGCAAAAATCTAGTCATGCTAAGGGTTGTGAGCGAGGTGGAGTGCGATCCCTACGTGATTTTGACGACTTCGATGCCCCTGGGTGGCAGTTTCTCAAGCCACAGGTCAAGCTTGATGTAATCTTTGATGAACTCGACCACTAACAAAAATATATATATATATAATATGAATTAATATATGAGTTAAACATATTTACATAAAAAATACATGTAACAAGATTTTTAAGCATGAAGATTCATCTCTACTTTACCATGGAGTTTCCTAACTTGCATATAGGCTTTTTTACCATGGTTTATTAATACCACATACGAAAAAAAAACATAACTCATTCATATGACATTTCTTTGATTAATCAATTTAATTGAAAAAATAAAGCAGACACAATTTTTTGAAATAAATCTCAGCCTTTGATATTTGTCACTATTAGTAAGAATGTTTTAGAATATTGTGTGGAGTTAAATCCCTGCCATCAATCTAATAATTATTGATAATTGAATTAAAATACTAAGGCCTTATTCTAAAATAGATATACCTATTCATATAATATGCTCTATTGATAATATGCCCCTAATTTTATTGTAAAAATGATTCTAAAATGAAACAAAAGAAAATTGAAACTTTTATTTCATGATCTCCTAAATAAAAGGTTTACAACTTTATAATAAAACATACAAATGAGATCTTTCTATATTTTCAAGTTTTATATACTAAAGATAAATTTATGTATTATTTATTATATCAAACCCAATTTAATATATCATACAATATAAACATAAATTTATGTATTATTTGTTGTATCTACCCTAATTTTATATATACTTACAAATTACAATACAAACATAAAACATACATCAATAAAAATAATTTACTCCTATCTAAATTGTTACCCAACCATTTCCTCATATGAAAACATCAGAAAAAGATCCCTGAAACCATAATTTATACAACATAGTATATCCTCATTGAAAATATTAAATAATGAAGAAAAATACATACAAGTTCCCAGGAATGAGAAAAAATACATAAGTCCACACAACTAAATTACAATCGCTACAAAAATAGTAGGTATTCAATTGCCATTAACGAAAGGAAATCAAGTATTACGTTCGACCACCTTATAGCTTCCTTTGTTGGTTCGATCCCCTGCTAATTCAAACAGAGATTTCATAATTATGAGATGGGCAATTCTGGGTGCTATGAGGGGAATGGGGCAATTGGGAAGAAAGGCAGTCGACAAAACTTTCATAATTTGAATGGCAGGCAATTGGGAAGAAAGGCAGTCCAGAGCCCCTCCGTCATAAGCATACAGGCTGTGCAAAGTATAATTAAATGACAGGCCAACTTTCCGACTTCAGCAGCGTGTCTCTCTGTCTATGCTGGCCACGTCGACAGGACCAGCTAAATATATCCAGGCTCTAACAAGTTTCTCCTTCTGTCTGTGGTTGCTGCCTTTTACTCATAGAGCAGCAAAATGTAGGAAGCAGTATACTGGTCTTTTAAAATGTCAGGCCATAGAACAACAGGGTATTAAGCTAGTTGTTATGTTGCATTGATCAATGAATAGCAATTAAAACATATCTTGCACACCATAAAGGCTAGCCGCTAAATAGATTTGGGGCTTTGTAGCTCCAGCACAATAGACACACAAATTCATCATTTCAAGCCTACTGCTTGCAAGGTGACAGTCATTTCCTGTTCTGTGTCCTTGAATCACCATTGCCTCTTTGGTTTCAGAGCAACCATGAACTGAGATGTGAAATTATGCCACATCCACTGAAAAACAGGCTTTGCTTAAATCGTATCGATTTTCCATAAACCTTGCAGATGTAGAATAGCGAGAGGCCTATTAAACCATGTTTTGGTCCCCTGTTTCTATTTTTCATCCATTCTCCATTCCACTTTGGAGAATATTTCTCCACGTACTCGCTCTATTCTCAGTAATTTCAAGAGACTACTTTCTGTTGCACGTTTTTACCTGGACTTTAGGCGATGTTAGGCACAAGCATCGTGTGTGAAAGGATAAATTATCTTGTTAACATTAATTTCAACCAATTTGGCTTGTGGGATGTATTAAACACGAAGCCAGCTCCAACAACTTGAACTTTTGTACTTGGACATTAGAGAGAGTTGGGCACAAGTATGGTGTGTAAAAGGATAAAGTATCTTGCTAATGTCCACTTTAAACCAATTTCAGCATGTTGGATATGCTAAAACCCCTTTGAAACGGAGGGAAACCAACTCCAGAGGTTGATTTCATAGGAGCAGAAATTTTGCAGATCCATGTGCATGGATGTCTGGAATGAGATATTTTCATACTGCAGTGTGGGAAGCAAAGCAACGAAAATTTTACGGGAGATGGATAAATCTTTATTATGTGAAAATAAATCTTCTCAAAGGAAAACTTGGAAAGGTCGGCACATATGTATGTTAAATTATATCAACTTTTAAAAACATATTAATGTTTGCTTCATACCTTGCTTCTAGTATCCTCCTAGATGTTTTATGGTGTCTGTAAAACTTGGAAAGGTCTATGAATGCCATGGTGATTCATTTTAACCTGTGTTAAATTATAGCAACTTTTAAAAACATATTAATGTTGCTTCACTTTTGTCTGCTTAGCCTGGTATCCTCTAGATGTTTAAAAAAATGGCGTATTAAATACTACTCTGGTTGTGCATCAAAACTCTCTATTCGCAAATATGATCAATGCTTTGAGCTATGATATCACTAGATTATGTATAGTAGTGATAATATCCGGCCAAGCTAGCAGCCCACGAGAAAAGGGCTGAAAAACCTAGTGCTAGTAGTTCTTGACTACTTTGGAGGTTTTCTACATATTCAAATCAATATGTAAGTTTATCCACGGGAACTTTGGTTGGGCGCAGGATGCATGCATGAGGTGTTTTGCTTTACTGGCTTATTGGTTCGGATGAATGCAAAAACTTATGACAACGAACCAGTATATTTAGATATGCAACAGCTATGGGGAGAAGGTGCACAAGATAAGTGGAGGAGATGGTTTTTGTGGAAGATAGACTCTCAAAGTCTCAACTTTCTCAAAACATTTTACTAAAAAGGATGTGGTAGCTGCACTTGAGCAAGAGGCTGTGACAGCTGTGAGCCCAGCACTTTAGAGAAAAGACACTTTTTGTGGTTGAACAATTGCAGATCAAGAACATACTTGAGCATGTAAAGACACAATGCTGAGTACAGGAAAAGCAAATATGTTGATTCGAGAAGTTGAATACAACGGTAGGAAAGAAGGCTAGATCTGTTCAGATTCCTAGAAGTCGAGCATGGTCTAGGGAGATAGATATGATATATGTATATATATGTTTAAAATCATCATTATGAAATTTCCCTATCCTCTAAATTAATCTGTCTGGAAGAAGGAGTTTCAGGTTCAATCTATCTCGCCTAGTCCATGTTGGCTTTGAAAAAGAGGGGATTTAGATGGATCCATTGTAAAGAGAACACTGATTTAGGTCATCATTTCGTAAATTGAAAGAGGCACCGACAGATGTTTTGGGGGTTGTCACTTCAGATGCTTAAATCGGTCATATTTTATTTCTTCCTTAGCACAATAAATATTACAAATCATGGCTGAATCACATAAAACTTAAAAAGAGCATCATGGTCATCACTTACATTCAAATTATCTTATCATCATCAACATTCCCTCAGTTTACACAAGTCAAGGTCATCATAAATTAACTTATTTTGCCACAAATTCTACCCATGACATACATCATCACAGTGATGCCAAGGTCCTGGAGACTAAGACAAAAAGAGTTACAACCATTAAGTTGGAGACCACGTATATTCATCTCCAACTCTCAAGCCTGCAAAATTATTACATCCATTGAGTTGTTTCTGCATCCATAGCACCAAATCCTAGATTTAAGTTTTAACCATATAGTCAGAAAAACATATCCACAAATAATGAACTTATAATTTTCTATTTCCATAACCACACATTGTTGGTTGAAGTGAATGGTTTTCAATTATATATAATATTGCTTTTAGTATTACAGAGGTTGGCAAATTATTAAGAGTGGATAAATAAAAAAAATATCATGTATCTAATCATTGCAACATAATAAGAACCGAATAAGAAAACAAAGAAAGCTCAAACCTGCAGTATACAAAGCTATGGTCCCAAGTCTCTATATATCGCTACTAAGCAAAAAGCATAAGCATTGCTTTCTACTTATAAATCAATTATGTAGATGGAAATTACCTTGCTGCGGTGAGACAGAGGAAGCTCTACTTACACACAAGTAGAATATCTCTTATTGTCATTTTTAAAAGAAGAGTAGGACACAAACCTCCTTGGTCTCTTTCCGATGTTGCATTTCCCAGGCCACTCTCCATTTAGGGGAACATCAGAGTGAATGATATTTCAGTGAGTGGCACTTTCTTGTTTTGAAGACATTCTGCTCAAGGGGATCTACAAACGGACCCTTACTGCTGAGAATCCCTATAATGTCTGGTTCTCCATATCTTTAGCAATGAAAACCACTTATCCTATAAATCAACTCAATCTAATTCTCATACGGGATGAGAATTTTGTCAAATAATTGTGCTCATATTGGACAAATTATTATCTTCATAGAATGAGGTATGCCTAGAAATTTATAAATTCCTAAATGGCATAAAAACCCATCCAAAAAGTGTTTTTTCCAATTCCTTTGTAGACAACGTGAAAGTCTACAACTTCTACCATTCAAAATCGACTACGTGCAGGAAAAAATGGGATGTTCTGAGCAAACGAAGCATTCTTTTCACTTATCAAAGTCCTTAGACATTCTTCATAATTTCAGTGACCTAGTAGTGATACTCTCAGTTCGCTCTAGAACTCTCCCAAGCTCCAATCTGCACACACCTTCTCCCAAAAACAATTTTCCATGCTCTAAAAAATGTTCTTTTCTTCTTGTTTTTTCAGGCTCTGAATCCCAAGTATTAGTGTTGGATCCTATTTTTAAGTATCTCGGGAAGGTTTTACATCATTCATGTCCCCCTTCTACTCGATGCTTTTCTCTTTCACCTTTCCACAAAAATAAACGGCTCATAGGGCTAAAACTACTATTTTTCATCATGTAGCCATAGTCCTCCTCCTTTTGCATTTGTTGTTGTTTGTGGCATCAAAACAATATTTAAGATCCTTTCCTATTCTCTACTGCAACATTTCCTCATCAATCCATCCACCAAATCCTCTAAAAATGCGTAGATGAGGATGCAAAAAAAATATATTTTTCACACACACCATGGCAAATTGGCTTTTTACAGATTTAATGGTGATCAAAACAAACATGGAGATCCTTTCCATTCTTCCTGGGACATTTCCTAATAATCCAATGAGTATGATGCTCCAAAAGTGGTTTACAATGGAAAGGAAAACATATTTTTTATCATTTAAATGATGGAGCTAGTGAATTTTGAGGATGCACACATAGCATTAAAGTCAAAATCCCATATCAAGATTCCCATGACCCCCACTCTGGGATGATGAATTTGACGATACATGCATCATCCAAAGTCAAAAACCCAGATCAAATATTCCAATGACACCCTTTCAGAACTAAGATCACACATAGGACATTGAAGAGTCACGTCTGGTGATATGACATCCATGAAGCCTTGGCATGGTCATGAAACTACCAAGGAATTTATGCCTTGGTCTGAAGATATCAAGACTGTTAGTCGATGCATTGATGCAATTGCTTGTAAAAAAGTGTTAAGGCCATCAAAAGTGGACTGATATTATACTTAAAAAAGAAAACTTCAAGAAAAAGAGGAAGAATGTCCCAGAGTTCTGCAAACCTAACATGGGATGGAATTCAAAACCAACAATATCATATTAATCCTAAAGATTGGTAAGTTTATGGAATTGCTGAAATGGAAATCAAGGTTTAGTGGAGAGTAATGGTAGCTATTATTCTCCAGGAAAGATATCTCACAATGTCATGGGAGAAGCACTACAAGTGTATTCCTTTCTTTGGTTTGCAAACATGTCCAAAGAGCCTCCCCCCCTGGTAAAATAGATTTCGAAGCATTGTTGGAAGATTTCTTCTCATTTGACTATTACTCACTGCCATTCCAATATTTCAAAGCTCCATCATCTCAACTCTAAGTATATTTCTTCCTATGTTAATGCCCATGGATAACCAATAAAAGTAGATTGACGGTCAGCTCAGAAGATCAGCACACTATTCTTCTTACATCTTGTCCCATGGGTCACCCCAAATTCCTAATCTAAATACTGAGCTGTGAGCTGGAAATGCCATAGATGGAACATTAATCAAAAGAAGTGTAGGAGTGGGTTGGGGTCCCTCTCATGTCGTCAGCGTCTAGAGAAACCCTGTTCTTGTGTCAAAAATAAAAAGCATAAAGATGAGAGGGATATCTCGTAACGCTCGCAGGCTTTCACCATCTAGAGTTGGATGGGACGTTCATTGAGAGAATCGTAGGGGCGAAAACTCCCAAAAGTTTACAATATCATGGGTTCTCAAGGTGGACATTCTTTCAAAGACACAGATCAAAACGCTTCAACCACGTTCCCTCCTTCCTTCCAAGTGCAAGAGTCTCCTACGATTACTATCCCCCTGGGGCTTGAAGTTGATGACGAATCTGAACTTTGAAGCACTTTGCAGCCTTGCTCTGTAATATTCCCAATTAGCAGCAGTTAATTGGCAATATTAAATTCTGGGGCTGTTTGCTTTTATAAAGATAAGCCGATTAATAAAGTTGGTAAGAAGACACTTAGCCTACACTAGGGAGATAAAACTTCCCTAAAGCCACTTGAGCACGTTATTATTCGACAGCGTGGGGCACGGGGGTCGAAGTGGCAGCGTGGGCAGCGTGGCCAAGAGAGACAGCACAGTTATGGTGGGGACCAAGGTGTGAGCAAAGCTCTCCAAGCATAAAGAGAGGAAGAGGCTCCTTATTCATTCATTTGACTATGCATCTTTTGATTTGTGTCTTTTGACATCGAGCACGCTTACACTATTTAGTGAAGTCTGCAAGTGTTGTTCAGCACGCGGGTGTCTCCGAGTGTAGATCCCAACCTCAGCGCCAAGGGACTTCGAGTGCCTGCTTGGATGAGGAGTTCCATCTTTTAATTTTTAGGTGGGAGCCATAGCATCACAGCCAAGGATTACGCACCTGTTTGAAGGCGCAGTCTCGAGGAGATATCACGCAGCTCTTAGAGGAGGTAGTACCGAGGTTGAAGATTTAGCAGGGGAACAACCCTGAACAGCAGCTCCATGCCAGCGGCAATAGCATTTCTGGTAGCAGCAGTCGCAGCAGCATCGGGGGTTACGCAGTCATAGAGAGAGCCACCATTCCTTGAGTGATTCTGAGAGTACTCCCAGCTTGCCCAGAGCAAGTCAAGGAGCCATCATTTTGATCACCTTTGTACCCATTGTTAATCTTTCAGATTCTAATAAAATTGCTCAGCATTTCTCCATATTTGTAGTGTTTTTATAATATCTCTCTATTTGTTGTAGTTATGTGTTTATGTTGCTTTATATTACTGTCTATTTCCTATTCGGAATATTACAGTGGTATCAGAGCTCATAGACTCGGCTCAACCTGTGGAGCAGATTGTCTATGACACCAGCAGGAAAACCATATATCACTTCCCAAGGAAGGAAGTACAAGGACCAAGAGCGTAGGCTTGAGACCACTTTTGGAGAGGGAGACTGCATTCCAGTTGTGGACGTAGAGGAGGAAGGACCGATGGCAGGTGAGAGAGATGAAGGGAGGGAGTTCGGGGAACTCCTCCTAAAATCTATGCAGGAGCTGTCGAAGAGAATAGAAGAAATGGGGCAGAAGCTTACCGCAGACCAGTGACAGAGTGAAACCCCAAGGGGTTTTCACATTAGAGAAAGGTCTGACACTTCCCACCATCTGCAGGACCAGCTCACAGCTATTCCCCCACGTTCCACGATGCCCACATTTCTAGCGACAGGCAGGAGCATCTCAGGAACCGGAGCCAGTTCATATGGGGGATTACTTTGCCGAATATCAGTCCTATGGGCAAGAGTTTGGCGAGGTCCTCTCTTTCCATGATTTTGTTCAGCTCAAGAAGGACAGCAGGCCCCGTAACCAGAATAGAGGGAGAAGAAACACACAGGACGGGGACGTATAGCGTACAGTGGGTAGATTTTTCCTGCCAACATTTGACGGATCCTCCAAATTCTCGGCAAAGGCTTGGGTGGAGAAGCTAGATATCTATTTCCAGCTTAATCAGATGGCAGAGGGAGAGGCCATCAAGGTGGTAGCGCTGCACCTAGAGGGAGAGGCCCATGATTGGTGGTTCCACGGGATGGCCATGCTGGGTCACTCAGCGGTGACAGCTTATGCAGAATTTACACGGAGATTGGTAGAGCGGTTTGATCGGAGGGATCCGGAGGAGCAATTTGTTGCGCTGACCAAGCTCAAACAGACCAAGAGCCCGGACACCTACATTTCTGAATTTTTGAGACTCTCCGTGATGGTACCCGACTTGTCTTCGGCCCGGATGATATACATGTTCATTGATGGGTTGGCAGAACCTCTGCGGGGGTTAGTTAGATCTACGAGGCCGGCTAAACTTCACGATGCAGTGGGAGGACCAGGGACTTGCAAGATGCCCTGCCCAGGACCAGAGCTCCTTTACCCCAAAGACCGACATTTCAGCCGAAGGGGAAGGACACGAGGGTTCCACCTCCGAAGGAGAACCAAGGCCGGGGGCCTTTGGACAATGAGACCCAGAGAGACCTGAGACGGAAGAAGCTATGCTTCACGTGCTAGGAGTCGTGGGCACCGGGACATCATTGTGTCGCTGGGAAGGCACACTACATAGAAGTCTTCTCCGACAGTGAAGAGGAAGAGGATGCATATGAGGAGATGGAGGAAGGAGGCAACGGTGTCGTACAGAGAGGGGATCATCCACCACCTCCACCACCATGAGCGGGAGGGGCAGTGTTTGCACCTACTGGGGGAGTCCTTGCTTCCTTGCGAGGAGTTCCCAAATACTTGACACTGCGTGTCCGGGGTACTATGCAGGGACAACATGTTTCAGTATTAGTGGACAGTGGAGCTACCCACAATTTTATTGATGCATAGTTGGTAGAGCAAAGGAGCATACCAATAGAGAACTTTGATGGGTTTTTAGTACTGGTACCAGGTTCCAGAACCATGCAGTGTGCCAGGTATGTGCCAGCTTTGGCAGTAACTATGGGGACTTACACTCTGACGGATCATTTCTTTGTGGTGGACATTCCGGACACCAACGTGACACTGGGAGTGCAGTGGTTGATCATGTTGGGGAAGGTCAGTACAGATTGGGAAACCTTGGAGATGGAGTGGACAGACAAGAAGATCGAGAAGCACGAGATGATTCGGGGCATGCACACTTATCCGCCACAGACAGTTTCAACACACCAGATGGAGGCTGACTTCCGGAAGGGAGATATAGAGTGGGCAATAGAGCTATGTGTTTCGGAGGCCGGGTCTACAGGGTAGGTTGTGCACCCAGATGTGTAGTTGATTTTGGACAGGTATGCCACAATTTTCGGAGATATACCCCCAGGCAGCCACCGGATCGAGGGATTGAGCACACCATCAAGCTAGAGAAGGGCATCTAGGCTGTGATTACTACACCCTATAGGCACCCTAAAGCCTACAGGGATGAGATTGAGAGAGCTATCCATGAGCTCTTAGCGTTGGGACACATTCGACCCAGCACTAGCCCGTTTGCTTCTTCTGTTGTACTAGTGAAGAAGAAGGATGGCACACTGAGGATGTGCATCAACTATAGGGCTCTCAACAAGAAGGCCATGAAGAACCGATACCCCATCCAACGAATTGATGAGTTGATGGATGAGTTGAGGGGATCGAAGTTCTTCTCGAAGATTGATCTGAGATCGAGTTACCATCAGATCTGCGTGAGGGACCAGGATGTTCCCAAGAGCACTTTCAGATGTCACTATGGCCACTTCGAGTTTCTAGTGATGCCCTTTGGGCTAACCAATGAACCAGCCACCTTCCAGTCCAGCATGAACCACATCTTACGTGGTCAACTGAGGAAGTTTGTGCTAGTATTTTTCGATGACATCTTGATATACAGTCGAACGTGGGAGGAGCACCTGCAGCAAATTGAGGCTGTACTGCGCATACTGGAGGAGCAGCATTTCTATGCTAAGCTCTCCAAGTGCGAATTTGGGTTGACGAAGATGCTCTATTTGGGGCATATCATTGGTGTGGAGGGAGTGAGAGTCCACGAGGAGAATATTTGGGCCATTCGAGATTGGCCAGAGCCGAATAACGTGACTGAACTTTGAGGATTTGTAGGCATCTGCACCTACTACCGGAAGTTTGTCAAAGGATTTTCCCAACTTGTTGCACCCCTTACAAATCTTACCAAGAAGGGGGCATTCATTTGGACGGACACAGCACAAAGGGCTTTTGACAGGCTCAGGAGGTGATGAGCAGCTGCCCAGTTTTGGTGTTGCCAGATTTCACGCAGCCTTTTTTCCTTGAGTGTGATGCATCTGGAGAGGGGGTAGGCGCAGTCTTGATGCAGGGGGGCACCCCATAGCTTTTGAGAGCAGGAAGCTATTGCCGCATGAGAGGTTGTATCCCATATACGACAAGGAAATGCTGGTTATCATGCATGCACTGGCCAAGTTTCGGCAGTACTTGGTGGGGAACAGATTCCGGGTGAACACTGACCACAACAGCCTTCAGTTCTTTTTAGAGTAGAAGCAATTGCAAGAGAGGTAGCAGAAGTGGGTTAGCAAGATCCAGGTATATGATTTTTACATCGAGTATGTCAAAGGGAAGAACAAAGTGGTGGTCGATGCTCTTTCACGTGGACCGACATCGTTGTCTCTGATGAGTTTAGACACGGATTGGAGGGCTCAGTTGTTGGTGGAGTACTCCAAAAACCGTTTTGCCTGCAAGATCTTGGATGGACAGGTCACGGATGACAGATACAGGGTGATGGATGAGGTGATATATTTCAGGGATCAGATCTTCTTAACTGTGAGTTCTCAGCTTAAGAAGAAGGTGCTACGTGCCTCACATGACTCACCACTATCAGGCCGCCAAGGGTTCACCAAAACCTATAGGGCCATCAGGGAGAGGTTCTCTTGGAAGGGCCTCAAAGAGGACGTACTTCGGCATGTCAGGGAGTGCGAAGTATGTCAGCGGAACAAGGGGGAGATGAGCCATCCAGCGGGATTACTACAGCCACTTCCCATTCCAGAGGGGAAATGGGAGAGCATTTCGATGGATTTCATCATAGGGTTGCCCACGGTGCAGGGCAAGGATTGTATCTTTGTAGTCGTTGATCGACTAACAAAGTACGCGCACTTCTTCGCCATATCAGTACGATACACAGCAGCACAGGTGGCGGAGTTGTTTTTCAAGAATGTTTTCAGGTTGCATGGTCTTCCAAAGACCATTGTTAGTGGCCGGGACAGTGGTTTCATGGGCGGCTTTTGGCAGGAGCTCTTTCGTTTGGTGGGTACAGAGTTGACTCCGAGCACCAGTTATCACCCTCAAACGGATGGGCAAACAGAGATAGTGAACAAGTGGCCGGAAGGTTACTTGCGGATCTATGTTACAGGGCAGCATAAGGCATGGTTACGTTGGTTGCACTTGGGAGAGTACTGCTACAACACTACTTTCCATATGTCCTTTCTATGTTGCATTTTTAAGTTGTTCAAAAATGAAAACTTGAATGTTTTTCTCAATGTTGCATTTTAATGTGTTGAAAAGTGAAAAATTGAATTGTTTTTTTCTATGTTGCATTTTTTCCTATTCCCATTTGGCATTCCTCCATTTTTTTGCAGGCTAGAAACTTGAAACTTGAAACATCATGGCTATATGGCTTGGGCTTTTCTTCCCGTTGGTTCCTTTCTTTGTAATAATGGTGTTGGAGAGTAGAAGAAAGAGGGCCCATTTGAGAAGAGGAGGATGAAGAAGTGGGTTATAGTGGATTTGATGAAAATCCTGAAGAGGAGTATGCTGAGGAGGAAGGGGAGAGTGGAGAACATGAGGCCACAGAGACCCCAACTAAACATGACCAAAGTCAAACACCATTGTGGAAATATGTTCAGAGGCACGAAGGAGGGAAAGGTGGCGGAACCACTAAATTTCTTTGCCCCCATTGCAATAAAGAATACACAGGTTCATACACTCGTGCCAGAAGGCACCTTTGTGGGAAAATGCTAGGGGATGGAGATAAAAATCTAGGAATCAAAATTTGTGTAAGTGTGCCAGCAACAGAGAGAGAGAAATATAGAAAGGAAGAGGAGGCTGCCCAACAGAGATCTAAAAGATCTAGGGGTTTCATTGATTCTTATGCACAATCAGGTCCATCACATCATGGACAAAGAAGTCCATCAACTTCCACCCATGGCAGTGGATATGGAGGCACAACTGGACCAAACATTTCCTTAAGGCGTAGAACCATATCCGATTTCCTTGACGAAGGGTCTAGGAGTGACGTGGATTCTAAAATTTTCCGGCTTCTCTATGCATGTGGGGTACCATTCAATGTTCTTCGCTTACCTTATTGGCATGAAATGGTTTCTGCCATTAATGATGCCCCCAAAGGATACAGGAGCCCTGGGTATGACAAGGCCAGAACTGTGGGACTTGATCATGAAAAAGCTAAAATAAGTCATTCTTTGAATAGAATGACAAGTTCTTGGAATGAGCATGGGGTGTCCATTGTATCTGATGGATGGACAAATGTAAAAGGAAAGCCATTGATACGTGTTCTGGTTGTGTCTGTTAGTGGTGCAATATTCCTTTCAGCATATGATTGTTCAGACAAATTCAAGACCGACATCAACATTGCAGAACCATTACTTGAAACAATTGAAAGTATTGGGCCATACAATGTCGTCCAAGTCATCACTGATAATGCTGCTAATTGTAAGGCAACGAGAGAAATTATTGAGGATAAATACCCCAACATATTTTGGTTTGGGTGTTTGGTTCACACAATGAACCTTTTGATGCATGATATAATTAAAAAAAAACATCAATACAAATGGCTTGGTGATTTGTACAAGAGAGGTAAAAAAATGATAAAATTTATTACAAATCATAGCAATACCCATGGGCTTTTCTGTACTCACTCAAAATTGGAGTTGTTGAAGATAGCAATGACTAGATTTGCTAGCTATTACCTCACCTTCAGACGCCTTTTGAAGGTAAGAGGGTCATTGGCAGCCATGGTATCAAGTCCACACTGGCAGGTATTAAAGGACAGGGCAACAACAATAGTTGACAGGCAAGGTTTTGAATAGGTGGAGGAGATCGCTCTTGATCCTTTGTTTTGGGCACGTGTGAGGGAAATTTTGAATTTCACCATGCCCACTTGTTACATGATTCGCCTTTCAGATACAGATAAACCAGTGATTGGGGAGGTGTATGAGCAGATGGATAGGATGTTGGGGCAAATAAAAGATGTTGTTAAGGAAAATGATCCCAACTTGTATGCAATGATTCACGACTGTGTGTGTGCACGGTGGAATAAACTTAATGTTCCACTACATGCCTTGGCATATATCCTTATGCCAAAATACTACTCTCCATCTTGGTTGGCCCAACTTGCACCTGGAGGTGGGGTTAGGATCAAACCTCACACAAATCCAGAGGTACAAGAGGGATACATGAAAGCATTAGACAAGTTGGTCCCCGACAGGGAGGAGTGTGCTAGATTGCGCCTTGAATTAGGCAGATACTTCAGTTGCACTGGTAACTTTGGTTCTTTCCATGCAATGGAAGATAGAGACAGATTTGATGCTCTCACATGGTGGGAAGCATATGGTGGCATGGGACTTTTGCCAAAGTTGGCAAAAAAAGTTCTCTCACAAGTTGTAAATACTTCTTCTGCAGAGAGGTGTTGGAGCACCTACAACTTCATACATAATGTGAGAAGAAACAGGCTGAGTGAAAACCGAGCAGAAAGCTTGGTTTATGTGCATTACAACTTGAGGTTGTTGGGTCATTATTGTGATCGGGCTTATGAGGATCAATCATATAAAGTTTGGGACAACAACCCAAAGGACGATAATTTGGAGGACGACACTGTACATATGGAAGAATTGGAAGCAAAACTTTTGAGGGATGATGATGAAGCAACAACATCCATGCCACCGCCAGACCCAGGGCCAGTCCCACCATCCAGTAGCAGTGTGGGTGCCAGTGCCAGTGTTCGATTTCCAGCTATTGTTCCTTTGTAGATTTAGCCTCCACCTACATCCTCACGTTGCCCTCCGCCTTCTAGTTATGGTCGTGGTACTCTTGAGAGTACTAGAAGACCACCATTGCCTCGTGGTTCTCACAAATTAGACATTTCTCGTGGGCGTGGCAAGGGGCCAACCAATAGATAAAATAGATTTACAGTTTACTAGTCTTTTCTATTTTCTAGTAGTTTTTAACTTTTATAACTGTTGAATAGTTGAAACTTGACTCTTTCATATTTATTATGATAATTTTTGTAAACAATATATGACAATTTAAGTTTGAAGTTTGAATTTGAAAGGTGAAACTTTGAAGTTGGCATTTATAAGTTTATAAGTCATTATGAATTATGAATATGATGCTTCATGAAAGTTGAAAGTTGTTTCATTTCGTTTCATTTTATAACATTTCATTTCATGTTAAATATTCTTTCTTGTAATGGTTATTGGTACACTTAGCTTACAAGTACAACTATGGTGATCAATGAATCAATGATGATAAATGTTATATATCAATAATGATAAATGTTATATATTGAAATTTGAAATCAATGAATCAATGATGATAAATGTTATATATCAATGATGATAAATGTTATATATTGAATTTTGAAAGCTTGAAACTTTAAGATTGATGAATCATGAGACTTAAGAGTCAATATGTTGTATGTTTCCAACTTGTGGGTGTGGTTGATGAAGATTATAACTTCTAGATGATTGATGTTATATGGTTCAATCTATGTTTTTATGTTTTTCATGTCCAATTCATCATTCTACATGCTTTTGTTGACATATATGCATCAAAATATAAAAAATATATATATATTTAAAATAAACGCTCCTCGAAATGCTCCCGGACCGAGAGCTTTTGAAAATGGCGCCCCTGCTCCCATTCCCTGTTACGAATATAAAATTGTATAAAATAAATAAACATAAATAAACATAAATAATCAATAATCAAATAAGGATTATGTTAAGTAGTCATTAGTTAACTGAAAAGGCATGTCTAAAAGACATTCCCAATCATGAAATGTCACCTGCGTAGGTATATAAGCAGGGCCTCATTGTAACATTTTATCATCACTTATACATTTTTATATATAATAAATTATTATTACAAGTACCTCTTGTGTATTTTACAATTAAAGTCAACAAGCTTACTAGTTTTGTTGCTTCAGTGGTATCAGAGCCATGCTGCACAATATAGTCTCACGAGCCTATGAACGCAGTTTACAAGCCTATGAACATAGTTTACCGTACAATGTGCCATTACGTGTAGATCCTGAAGAAAGTGAGAAGATTAGAAAAATTCAAGAAAAGCTTGAGCAATTAGAAAAATCATGTGCAAAAGTTACAACACTTTTTAAAAAGAATTTTATGGAAATCAATAATAGGGAAGAAGATGCTGATCAAAATGATGATAGCGAAAAAGCTATTAATACCAAAAATGTAGAGTACTATGGATCTGTCAATTTGGGAATGCTTGAGATCGAAATTAAAGCCATTAAAGATGTTGAAGACGAAGAGGAAAATGTACAACAACAACAAAGCGAAGCTGTTGCTGATGATGGATTATTTAAAAATTTAGACGATTGTGGAGATAATTCGAAAATGGATGTACCTGAAAGGGAAATACTAGGCCATATTTCTGTAGACTCGCCAGGTGGATTAAGCCCAAAGACGGCTCGAGAAAAATATGAGCAGTGGTGTTCTATCACTCCAGGGTTTAACGTAAAGCTAGGGAACCACTGCCTTGGTGAGGAAACAACAGTTATCCTTGATTTTAGTGCTGAAGTGGTCGATAATAGGGGTTCAGCTGCCGCTCGGCCTCATGGAGGGAATAAAAGGAAGAATTCAAAAAGATAGGTAAGACAATATTTGTGGCTGATAAGAAAACAAAATAAACACTCTGCCCTACCTCAATGACAGTATGGCGGGATCCTTACTGCAAACAGAAGAAATCGTCGGTGGCCATTTCCTGTGAACTGCTTGAAATTGATAGCTCTAATTTGTTCTTTCGGCCCCTCTAATACCCTCGGTATTCCTAGACAAACGTAATTCCGAAGACATAGAGTCCGTAGCTCTCTGTAATTTGGGCAACGCTTACTTCGCACTGGGCAGCAACCCTGAAAGCTATGTCGTTGTCCAAATTCTGGTAGCCGTGGCGACGCGCAACTTCACAGTCCCAGTCGAGGCCGACATCGTTACATTCGACGTATTGGTGGACTTCACAAGAGGGGAAGATGCAGCAAAGTTTTCACAGCTATGGAATCAAGTTATCAATTGTTTCCGTCAAGAGGATTGGATTAACAATCGGGAGATGGAACTCTTGCTTGTACCAAATTCTGCAGATCCCAATTTGAAAATGGTCCAGTGGCCACCATTTTTGCTTGCTAGCAAGATACCTGTAGCATTGGTATTTGTGCTCCACCATTCTGCTACAAACCGTTTCTCACCATTGCTCATTGTCTCCCGACGACAGTCAATAGTGCTGCGGGCTTGTGCTCCATTGTGTCGTCTGTCCCGACCGCGTTTTCCAATACTGTCGATCCCTGTGGTGTTGGTCAAGCCACACACTATTTCGTCAGCTAAACCCCGTTGCTATAAAACCATCGTTGTGTTCGCACGTACAGACACGTCGTTTTTGAGGGTTATATTAATTCATAACTCTTAATACGATTATAATTATATTACATAATTTAATAATTATAAGGTTTATATTATGTAATAATTATAAGGTTTATAATTATTCAATTATAGAGTATATAATTAAATCGCTTAAAAAAAATTATATAAAAATAAATAAATAATAATATCACCCTCAAATTATACATGTGAGGTATCAGTGATCGGTCACAGTTTGAAAAAAAAATGACGTGAGCAAAATGAAGAAAATTGTTCGGGGTTAAAATAAGACGTCAAGTTACTTAAGTCATGATAAGCACAAGAAGGGAATTGCTAGCAGATTAGCTTTGAGGACAAAGCTTTTGAAGGAAAGGGCAATGTTACAAATATAAAATTGTATAAAATAAATAAACATAAGTAAATATAAATAATGAATAATCAAATAAGGATTATGTTAAGTAGTCATTAGTTAACTGAAAAGGCATGTCTAAAAGACATGCCTAATCATGAAAGGTCACCTGCGTAGGTATATAAGCAGGGCCTCATTGTAACATTTTATCATCACTTATACATTTTTATATATAATAAATTATTATTACAAGTACCTCTTGTGTATTTTATAATTAAAGTCAACAAGCTTACTAGTTTTGTTGCTTCACTCCCGCTTCTCGCTTTTGCTCCCGTTTCCAAGTAACCATGGTGGAGACAACGTAAGACTGCGTCACCCTGGCTTTTTGCGTGACTCTGCTCCCTCTGAAACTTGCTGTTCAGATCTGGCCTTCTGTTGCTGCTGCTCTCTCTGCTGCTTTCTGCAGCAAGATTCTTTAGTCTTCTGTTGGTGACTCTGCTAGATCTGCGATCGCTCTGATACCATTTGAAAATTTCTGAATGTTACTAATGCATGAATATACTGTTAGATCTAGTTATACTTCTCCTACTTAAACAAGTTATTAATGCCGAAATCTTCAGATTAACGTCGAAGTAAACACATAACAGAATTTCACCGATTCAGATCTAAAACATAAAATGTACATGCATAGATAGACAAAGTGACACAAGATTTTCTGGACAATAGTCCCCAGAAAAACCCAATGCGGGAAAAATGGCTTTCTGGCTGCGGGAGGGTTTGTATTATTAAGAGTTTTCTGAATACAACAAATCTGGGTACCACACTGGTAAACCCGACAGAGAAAAATATATATTTGTAGCTAACCTGCTGTTCTGAAGCCAAAATGTTGACTGATTCACACCCTGAAATGGGATTTACAAGACTTAGCCAGATCTTGGCCCTAGAAACCCCAGCGCTGCCCCTGAAATACATGCGTCAGCCTCTGCAGCCGCTGCGTGCCTTTGCGCTGGCATGGAGAGGGCTGCGTAACCCCATAATGGGTGACGCAGACCCTACGCTGCCCTTGAGGGTCTCTGTGTAACCTAGCTGGGTCCCCGGCTAACCAGCGTTGCCCTAGAAGGGACTGCGTAGCAGCTGCATGGCTGAAGCTGCCCCTGCGTTGTGCAGTTGCTGCCCTCTCTGTTGCTGCTACCTCTACTTCTCTGCGCCGTCTCTGGAAGTTGCTCTTTGCCTCTTGCTGATTCTAGGCACTAGGATCAGACCCTCCCCTTTGCCTAAACTCCCCTCTCTGCAGCTGAAACACTTCTGGAAATTCTTAGCAAACCACAACCTAAAATTCCAGCTTATCTTCAGTGCTCTGCCTCTGTGTGTCTTCTCCAAATGACCCCAAGCCTTTCCTTTATACTTTTCACGTTGGAAAACCAACGACCATGATCAAATCTTGAATCGATGGCTAAGATTAAAAGAAAGCTTGATTCGTGTGACTTAAGATAATTTCATCACATGTTTTAATTAATTACCTTTAATAATTTAATTTTCCTAAGTTAGACTTAGGGTCCATAATTAAAATTATTAATTAATTAATTATCTCCCAAACCAGATGAAATTTCCCAAATCCCTTTCCGGGTCTTGGAGATCTCATGTATTCTAGTCCCTCCACAAATTTTGGTAGCTAGAGCAGATCCAATGCTACACCATCACTCAAGAAAACTCAACACTCCTGAGCATATGCTGGACCTTCTAGAGATATGCAATAAAAATACAAGGCTTTATGACTCAACCAAATATGACCTTTCCTATCACCAATGACTCTATGCTCCCATGATTACATCAAGCACCCAACATATTGGGTTTACACATTGGACCCAAAATTTACATCAATGTCCGGAAATAATGGGATTACCTACACGACATGACTTGATCCCAATGGCCTATACATGACTGAATTTTACAATGATTTACAACATGGGTTTTTTCATGACCTTTACATCAAGAGACATATATGACACTTATAATAAAAAACAAGGACCTCAACATTGAGGTAGCAAGACCATGATAGTTGTCAACAACCACCATGCACCATATAGGAATCTGCAACATAAACATCTGATAGCAACAACATCGACAACAACATGAACATCCTCAACGTGTAAGATAAGATAGTGAGCATCAATTTCTCCAATATCATCAACATGTGACCAAATGTGCAGTGCCTCCAAGTATCATCAAGCAAATATAACAGAAGCATAAGATTGTACAAGGTCTTGTCATCTACTCATACTCTTGACCTCATGTCATCAAGGTCAACGTACTCCCTCCATATATAGGAAGAGCCACAATCCACAAGCAACACCATCAATCTCTTGAACCACAACACCATAGGTAGCATACACATGCATCAACAACATATGTGAAAGCCAAGAGTACCTCCAACATCACAAATCACTAAGTAGAATAGAAATGATCAACATCATCATCAACCAACACCTTTAGTGAACATAGTATACATATTTCAAGCCTTAACAAGGAGAGGACACCATTAAGCTCACCAAATGTATCTCATATGCAATCCATGCATAATTGATAACTCATAACATAATGAAAACAACATATGTATCTTTAGTAGTAACAACAGAAAAAATTATACATCAACAATGATATTTACTTATCATAAACATTATCATGTAATAAGGAGTGCTCAGGAAACCATAATGCTAACAATGGACCATTAGAAGTATAGCAGATGCTCCCCCTGAACCCGTGCCAATTCTTCATCATCAAATCTGATCATATCCATCTCTTCAATTAGCAAATACACCAAAGAACCATTTCATCGGTTGCAATAAAAGATTTTGCAACAACTCATAACCTTATCATGAACAAACATCATTCCTAAGCAACATATAGGCATCATTAACAGTCTGCAACAAATCAATGCCATAACAAGAAATGAACTGATAGAAGCATATGAGAAGCTCCCCCTGATTCTGTGCCACTTCTCTGTCATTACTGAGAAGCATACGTGATTTTCTAAATAAAAAACCGCGTATATATGTGACTGTGTTTCATAGGATAGCCACAACTCCCTCTGAACATGTCTTGTCTGTTTTTATTCACATACTTTGCATCAATGCAATGCCAATAATATACACATTACGGAAAGAATATCAAAACAACATAGGGAATCGTCATCAAGATGTACATGCATAGCTCCCCCTGGGATCATACACCATTGATCCCGTGGACCTGATAATCATCACCTGTTCTCCATGAGGCTATATACTTCTCATTTACTTCTGCAGTCTGTGTTAGAACAATGCATCAAGTAACATAAACTGCAATGGGGACCATCTTCTTTTACTCTGAATCTGAAGAAGAGGAACTGTACCTCTTATTTCTACCTGAATTCTTCTTTACTAGCACATATAATTTGTTTGCACTTCTGAATCCTCTTGCTATAAGCTTTCCAGTGTCTTTTTCTATAACTTTGCATTTAGTTGATGTAAACACAATTATATGTCCTTTATCAACTATTTGACCTACACTTAGAATATTTTGCTTTAGCTCTTGAACTAATAATGCATCAACTGCTTTTTCATACTTATCAAGTTTGGCTCTACCTTTTCATAGAACCTTTGCTGGAGCATTATTTCCAATAATAACTTTACCATCTTTGTTTTTCTTGAGAGATTCAAACTTGTTCTTATCTCCAGACATGTGATGAGAGCATTCGCTGTCTATGTACCATTCATCTTCATCTTCAAATGAGCATAGAGCATGACCATACTTCACTTGTTCTACTTCCTTTTGTCTAATATAAGAAGTGTTGGTGGATCCATCTTTCTTAGGTCTTTTGGTAACAATATTCTTGTCTGGTTTCTTGCCTTGGAGAAAATCAAATTGTTGTCTATGTGAATCCATTGACTTGTTCCTGCATTCTTTTAAGTTTTACTACATGCCTAAACTTGTTACAAGTATAACATCTTACATGACCAGAAAAGCGAGCAGAGGAATCATAATACTTTTGTTTTATATTCCTCCTATTGCAATTAATCGCTTTATGACCAAACATGTTGCAAGCAAAACAATATCCCTTAAAGAAACCCGAGTACCTAGGAGCTGATAGTCTTCTTGTGAATCTGCTTCTGCAATTGGCTACAAAGTGTCCAAAGTTATGACAGATAAAGCATTCAATACCATTGTCTAGAGATAATTGATTGATGCTTCTATAGCTACGAGCAATGAATTCCTTTGAAAATTTTCTTTCTTTGGTTGCTAGTTTGGTTGACTTCTTAATTCTTTACCAGGTTTTTCAGAGTTTGCTTTGTTAATCTCATAATTGCTTGCATACGCTTGAGAGCTAGATTCTCCTTTTACAGTTTTATGAAAACCAAGACCAAATTTAATGGAGGGAGACCTTTGACTACTGAGAATGTTATCCAAAATCTTAGTACAATCTTGAAATCTCAAGTGTTTATCCTTTTATTCTAATTTACTTTTTAAAATGTTTACCTCGACCTCCAGTCTTTGACACTATTCTTCCTTTTCCAGATACTGCTTCCTCATTCCTTCTTCAACCTTTCTTTCTTCTTTCATTTGCTCTTGTAATTCGATAATCTCTTCCTTCAACCCATTCTCTTGTTCGTCAAATACTTGAGGTAGCTCTTCATTTCGTTTGTTCGGCTTTTCAAGATTTGATCTTAGAGAGACGATCTCATCGTCAAGTCCTTCATAATATAGTTTAGATTCTGCCGCAGTATTTACCGATTTATCATGATCCCTGTTCTCATATGCTTGTAACTTATTCTTAAGATTATTAATCCTTCTCAAGGCAAAAACAAGTTTTCTTCTAAGATTAAGTACTTTCTCTAACCTCTCTTCTTCTAAATTAGTAACTCCATCGGTCATAATAAAGGTTGTTTCATTATCATTCTCATTATTTTCTTTAGAAACCAGATTACCTGTTGGTTTCCCTGACGAACAATCTTCCTTTATATGATTTCCTTCTCCTTTTTGAATGACCTGCAGATTATCCCATACTTCCTTTGCGGTTTCATAATGCAAGAATTTATCTGATACTGAATCAGGTAAGCTACAAAGATCATATTTATTGCCTGTCTATCTTTTGAAAATCTTCACCTGATGGGGAAGTTTTAGTGCAACCATTACATACTAAATGCCAAACATCAAATCGAAGGTCCATTAGCTTACACTTCGTCTTTTTTTTCCATTCCTGATAGTTAGTATGCATTAAGCATGAGCATACCTTTATTGTCCATTATTTCTGACTTGCCTTGTTCTGCTGCTGATTGTCCTAGATCCGTGAATATAGATATTACCACGACATCATAAACATCATTGTCACTGCTTTCCTGGCTTGACCTCTTCCTTTGTGCTGCATTTTTCTTGTGCTTCTTTCCCATTGTCCCTGATCCACTCTCAAGCGGTTAAGCTTCTACTGGAGTGACCTAGCTCTGATTCCAATTGTTAGGAAAAATGCTTGGGGTGGGGGGGGGGGGGGGGGTGAATCAACATTTTTAATTCACTTCAACTTTGAATTTCATATTCAGAATTCTGTACACTACTGTTCTTCATGCAACTCGCGTGTGAACGCGAGTTTGGTTAGTGCAAACCGCGTATATCCAATTTACTTAATTTGCTATATTTTTCATCAGTGAGTTGACTTTAACCAATGCATTATTAATTCATTAATCATCCAGTATGCAGTAAAGAACAAATAAATTACAACACATAAGAAACACACATAGAACACCAGGATTTTAGGTGGAAACTCAATGTGGGAGAAAACCACTATTGCCATCGTCTTTGTCTTCTTTCTTATTATAAAAAATAACTTCATTACATCTTGTACTGGTGCAGACTCTTACTAGCACCCAGACACCCACCTGTAGGAGGCTACCGCCTCCACTTGTTCCCCAACACCCACTGGAAAGGAGCTACAACACCTTGATCTCGTTTACCGACTCCTACTAGAAGGGAGCACTACCCCCTGATCAAATTACCAGCTACCATTGGAAGGACACTCCGACTCTCTCACTAAAGGCGCCAACCCTCAACACTCTTCGTGGACCTCGTTTCATAATATTTCAGATTGGATCCACCTGTCTCAAACAAACATCAAAACCTATAGGCCACCTTTCATCATATTTTCAAACTGGACCCACATCAACAATAAGCCCAAAATGAATCTCAAAATCTGAATTATTGAAGCACTGAAAACCAATTGAATTATTGAAACATCAAGTTACTGAATACTGAATCAACCACTGCAACTAGATCAAATCAATGCACAACCAAACCACAACAGATATAAATCATCCAGATCAAGACATCATTGACAGACAACAACAAATACAGGAAAACTCATCAACAATCATCATCAAGCATCACTGCAAACCCTGACCAGATCTATCTCAGAAATATACACGACCGTTATTAAGTAGACTTGCGTATATACGCGCTTATAATGTGCAAAAACATATTGCAAAATATATACCCGACTAACCAGAGACAGATCTGCGTATGTACGCGACTATCCAAAAAAAAACTTGCGTACAAATTTGAAACCTTTCTTTGCAAAGTTATGTTGCAGGAAACGTTGAACAGAGGTTTGTTTCAGCTCGGAAACGAAACAGAAACGCGTTTCACTGTACCGTATCGCCTAGAAACGCATTTCCGTCCGTACTGGGCCGTTTTACGTTAGGGAAATGTGCCCAGTACGGGCGGAAATGCGTTTCGAGGCAGTACATGCGCGTTTCCGGCGTTTAAACTTCTTTTTTATAGCTATTTTTTTTTTGGTTTGTGTGTTTTATTATTATTTTATTCGTTTTTATTTTATTGTTTTAGGGCAACCTAGTGCCCTAATGTTCAAGCTTATGGTCCTAGTGTTGATATGCAATACATGGTAATGTTAAATTCTTAAAGTAAAAGTGACATTCTCCTTTATCTTTTATTTTCATCCTTTTACTTAAATTTAACATTACCATGAAATGACTCAGGATGTTTGAGAATGGTTTCACCCTCATTGGGTTTCATATGGAGAAAGTAGAATTTTATATTTCACTCAAAGTCCAACAGACTTATCATTTTTTCAGGATTTCAGGATTGCAATGTTTCCATTGGATTTTGTCATGTATTAGGGTATGGAACTTGTATTTAATCAAGAGAACCAAGCCCTCTATGCAGGGGAGACTCCCAATAATCAAGAGCACCTAGGGTACTAGGGTATGGGACTTGTATTTAATAAAGAGCACTAAGGTCATTCGACTGTGCAGGAGGAGACTCCTAATCAAGCACGAGACAAGACTGATTTTGGATATTGCTATTTTCATTATGTGATCATTCATGAGTAAATGTGATGTAAATTTAAAGACTTATAGTTTATGCATTGACATTGGACAATTTAATCATAATGTAATAAATTATAATGTATCATGTATGCTTTATGATTGCACATATTTCTTAAATGTACTAATATATATATATATATATATTGCGTTTCCCCATTTCCAAAATTTGGGGAGGTCACGTTTCGTACCCGTACCCGTTTCCCCGTTTCGTGCAACTTAGTTGCAAACACAATTCACATTCTGCAAGCTTCACTGTCACACATTCATATCACAACATCATTATAACCACAAATCTATCATTGTTAGCTACAAGCATAAATAGATCAAACAAGTGTATTCATTAGTCTTTTCTACACTTTCAGATCTATCAGATCTGAGCCAACTCCTTGCTCCCTGGTGCACACCTGTTATATATCAAATCACATATGAATAACCCATTACTTCCACGCCTAACACCTTGATCTCCATCTCCTTATATAGCTTTTGCCTTAGTATTCATTGACGGGATGAAATAAACGTTGCCGCCCCAATTACTTTGGGCAAATATGATGGTAATGACCCCTAGTATCCATATTTCCATGGTTCGGATTATGTACGCGACTTTTGCTCACAGGAGATCTAAGTATGTACACGACCCTTCTTCACAGGAACCGCGTATACTTTCTCAAACTTCACTTTGTCATCCATCTGTAACTGATTTTCCATTTCTCTGTCCATATCCACTGTAGCATCTGTACCAATATTTCTGATAGCTGTATAAGTTCCATGACAATCATATTATTACCAAGTACATCTTTGTCAAGGAGGTTGCCATCAAGGACAACACATTAGTCATAATGCCAACAATGTTCTGCTCGGAATCAGTTCAAGGGTTTCGACAGGAGCATCGTAGCAGTAAACTGGGTAGTTTGGATGACATAGAAAGTGATTTTCATTTGGTTTATGGAAGTAGAAGTTGGCTTTGAGTGCGAAGGCCACTACAGTCGAAGGGGATATTTCTCGAAGCATGAAAGTGCTTTCACGGGATAAGAAAACCAGTGGTGGGCATAGCCAGGTGACGTTTCATATTCTCAGCATACCTCGGCCACAAGACAGATACAATATATTTGTGGATAATAGTAACATGCCTTTCAAGCATCCAGGGTTGTGGAAGGCTGAAGATGGTAGCAAATATATTTATCCTTTACAGGGAGAGCTTGATAAAGTTGAATTTGCTTACGATCAATCTGAGTTGCCTGAACCTCTTCAGCCTGCCCCATGGGAGAGTATGTCATTCAAAATTGTAGAGAGAGTTCAGAACCTGAAAGAAGTGGCCATGAAATTGGAATCAACAAGTGAAATTGCAGCTTGCTGTTGATCTTGAGCACAATCAGTACATATCTTTCTAGTGCTTAACATGTTTGATGCAAAATTCTACAAGAGTAGAGGACTTTGTGGTTGATACCCTGATATTACACAAGTACATTGGTCCTTGTTTGAGACACATATTTGCAAACCCTGCTATCAAAATGGTGATGCATGAAGCAGATCGAGATATACTATGGCTGCAGCGTGACCTTGGAATTTTCATATGTAACTTATTTGATACTGGCAAGGCCTCAAGAGTATTGCAATTGGAGCGAAATAGCCTGAAGTTTCTACTACAACACTTCTGTGATATCACTGCTGATAAAGATTACCAGACTGCTGATTGGCTTCTAGCCTCTAGGGCAACTGCCTTTAGAAATGTTGAAGTATACGAGAAAGGATACTCAGTATATCCATAATGTAATGCAACAGAGATTAGAGACCATGCCATTGGTGACCAGGGAGGCTCCACTTTTTGAGGTTTATAAACACAGCCGTGATATATGCTCACAGCTCTATGAAAAAGAACTTTCGACTGAAATGTCTTATTTACATGTTTATGGATTACAGGAAGAAAACCTCAGACAATAACAACTCTCAATTGCCGCTGGCTTGTATGAATGGAGGGACAAGATAGTTTGTGTGGAAAAAGATAGCACTGGCTATATATTGCCAAACAAAGTACTACTACAAATTGTTGAGAGGATTCCTTGTACCACAGATGACCTGCGTGCATTTGTCAATGACAGGCATCTTTTGTTGAGCAGAACCTTGCTGCTGTACTTGGTGTTATAAAACAAGCTAGGGAAATGGGAAGTAAGGCAGTTGAAATTTCTCCAAACCCACTGAAACAAGTTTCTAGGAAGGCTGCAACAGAGATTCCAAATGAGGGAATAGATTCAGTTTTTATCAAATCTGAGAATCGTGAAAATATGTCTAGCGAACAAACCATGAATCTTATTTAAAAGAAACAGGCAGAGTTTATGGAATCTTCAAACTCAGCTACTGATACCTTTGTTGTTGGAACAATTCCATGCAAGAAGGCCAGTCTGGTTTCTACTGTTGTTGGTCAAGCCTCTAATTCATTGCTTTTCAATAAGAAATGTGAATCTGTAAAGGGCAGTCAGGCAATCGTAAACAAAACTAAGGGTATTCTGGTCTGTCAATTACGGGAAAAAAATTCCAACAGCCTTTGTCAATGGAAGGTTGCTCATCTGAGAAACCTGCAGTTGTAAATATGGAGAATAAAATGGAAGTTTCAAATTCTGGGAAAATGATCCAGAATGGTGCAAGCTCATCTGATTGTAAGTTCTTGGAGCCCAACTGTGTGGCCTTGGAGGAAGCCACCAGAGATTAGAGATAAAGTTGGTCCAAAAAGTGGAGTGACATTGGTACAGGCACATAAAAGGCCAACTCAAGGATTGGCCGCTATGCTGTCCTTCAAGATTGAAGCAAAAGAGCGAAATGAGTTCTAAAGGGTTTGATACTGAGCAGGATCATGTAAGAAGAAAAGTGGAGCAAAACAAGGTATTGGTAGCTCTTCCATTTCAGTCATTTTTGGGAACTCAGGAAACAGTTTCCGTCAACATTCTCTTAATTCAAAAGAAGTTCCCACTAACGAAGAATTGCAGGTGAGGTTGGCAAGGTTGTGGGCAGCAGCAGAACTTGTGATTGCTTGAGGACAAGCAATGTTGGGAAGGGGGCACTCTAATGTTCCCGAGAGATTAATCGCTCAAGAGAAGATGTAGCCTATTGATCCCCGTAAGCTATAGTCCTTGATAAAGGGGAAAACTCCAAAATAACCAATGTTTGGGCAAATTTTGGGGCAGTTGGGCAGAGAAACCCAAAGTGGGGGTTTGGTGTGAATTTTACTCAATCAAGGATAGAATCCCCTCTAGGAAATCTATAAATACAAGAGGGTTGAATTCATTTAGATCATTGTTAATTTGGATAATTTTATCTCTGTTTTATTTGAGCCTGAGGCTTTGAGGGTCGTAAGAGCCCTTCTTTCTACTAATCTCAGTGGTGAAAGATTCCACCCTAGTTAGTTCTTGTTTTTCTATTTTCCTACTTTGATATGTTATAGGTTATTGAAGAAGTCTCTGGTTCAATGAAGCATTAATAAGTCAAGCAGATCTGTTCTAAGGCAGCGTCCATCTAAAGCAATTAATTTGAATTCAACCCTAAGGCTCAAAGAGTTGTTTGAGGTCAGAAACATAGCAGAGTTTTGTGACAACTCGTTCCTGAAGTTACACGAATCTGCTCTGTGATAAATTGGATGGTTCTCTGAGGCAAGACACATAGCTTGAAGACTAGATGAAATTCCTATAGTGCTCTGTGACAGATCCGCATGGTCCTGTAGCCCACCTGAAACAGGCTGAAGTCCCAGAAGTAATTTTTTGATGACAACTGTGGGTCCCTGAAGAGAATTAGTGGGTAGATCTGACTTTCTTAAGGTTGAATGAAGTCCCCTGGAGACATTTCCTGTAGCAGACGTGAATTCTCCTGAGAATAACGGTATCTCTGCAGCTCCTAGGTTTTTTGAATGGAACACAGATCGAGATTATGAAAATTAAGTGCAGGACAACGAGGCGTTTCTAAGGAAATATGAGGGCTTTAGCTGCACAGATACACAATGTCTGAAGCAAAGATAGAGTAACATAGGAGGTTCAGAGCATATCTAACATCAGTCTAGAGTTCGGTTACCCCTTAGATACCTTGCTTCCTCTCTCAAGCAGCTCAAAGTCCATTCCTGAGGTTTAAGCGCACCTTCAGTCAACCCTACAACAGGACCAAGGATTCGTACTGAAGTCATAATCAGCCAAGTAGAGTATAGTCGCATTAGTGTAGGTAATCAACATTGAAGCTCTGAAATTAGAATTAGCATTGTCGGAATTGTATTGGGATTGGACGTCTTGTGTTGGATTGTTGGAATTATACTACGGATAATTTGTTGGGTGAATGAACTATATGTTTTACTGTCAGAACCACATTAGCATAATTCAGTGATCAGTAACCTAGCTTCAAAATAAAATTATAATTATTTGGATTGTTTTGGCATTCGGTGTAATTATACTAGACATTTGAATATGGGTCTCTGGATCATCGACTTTCATCGTGAATTTTGAAGTTACTATCCATAATGGTTATTGAAATTAATGGTGAATTGTATCGGGAATGCTTGTTGTTATACAAATGTTTTAAGTTCTATTGAAAACCCTAGGCAAAGTAAGGAATCCTAGAAACGAAAATCGCCCTAGGACATTAGAAGGGAAACATTTCCCTCATCCCCCTTTGGGATAAACTCGGGGAAACACATGGGGAAACATTTCCTCAAAAGGCAGATGTTTACGCTTCCCCCTCCCCCAAAAGGGGGATGTCTAAGTGTTTCTCCCTGCATTTTTTGTCCAACAACCCATGAAGATAGATCAGAAATAAGGGGTAGAGCTTTGAGGAGTCTATGACCTTGGTAATTTATTGTAGTGTTAAATTCCATAAGTACAAGTGACATTCTCCTTTATCTTACCTTAGCGACATTCTCCTTCTCCTTTATATTACCTTAGTGACATTCATGTTTGTCTTAACTTTTCTATTATTTTTCTTAAATTTTTAACATTATCATTAATTGTTTCAAGATGTTTGAGAGTGGTTACAACCTCATCAGAATTCATATGGAGAAAGTAGAATTTCATATCCCATTCAAAATTCAGCAGACTTAACATTTTTTGGGATTTTAGGATGGGCAGGTTTATAGCATTTTCAGTGGATTGCACATCGATGAATTTTCATCGGACGAATTGTTATTGTAGGGATTTTATCATTGTTATGTTTATATTTTACAATTTTAGGAATGAGGAACCCTATGTTAGGGACCTGATGTCCCATGGTCCCCCAAGTTTTCCGAAAATTTGGGGGTGCTCCCACACATCTCCCTTGTTCGTCTCCCCACTCCTGTGCTCCCCACTCCTGGAAACTTGGTGGAACATGGTTTTATTTTAGCTTGAAACCTTACATTCCTTTCTACTCATGACTCATATGCTAGCATATTATGTTCTACAACCAGTTTTCTTGAGAATATCGACATCTCTATTGTCTTTTGTTTTCGTGGATCAGAGAATGATCAAGAGTTGTGTGTGTACAAAAGCATTTATATTTATGGCATTAGATGTTTGTTTTAACATTTCTCATTCTGTTGAACATATGAACTTTCTTATAGGTATTGAATGCTAGTCATAATGAGCTTACAACTATGGATGAGGTTGCTTGTCTTGTAGATCTGCGGGCTGTCATCCTAAATGGTAAGTTGATATATTCATATCTCGGAGTCTATTCTTTATATATTTCTGTGATCTTGCATTATGTAAGCATTGGTTTCAGAATGCATTGGACTGCAACAAACCTGATTCGTATGTTAAAAGACACTGTTGAGCTTAGCTGTTTAGCTGAACAGTTGTTGACTTGAAAGTGCATCAATTTGCAGATAACGAAATTACTTCAGTTTGCAAATTGGATCGACTTACTAATCTCAATGCTCTTGGTACGCTATTTTGTGTTCTCTATTGTATATTGTTGTTTGATGAGACTTATAGCTTCAAAGTTTTGGTTTAGTGGTTGTCACCAATTACATACTATATCCTTTTATCAGCATAATGTAAGAGGTGTTTCCTTAAATATGGCATTTAGGGCAAGCTGCACAGGAGAAATCTTTCTGGGTATGCTCAAATTCTAATTGAACTAATTTTACCAGAATCAAGCACATGAAATTGAGTTTTTACATTTTTAGACGTTCCCAAGCTTCATTATTAGGAAATTAAAATATTTCAGTATTTTAGTAGAATGTTCTGAGAAAATGGGAATGCCATGCCAAGAAAAGAATCTTGGAATTTAAAGACAATAGGTACATGTCGGAATCATAGCTACTGGGTATCTGAAAAGAAAATTCAAGAAAATAACATATTTATTTGCCACACTCAAAATCATACAGAAGGGTGTACACACACATACAGACACACACATGTTTAAATTTTATTTATCCCAGAGAACAAAAAAAAAACTTTATTTTTCATAGAGAAATATACATATTATGCCCCCCACAGAGGACACAGAATGTGCCTAGCAGCACTTTTACCAGTTCTTTGACCAAAACTTTACCTTGTGTCTTTTACAAAACCGGTCTGTTTATATATATATATCAGTGTTACAAAATCTCTAGTTTTTCCAAATTTTTCCCAGTTTTCTTGGTTGCTGATTTTCTGAGCTTTTAATGGGCAAGTTTATGTCTGCTGATATTTTTTGATATTTTCCCTGATATTTTTGATAAGTTCTGTTTTTGCACCCTCAGTGATGTATTCCCTGTAGGGAAACCCCTGGGCACTTCCTTATTTTTCATGGATGGTAGCCAGTTTGAATCCACGACAGTGTCTGACCTGGTAGGGACCTCAAGTGAGGCATGCAATAGAGTGACCATGAGACCTGCTGCATAAAGTTTAAAGCACTCAACCACTGGAGATAACCCTCCAGGCTTTTGCAGCCAAATAGATAAAACCATTGTCATTGTTGGAACCTTGGATGCTTAGAAACCCTTGGAAACCATCTTCAGCTGGCCTCCATTTTCTATATTTTTAGTTTTTTCTTGAAGTTTTGAAACCTAGGAACAATGGCTTTCCCATGAAATACCAAATCAACAATGAAGGTTTCCAACATGTTGATTCCTTTATGAGTGCTAAAAATCAATGTGGAAAAAGTCGAAGTCGGGATTAAATCGGCAAGGGTCCAAAAGTTGAAAAACTCGATAAAGTCTGGAGTTTTTTGAAAAAGTCGGCAAAACCAAAAAAATACAAAAATATTTATTTTTAGAAAAAATCCTGACTTTTTGGAAACAATCCCGATTTTTTGGAAAAAATCCCAATTGTTTGGAAAAAATCCCGATTTAAAAAAAAAAAAAAAAAATATATATATATATATATATATATATATATATATATTATGAAAGAAACTACCTCACTCACAATTTTTTGGAAGAAGTCAGCAAAAAATCGGGACTTCGAGGATAAAATTGTGACTTTTTCAGGGATGAAAAAGTCGGCCGATAAAGTCGGCTAAGGGAAAAATTCGGGACTTTTTGCCAACTTTTTCCACACTGCTAAAAATAGCTTAAAAAAGAAAAAAAACATATAAAGCTAAAGGATCAAGAGTAGACATTAATCCCTAATATTTTTGCATGTTTAGTAGATTCGTTATCGAAGTCTTATGATTAACTGCCTAATAATGCATATAGTTATTAATTATTTACTACTCTTTTATTGTAACTATATATGACCTCTTTGCCTTTTCTTGACATATGAACAATATTTTGGTTTGTTGAAATGTTGAATTTACATGTTATGCACACACATCTATGTGTGTGTAAATATCCATGTGCATGCATCAATATATATATATATATATATATATATATATATATATTTGTGTGTATGTAGGCATGCGTGTTTTTTTTTTTTCCACGAAAAAAATCTGCAACTTTCTATTAAATATTAATGGAGAGTTACATTTTGTAGATGCAATTAAGCATTCAAGACGCCCAAAGGGCCCGTGTGCTCAGGCACACATCGTAACGAGGCTACCCAAAAAATTACATATTGCCAACAGGGGTGGGCTTTTCGCGCTTGCCTTTTCTCTTTCGGACAATCTGCCAATTCAATGAATGCAGGGAGGAAGGAACCAAGGCTAGCTCATTGTTCCTTGCAGTGTTCTCTTTGTTCGAATCTGAACTTTCAAACAGATGCGCTCTTTTATTTGCACCCGCGCTTTCAACAGATCGAGCTCCAGGTGGCGTCGATTCCATCATAGGGTGTGCCGCTTGTACCATCGTTGTGGGTTCAAATTGTTCTTGTGTTTCATATTCTTGTATCCCTGAATCGGGTGTATTCTATTTACTCTTGCTTTGGGTGGGAAAATCCCCTTCTTCTATCTCTTGCTCTTTTGGGATGGGGGCATCCTCTTCTTCTTTAGTGTTCTGTTTTGGTTCTTCTGAAGGAAATTGCCATCCTTTAGTTGCTTTCCCTGTCTTTTTCTTTTTACTGTTATCTCATTTTGCTTCCGCGCATGTGTTTTGCAGATGACCGGTGTTCCTGCATATTCTGCAACTGAATACAGTGTTTTCATAGTCAAGAGTCCATTTTTGCTGTTTGTGTATCAGTTGAATGCTCTCTGGTATCCCTTTGCTGAGATCCACTTCCACACAGATTCGTGTAAAGGTGTAGATCCTCTCCTCTAAGCATTGAGTGTTAGTTTTTATGTATCTCCCAATGATGTTCCCTATGCTTGCTAGAACACTTTCATTCCAGAAATGAAGTGGGAGGTTGTATAGCCGGACCCAGACCGACATTTTGGTGACCTCCATAGTGTTTGCGTCAAAATCTGGAAACCATGGTGTGATGGATAGCCTAGTGGATCCCCAGAACCACGGTCCAACCCTAAGTATGATGTCTCTGGCTTCCAAGGATGGAAACTTGACAATGAAAAACCCCTTTGAACAGAGATGAATCTCACAGGCCATGGTCCAGTTGGTGAAAATCCAATGAAAGAACTCCACTGGGTTACGGCCAGAAGCAATTAAATTTGCAAATTAGTGCTTGGGATTCGAAATTGGATCGATATTCATCAATCTCTGGAATATCTATTTGCAAATCTGGCACATAATTTAGTTGCTCCACTATATATGGTTTTGGGGCACTCTCAGCTGGTACTGCTGGAGTTGCTGTTTGTTTTTCCCCTGTAATATGTTCCTATATGAGGGACCTTTTGGGAACTCTGTTTTGGAAGTGCTGGTTCCCCTGAGAGATTTGTTTTGCTCAGCTGAGCCACCTCTTAGTTGCAGATTGAGATAAATGGTGGATCCTGGGCAAATGGAGTAATCTTGGATAGTGCTGGAGTCTTGTAGGGATCTCCCACTAGAGATTAAGGACTGCACATGGCAAGGGTACCTCGAGGATAACCTGATGTTATGCTTCAGGTTTGTAATCCCATCAGTATCCTGTGCCCAAATTAAAAAACTATTCCCCATAAGGGGGTTTTATGAAAATCTGAAAACGATTCGAACTTACTCGTTTCTCCTTGTCTGTGACTCTTGTGTCGACTCCTATGGGGGTCTGTTCTGTCTGCATAGATAGGGGCCAATGGGAGCCTGGTTCCGTAGCTCGAAGGAGAACATAGACGGGAGACAGGGCAGCGCTATCAGGCGAATAGCACTGTGTGTTCGGCGCTCTGCCTCCGAGATGCCCCTGTGCGAGCATAGAGAAACGAGGGAAAAATTTGCCCCTGCCCCACCTTGTAGCCACTGGCATCAGATGTGATCTGGTCTTCAGAACTTTGAAGCCCATTATCGGATATATGCCCCATCCACTGAGCAGCAGTACTCAAGATTTGAAGCGATACCATCACATAGTAGACGGACGAGGGTAAGGCGCCGTCAGAGTAGTCCATGATGCAGGGTCGAGGTAGGCGGTGGGATCTCGAGGGGCGGCTGCATCGAGGGCTGTGATGCCCCAAGGCTTGTCTTTGATCCCTACCGCCCCAAATTCAAAGGGAGGGTGTTTGCAGATTCGTTTCCCGTTTGTTGTGCCGCCATGAGAGGCCGCTGTCGCATGAGCTTGGAAACCAGTCTTGAAAACCCTATCTTTCTCTGGTCGCCATCCTTCGTCCTCATCCTATTTTCGTGATCTCATGTAGGCATGCGTGTTGTCATGCATTCTCACTCATTTATAATAATTCATTATTTACTTGTGTTTGTGTAAATTATAATTTCAAATCACTTATATATATGCATGCAAATATTGTTCTTTCTATGATATAATACTGTATCAAATTTCATGGTACTGTGAGCTAGTTGTTAAAAATAATCCTACATAACCTATAACAATGGATTTTCATGCATGAGTATTTATGCAGTTTTCTGTGGATTTAAATACTATTATTATTAGTTTTTGGAAAATACTACTTATATGAATTGAAAGGCATATACAGGGATACAAAGAGTGACGAGATTATATAGAAATGTACAATCATCAAGAAAATGTCCTAATTGCAGATGAAACTGCTACAAGATTTAAATATGCAACCACTGAACAACTTTTATCATCTTTAAGCAAGTATCCTTCGGTTGTGGGTTGATTACTTACTTCCTCCTGCCAAATCATCTTTAAGAAGCAAGTATCCTTCGGCGGTGGCTTGATCACTTGCTTCTTCCTGCCAAAACTAGTGAAATTAGATCAAAAGTACACTAACAACACATTTTCCATAATGAATATAGAGCTTCTATACGATCACAGTGCCAAAGCCCACCATAATAGAGAGAATAAGAAAATGAGAGTCCCCAAGAATAACAACTCTCCAATGTAAGGCAAACAACAACATGAATGCAAATCTCTGCTGAACTTGTTATGTTCACGAGCAATATGATACTACTAGATAATATATTTGATTGATTCGACATTAGGACATATGGGTTGCTTATCATCTGTGAAGCTGTTGCTTGAAAATCTGACCTTCATTGGCAATCGCTGATAAATAACCAACCAAACACATACACAGAGCTTGTAAGAGAGTCTATAAGACCAAGCTTTGCCTAACCTGTTAATCCATTGGGATTGTGGATCTGGAGAAACCTGTCGAGGGTTAAGAGTAGGAACCAAAGGGTATATTTTATGCAAAATGAAGCACAACCTTCTACTTTTGTAGTAGGTAAGTCGATTTATCGCACACCCATTTCTAGTGTCGCCAAGTAGGGCCCTGTTAACTCTCCTTGCCGCCTACACCTACCTACAAGTTAGTGGAAAAAGCTTTCAACCCCACTAGGTGGATTGGTGGCAAGGAATTTAGAGAAGGGGCTGTCACCTACTCCCGACTCTCTTCGTTTAAGCTATCTCCTAAGTTAGCTATGGGGGGTGGTCCCTAATAGAAAACTAAGTTAAAGATTTTGAGATTTTAGGAGAATTGTTAGAGTGAAATTGGATTACTTTTAAATATTTATGAGCATTTTATGAGCAACTTTGAAATAATAATATCAAACCATTCAACTAGTGTCTTAAATAACGTGCTTAAGAATAATGCTCAAAGAGATGAGAACACAATAATCCTGAAACGGAAACAAAAGATGTCAGCACAAGATATTCACAGGATAAAAATGATTTCAGGATAACCAAATCACAACATTTAAACATATCTTGTCATAGTTAGAAACAACCCAAAAATTAGATGCTAAAGATGAAATTAAACTTTGCAAATATAGAAAGTAAACATCACACTACTTGCATGAAATCAACAACCATAAAAAGGGAAATGTGATGAAGAGTGCTCTTGGTTCATTTTAGTTAAACCTACTCTACAACAAATATTTCAAATCAACTCTTCAATTCCCAGACCTCACCCTCGAGGGCCCAAATTATGTGGATCTCATAGTGAGGAGTCAATAGGAGAGTAGAGGGTCCCTAGAGGTCTATACAACCAACTTATGTTGGAAGTAAGTTTTAATGAGTCGCTTGTGTGAAATGAATGTTGATTAATCTCATTTAAATGATACATGCAAATTTTCCACAAGAGATGGTGCTTACTTGCAATAATAAACCAAACTTTGAGAGAAACAATAGACTTATGTGTGTTGTAGCATTTAATGGCAAGTGGAATGAGATAAGTTCTTATAAAAAGGTGCTTCAATGGTTCCTCAGCATGCATGAAGCATAAACATTAAATCAATGGAATTTTGCCAACCATGCGAATTGTGTTAAAATTTGGGTACCAGAGGACAACTGGTTCCCTAAGGCTTTGATCTTTGGCCTAGGGAAAAGTGTCCAAAAGTATTTAACTTTTTTCTCCTAAAGCGACTTTATAAGTGGTAAAGTCAAATCTAATTTAAAAGTGACTTTATAAGTGATAAAGTTACTAAGTCTAATTTTAAAGTGACTTTTATAAAGTCAATGTGAAATTAGAAAGTCAAAAGTGACTTTGGAAATAAAAGACTAAGAGGGTCTTTATTAAAGTGAGGTGAATTAAAAAATAGAAAGTGAAATTTAAATGCACATTTAATCTCAACCCTAGATCTAAGGCTATCTCAGCTATTGGTTTTAGGGATTCCCCAAAAGTCACTTAGGGTTAGGTTAAAGGAGGAAAAGAGGGAAAAGATCATTCAGTTTTTCATGAGCAAATTGAAAGAGGAGGAGAGAAGCAAGGAGACATTTCTGAGCAGTGAAAAGAAAGAGGGCAGCAGCAAGGAGATTCAGCAAATTCATACAACAAGCATCAACACGAAGTTCGAAGGCAAGTGGCACGAATTTTGAGGGTGGAAAAACAACATTTATTGCAACACATTTTTCGAGGTTCATACAGCAGCAAGGAGGCATGTAAATCGAGGTCCGTACAGTAGTCGTACATCACGGAAATCGAGGCAGCAAGTGAGTTTTCGAGGGAGGTCGTACAATTGTTTCGGCATTGTTTTCGGTGTTGTTTGTACAACATTTAAGGCTGCACTTTTTGCTGTTATTTTTCTGTTTGTATTTGGCACGAAAATCGAGGCAGAGTTTGTGCACGATTTTCGAGATAAGTAAAATAATGGTTGCTGAAATTTTTACTATATTTTCTGTCTCACTGTAAAAGCAATATTCAGAAATAAAGAGAAGCTTTCGAACTGGTTTTCCCCAAGAGTTGTAGGGGGTTTTTCCAGGGTCAAATTGACCAAAAATTAGCGTCATTTTCTGTGTGTGGCTGATATATTTTCTGAGTTTTTATTTTTATTTTTATTTTTTATTTTTTGTCTGCATTTTCAAGCACTTTAAATTTTTCCAGAATTTGTGTGTTTCAGAAATATTTATTATTTCAATCTTGTTGAATCTATGGATATGGGAATGGGCATTTAACTACATGGGAGTAATAAGGAGAAACTGATAATCGGGGTTGGGCTAAAGTTTCTACATGGTATCAGTGCTTGGGTGGCTGAAAAGTGCAGTTTTGGACAACAAGTGAAAAATTACAACAAGCTTATATATCACACAAAAAATTGAACCTTTACCATAGTAGTGAAAATTTTAGTTTATTAGGACAACAAGCAGGTCTTTGGGCTTGAGGGTGGAGGATAGGTTGGATGGGCATAGCAACTACAATACATGGAAGGAGAGAATCCAGAGCATCCTTGAGGAGGCAGAAGTCTGGGGCATCATGGTTCATACCCAACAGTGTCCAGTAGCAGTGCCTACTGACGCTGTTCAGTTGGCTGAGTTTAACAAGAAGAATGCCAGGGGAAAGAGACTGATTCTGGATGGTTATTAAAGACCATGTCGTTCCTCATGTGAGAGGAAAGAGATTTGCACACGAGATGTGGACAACCTTGACCAATCTCTACTAGAGTACCAATGAGAACAGAAAAATGGTCTTAAGGGAGAAGCTGAAGGCCATTAAGATGGCAAAGACTGATAGTGGTACTGCATACCTCACAAAGATCACTAATGTGAGAGATGTGTTGGCAGCAGTTGGAGAGGTCATTCCACTCACTAATTTGGTGCAGATTACAGTGAATGGCCTTCCGAGTACATGGCTGAACTTTGCTGATGGGATTGTTGCACGGGAGACCCTTCCCACTTGGGAGAGGTTGTGGGATGATTGCATATAGAATGAAATCAAAAAGAACTAGCTTGGGGCAGCCAAACCAGTTGAGGAGGATGACAATGTTGCACTGTTAGCAGGAGGCAAGAAAGGCAAAGGAAAGAAGCAAGCTTCCACAAGTGGTGGGGGCAAAGGCAAAGGCAAAGGTAAGCAAGTGAACACGCAGAAGGACTCTTCCAAGGTTAAGTGTTGGAATTGTCAGAAGATGGGACACTATGCGGTTATGTGTCTGGAGAAGAAGAAAAAGGGAAAGAACAAGACCATGGCAGCATCAGCAGAGATAGAGGACTTTTCGGAGAGCTTTGACCGAGAGTTTGGGTTCATTGCTTGTGAGTCCACTAATGCAGGATCACCTGCCATGGAGGTTGAGAGGGAGTGTGCATTTCCCTCCACTAGCGGAGCATCTTCAGGTATCTGGTATGTTGACAATGGGGCTTCACGTCATATGACAGGAGTCTATGAGTACTACTTAGAGCTTTCAGAGAATGGCACTGATATAGAGGTAGTACTCGGAGATGACAACATTGTTAGAGCAGTCGGTGTGGGGACATTGACATTTGATAGGGAACCCAAACCTCCCTTGAAAGTGTCTGATGTTCTATATGTGCCAGGGATGAGGAGGATGAGGAAGAACCTTATATCCGTTTCAGCATTTGAGGACAGAGGGTATGAGGTATTGTTCAGGAGAGGACAGGTGCTTATATATCCCAGGGGCGCTCTAGCTGAGTCAGCTAGAGTGATTGGTGTACGCCATGCAAATGTGTACAAGTTTGCGTTTCAGTCCCTTTTGGCATTGAGCAGTAGTACCGACAGCAGAGCTAGCAGTTCAGAGCTGTGTGAGATTTGACACCGCAAGATGGGGCACATGTATCATGGGGCCTTGAGGACATTGCGGGAGATCACTACAGGTGTGCCAGATTTCAGTTCTGATCACATTGATACATGCAAAGGATGTGCTATGGGGAAGTTTGCCAAATCTCCTTTTCCTAGCAGTGACAACAGATCAACTGGGATACTCGATTTGATTCATACCGATGTGAGCGGTCAGATGTCTCATGTTTCCTTGAGTGGATATGAGTACTATGTTTTATTCATTGATGATCACTCCAGGAAGACCTGGATTTATTTCTTGAAAACCAAGAGTGAAGTCTTCAAGCGGTTTCAGGAGTTCAGAGCTCTTGTGGAGACTCAGACAGGTTGGAAGATCAAGTCCCTCAAGTCGGACAATGGAGGGGAGTACACCCTTGGTGAGTTTGTTGACTATTGTGCGGAGGCATGCATCAGGAGGGAGTTCACAGTTCCTTACAACCCCCAGCAGAACGGGGTTGCGGAGAGGAAGAAAAGCTCCATCGTTGGGGATGCCAAAGCCATGCTACATGATCAGGGGTTACCATTGTTTTTGTGGGCAGAGGCCTGCAACACTGCTGTGTACTTACAAAACAGGAGTCCACATCATGCCTTGGGGCATGTGACTTCGAAGGAGGCTTTTTCTGGGAAGAAGCCTGATGTTGGTCACTTCCGTATCTTTGGGTGTATTGCATACTCCCACGTACCCAAGGAGAAGAGGACCAAGCTAGAGCTCACTGCAGAGAAGGGTATCTTTGTGGGCTATAGTGAGACCTCAAAAGCCTTTCGAATTTATATTCCTGCACAGAGGAGAGTTGTTGTCAGGCGGGATGTGAAGTTCGAGGAGGACAGGTCTTTTAGGAGGTCACGGGAGTTAGAGTTTCTAGATCGGCCATACCCTCAGGAGTAGCTGAGTCAGTCACAGGGATCCAGTGGGCAGGGATTAGGAGGTACATCGATTGCGGTGTCAGGTCCATCAGTGAGCAGTGGCTCGCAGAGTCAGACGGGTGATGCTTCGGGTAGCATGCAGAGCAGTTCACTAGGTAGTCCACTGATGGACAGTTCTTACGGTACTTTAGCGTCTACAGGTACAGGTTCAGGCAGGAGAACAACAGATAGACATTCAGGAGTTGAGGCTTCTGATGAGGATGAGGAGTTTCACTCCCCGGTGGGAGAAGTGTGCTCAAGGAAGAGGAAGCCCAAGTGGCTTCAGGATACCTTGAGAGAGGCCACATCTGTTTCTGGGCCAAAGAGACCGGTCAGAGAGAGCAGACCGCCTGAGCGGTTCTGTAGCTATATGGAAATTGTTGCCAACATCATTGACTCCGAGCCTTCTAGCTATGAGGAGGCAACTAGCTAGCAGGTCTGGAGAGAGGCCATGCAAGAGGACTATTCTTCTGTCATGAAGAATGATGTTTGGGAGGTGGTGCCGAGGCCTGAGGGCAAATCCGTGGTTACTTCCAGATGGCTTTACAAGGTAAAGCATGCTGCAAATGGCAACATCGAGAAGTTCAAGGCAAGGTTTGTGGCTAGAGGGTTCTCCCAGGTAGAGTGAGTAGACTATGAGGAGACCTTTGCTCTCGTGGCTCGATATACTTCCATTCGCTCCATTATATCGATAGCAGCAGAGATGGGTTGGAAGATGCACTAGATGGATGTGAAGACCGCATTTCTCAATGGCTTCATACAGGAGGAGGTGTACATTGAGCAGCCACAGGGCTTTGAGGTGCATGGGAAGGAGTCCCATGTATGCAGACTGAAGAATGCACTTTATGGCATGAGGCAAGCTCCTAGAGCTTGGTACTCCAGGATGGATACGTATTTGCAGGAGATGGGTTTCACAAAGAGTGATGCGGATCCGAACCTATACTTTATTGTGATAGGTGAGGAGCCTCTCATTCTGGTGCTGTATGAGGATGACTTGGTCATTACGGGTGCAGAGAGACTCATAGAGGGCTGCAAGAGAGATTTTGCCTCGGAGTTCGAGATGAAGGACATTGGCTTGATGCATTACCTTTTGGGTTTGGAGGTGTGGTAGGAGGAGGGGCATTTCTTCCTGGGACAGGGGAAGTATATTGTGGACATCCTTAGCAGATTCCACATGGAGGATTGTAGACCCATGTCGACACCTATGATCACTAACTGGAAGAAGCTTCACACTTCAGATTCCGAGTTGGTGGATCCCACATTGTATAGACAACTGATTGGTTCCTTGATGTATTTGGTCAACACTAGACTAGATATATGTTTTGCAGTCAATACGATGAGCTAGTTCATGTGTGAGCCCAGGAGAGTGCACTGGGTTGCTGCAAAACACATTTTGCGGTACTTGCAGGGGACAGTGGATTATGGTCTGGATTATAAACAGGGAGATGGAGTGAGATTGGCAGGGTACACTGATTATGATTGGGCAGGTTGTGCTTCTGATAGGAAGAGCACTTCAGGATGTTGTTTTGGGTTGCGTTCGGCAGTTGTGTCGTGGTTCAGCCGGAAGCAGCAGTCAGTAGCATTGAGTTCAGCGGAAGCAGAGTACATGGCAGCCAGTCTAGCTAGTTGTGAGGGCATATGGCTTCGCAAGATGTTGTTTGGCTTATTTGGTGAACCGTTGAGACTTTCAGTGATTTACTGTGATAATCATAATTACATTAAACTCACGGAGAATCCAGTATTTCATGATAGGTCAAAGCATATCGGGATCAAATGTTATTTCATCAGAGACTATGTTCAGAAGGGAGCTGTGAAGCTTGAGTATATTCCCACAGATGAGCAGGTAGCAGATGTATTCACCAAAGCCTTACCACGGGGCAAGCATGTCTACTTCAGAGACAAGATGGGTGTGGTGAGGAACACTTTCCTCGGTAAGAGGGAGTGTTAAAATTTGTCTACCAGAGGACAAGTGGTTCCCTAAGGCTTTGATCTTTGGCCTAGGGAAAAGTGTCCAAAAGTATTTAACTTTTTCTCCTAAAGTGACTTTGTAAGTGGTAAAGTCAAATTTAATTTAAAAGTGACTTTATAAGTGATAAAGTTACTAAGTCTAATTTTAAAGTGACTTTAATAAAGTCAATGTGAAATTAGAAAGTGAAAAGTGACTTTGAAAATAAAAGACTAAGAGGGTCTTTATTAAAGTGGAGTGAATTAAAAAATAGAAAGTGAGATTTAAATGCACATTTAATCTTAGACCTAGATCTAAAGCTATCTTAGCCATTGGATTTAGGGATTCCTTAAAAGTCACATAGGGTTAGGTTAAAGGAGGAAAAGAGGGAAAAGATCATTCAGTCTTTCATGAGCAGATTGAGAGAGGAGAGAAAGTAAGGAGACATTTTTGAGCAGTGAGAAGAAAAAGGGCAGCAACAAGGAGATTCAACAAATATGTACATCAAGTAGCAACACGAAGTTCAAAGGCAAGTGGCATAGATTTCGAGGGTGGAAAAACAACATTTATTGCAACACATTTTCGAGGTCCGTCCAGCAGCAAGGAGGCACGGAAATCGAGGTCCATACAATAGAGAAAGAGCGTTGTTTTCTGGAATCTGTACAACAGCTAGCAGCATAGAAAACGAGGTTCGTACAACAGGCATACATCACGGAAATCGAGGCAGCAAGTGGCACAATTTTCGAGGGAGGTAGTACACTTGTTTCGACACTGTTTTCGGCGCTGTTCGTACAACATTTAAGGCTGTACTTTCTGCTGTTATTTTTCTGTTTTTATTTGGCACGAAAATCGAGGCAAAGTTTGTGCACGGTTTTCGAGATAAGTAAAATACTCGTTGCTGAAATTTTACTGTATTTTCTGTCTCACTGTAAAAGCAATATTCGGAAATAAAGAGAAGCTTTCGAATTGGTTTTCCCCAAAGTTGTAGGGGGTTTTTCCAAGGTCATATTGACCAAAAATCAGCGTGTCATTTTCTGTGTGTGTGGCTGATATATTTTCTGAGTTTTTATTTCTGCATTTTCTAGCATTTTGAATTTTTCCAGAATTTGTGTTTTCAGAAATATTTATTATTTCCAGCTTGTTGAATGTATGGATATGGGAATGGACATTTAACTACATAGGAGTAATAAGGAGAAACTGATAACTGGTGTTGGGCTAAAATTTCTACAAATTGCCCACACATAAAAGGTGATTTTTCTCAAGTTTGTAGCATTAGGGCTCATGCATGAAAGTTTAATTTAACCGAAATTTAGTTAGATGGATGTAGAGTGCATTAGTTGTTAATTCATTAGCATGCATAAAACAAAAATTAGAAAATGAATCAATCCACCCAAGAAATTCCTTCCTCTTCAACCAAAGAAGGGGGATACCATGGGAAAAATATCCCAAGCTCCCTCAAGCAAAAATGTTATTTTATTAGCGATTACAAATGAAGAAAAGAGCCTCTAAGAAGGCTGCCCAAAAGAAGATCCTTTTACAAAGATAGAACTTGGAAAAAGCTAGATCTCCTCCCTAAACATGACAACAAAAATTCATGGGGAAAACCTTCAAAACATAAATTTTAGAAGGCTCTAAGGCCCACGGCAAAGATCATGTTGCTGCTGTCCTAAAGGTGTTACGACCTCCCTAAAATTCGATTTTGAAGTAATTGAAGGCTTTGCATGCAAGGAGGATCAATAGTTTTTCGCCATCTTTTCCTCAAGCTCCTTGTTGTTCACGCTCAATCTTATGGACTGCAAAAGAAAATCAAACGTTAGATCGAAATAAACAATATCTAAAGTACAAATTAATATACAAAGACACTAGCCTAAGAAATGGAGCGAACCCTCATTCTTGCCTAGTCTAGAAAACAATCTTGAAGTAGCAAATATGACTTTAAAACGCTCTACAAAGGGAAATTTTTAGATTTTAAAATTTGAAGTAGATGATCAAGTAGCTAGAGAACGAGAAAACTCCTTCTTAGTCTTCTTTTGATGAAAGACTTGGGGTTGAAAATAACTGAGTTTTGGATCGCTTTGAATCCAGGAGTGAGTTGGTCTATGTGAGACTTCTCCCACGCCCGGATGGATTTCCTGCACAGAATACAAATAAATCTTCCCTACACACTTGAACAAATATTAGTTTGCAAAAGGATTAGAACATCATAATGAATAAGATAAACCAAAATTCCTCCAAAAATGACTTGGCAAGCTTATTTCTAGAATACTTCTCTAAATCAATGATGCATGCAAGATAGCTTGCATGTATCAATCCAAGCTAGATGACAAATATAAACTAATACTGATCAAACATGTAAATTAATTCAAACACTATATCAATAGTATGGAAAGAAATCACCTCATAACTCCAAGAGAACATCTGCTAAATAGCCCCAAAGTCTTGATTTTATTCATATGCAAAAATGATAGAGTTTCTTCAAGCCCAATAGCTCATAACATGATAGAATACAATAGACCACAACTTTGTTATATAGAGATTCGGGAGCAATTGTCAAGGACGAATGCATGTGAGAAGTGAACTTGGAGAAAATCCCAAGTAAAGGTAAGCTAAGTTTCATATGGAGAAGACTGAGACACCCATAGCAAAATTGAATTTCTTTGTGCACACCAAGAGAAATCAAATTTCCATATGATCCAGTGAACTCATCCATAAGCTAGACGAAGTCACATGCTACACCAAGTCCACCACTGCAAAGTCGAACCAACTGAAAATGTACCTGTAGATGACACCAGTGATCTTCTTCGTAGGTCCCTGAAAACTGCGTGTTTCCTTAGAGTGACTGTGTAGTCTAAGCTCAAGAAATACGTAAATCCTTTGAGTGAAGTGTTGAGTGTTGCTGCACTCTAGATAGCTTGTGAGAAGAGGTCCCCACTTGGTCTTCAATCAACTGATTCTATAGAATATTCCTTGTATGCTCAGGTGCCTTTAATAAATTCGATTTTCCTTGTGTGTAACTGCCGCTTTATCTCTGGAAAATTCGATTTTAAATAAATAAATGATGAATTAATGATGTAGAGTACCCAGTCATCCTCCACATGTCCGTTGACTCAACTGTTTGACTTAGAATAATTTGCAAGTCATTTCCACGTCATTTTGTCACATGGAATAATTTATTTCTCTCTATTTTATTTAATTCTAGCCTAATTAAATGCCACAATTTCCACTAAACTTAGGAAATGTAGGTTTTAAGGGTCCAAAACTCATTATTAACCCTTCAAAGTGTGTCATAGTAGAAAGTTGAGGGTGAGAGGTGTAATTTTGATTACTCATACCCCATACAACTTTTCTAGACAACACTTATTACAATCCAATTACAATATTTATTGCAATTTTGACCTGCGGGAAATCTAAAAAATTAAAAAATCACTACCTAGACCTAACCAAATTCCACGAAATTTTTTGTGTGATCTAGTATGGCAATATATATTGACTCTAGACACTAAGATGCGTTAGGGGCTCAACCTTCAAGTCGTCACCCCGGCTTTGGGGTAATGCAATGAGTGAAAAAACCTAGAAAATTATTCGTCGCTAAAAAGAAGGAATAATTATCCAAGTAAAAAAAACACTCTAAGGTGTACTCGCTTGTTGATCGAGTCCCAACATCCTAGGCCTGTTACTGACTCAATACTGACTCAAATTCATCATTACTAGCATCACTTATTACAATTCCCCGTAGGGCGTGGAATCTGGGTACAAGAGAAAGATGATGAGAAATAGAAGTAGAGTTCAAAAACTCTGTTAAACTGATGATATCTGATGGTACAAGTGTCTTCTGGTTCATCTTTGGGCATGGAGTCTTCTCATTAACATCAGGTGCCACTCCAGTGGTCAACATTTGGCTCCATATGGGGATGCATACTAGATATGAAGTGATAGTGTGCAAAGACCTGGAATCTACATCCACCAACCAAAGATATATATTAGCAGTATCCATTCAAAATAACATAAAATAAAATCAAGTACAGAAATGGAAATTTATTCTAGGAAACATAAATAACAATTTAAAATAAAACTACTTAAACAAAATTTACAAGGGATAGGGTTAGGAATATGATACACAGGATGCCCCATGGCATCAAATGTCTTCGGTGAAATCCATCTTGAGAACCTGCCTACTCACAAGCAAATCCATAGGCTCTTTCTCTGATGTGCCTTGTCCAATTCCGACTATCTTGGGACTATGGCTTGGCCCAATGTTAACCTGCATCAGATATACCAAACCGCTTCCTTTTCCTTTTTCGACTTTTGACACGTTGAGGCTTGATCCTGCTCAAAACTGGTGGTTCATTTTTTGTATCCTTTTTCTTTTTTTGTTTTTTTCTATTTTTCCTGGTTAGTTGCGATGGCGATGATGATGCAATCACTGTCAATGTTACAGCTCTGTCTTGAAAATGCTTTGATGGAAGGTTTGAAGTACCCCCGCTTTTTGAGCTATGCCTAATCTCTTCATTTTGAATCCGTTCTGTTAAGGGGGGAAGAAAATTTGTCAACACAACATCACTTCCTGTCTGGGATGATCTATAGATAATCTCATTGTTGGGTTTCCGTGGATCCTCAACATGATATCTTTTCTCTAACTCCCAATCAAGTCTAACAAAGTTATTATCTGGCATGGGGATGGTGGCATATGACAAGTCCATTTGAAGGCTACCACCTAAATCTTATGCCCATTTTCTTGATAGGAGCATTCCCCATGAATTAGGAACATCTATCACAACAATATCCATATTCATTATTCTGTCTAGGTATGCAGCTAGGAAAACCTGTAAATCTTTAATTATCCCACACACTTCAATTCTTTTAGAATCCATTGAACATATGTTGTGATAGGGCCTAGATACCCTTAAATTCAGTTGATCCATGACTTTCTTGGTCATGACATTTGATGAAGCCCCTGAATCAAGCATGCAGTTGTGTAAAAGACGATCATTCACTATCAAAGAAACATAAAATGGCAGATGATCTTCGTTCCCCACATAACAATTCATACTTTTCAATACAATTTTTTCAACTTCTGGTTCATTATTAGGCTTTTCTTCCCTTTGAGTAACTTCAATTGCACTTAGTAACTTGGCCCTATGAGATGGTATCTTTAAAAGCTGTCATTGGGATAGAAACCTTTGCATTATTCACCCAATTGCCCAAGTCAAAATTTAATTTTGAAGTAGGAGGAGAATTTTTTTTGTGATTATTCTGGTCTTGAATATCCCTTCTTTGATAAGTCATCCCTTTGTGTTTTGCCATAGCAAGAATTTGTCCAGATGTAGGCTTTTCCCCAAAAATCGTAGTGACTTTGTCAAAATTTGCAATCATATTGTCAACCCCAAGATTTTTAGGACTATGGTCAATCTCTTGATCACTTTCAATGGTGTATATTTGATCTTCCATGGAGAACATATTTATTTGACCACTAGTTCCTACATGTTCATCTCTCAATATGCTACCTTCCATAATTCTCTTTACATATGGGCATGCGGCTTCTTCATGGAACTCATTACATGGCCTACAAAAAGGGGGAATTTGATCGACCATGTTGGTGGATTCCAATGGATTTGGAGGCCTATAATCTTGTTGAGAGCCTTTATTCTTTTGCCATCGATTATTTGGCCTAGGTTGGAATCTTTGCACTTGTGATCTTTCCATGGCCACCAACCTACTTTGCATCGCTTGCATTTCTTTAGTGTGGTTTGCTTCCATGCTCTTGATTAGTTGAGTTAATTCCTTGATAGAATAATGTGTAGTGTCTTCCTTGGCCTTGCCTTTGGAATCATTCGATTTTGATGGCCCTCTAGTGAAACCAGGAATCTCAGATTTTCCTAATTGCTTTCTGGCCCTTTCCATTTTCAAGGCTTCAGTTTGAGATGTACCCAAAGTTGCAGGCTCCTTTCTTCTCAACTCATAAGCAGTGTCGACACCAAAAGCATCTAAATATGAGCATAAGAGAAATTCATCTGGAGGTTTAACAGTTGCAGGCATGCTTTTAACCAATTCATTGAATTTTTTGTTAAACTCCTCCATGGTTTCATTCTCATTCTTCTTTATGGTGCTAATGGTACTGATCAGATGACTATTCTCTCTTCTCTCTCCATACTTTCCCATGAAAGCATTAACAATTGTTTGTAAAGAATCATACGAGTTAGCAGGTTGCTCAGTGAACCAATCAAGAGCATCCTCCTCTAAAGAGAGAACAAAAAGCCTCGTCTTTACATTCTCATAGTTAGCAATGTTACACCACTTAAAGATGCAGACATTAAAGTTCTTCACATGTGATGCGATGTTAATGGCCTTGTTACTTTGAAAAGAAGACAACCTTTCAATAGCCTTGTCAGGGATATTGTGAGGATAGCCATCAATGTTAGTAACGTTACAAGGAGAAAAAAGATCATTCATGATGTTAGGCTCAACTTGTTCTTGAAAAAGCAAATGAATGTCAGAAATAGCCTCTTGCCCAAGACTAGCAAGAGCCCTACTATGAGAAAGTCTATTTAGCATCTCTCGAAAAACCCTTTCAGGATCAGGAGAGGGGCTAACTAGACCACTTGAATTTCTCCTAGTAGAGACTTGCAAAATTAGAATTGAGTGGATTCACCACTTGAGCAAGAATCTAAATCTAAAATTCAAATATCCCAAAACTTAAAGTTAGTCGTTTTCCTAGGCACAAGAAGACTTGTCCCTGACAATGATGCCAAAAATGTTAACTCTCCCTGCTGCCTACACCTAACTACAAGTTAGTGGAAAAGCCTTCAACCCCACAAGGTGTGGTTGGTGGCAAGGAATTCGGAGAAGGGGCTGTCACCTACTCCCGACTCTCTCCGTTTAAGCTATCTCCTAAGCTTGCTATGGGGGTTGGTCCTTAATAGAAAAACTAAGTTAAAGATTTTGAGTTTTTAGGAGAATTGTTAGAGTGAAATTGGATTACTTTTAAAGATTTATGAGCATTTTATGAGCAACTTTGAAATAATAATATCAAACCATTCAACCAGTGTTTTAAATAACGTGCTTAAGAATAATGCTCAAAGAGATGAAAACACAATAATCCTGAAACATAAACAAAAGATGTTAGCACAAGATATTCGCAGGATAAAAATGATTACAGGATAACCAAATCACAACATTTAAACATACCTTGTCATAGTTAGAAACAACCAAAAATTTAGATGCTGAAGACGAAATTAAATTTTGCAAATATAGAAAGTAAGCATCACACTACTTGCATGAGATCAACAATCAAAAAAAGGGAAATGTGATGAAGAGCGCTCTTGGTTCGTTTTAGTTAAGCCTACAACAAATATTTAAAATCAACTCTTCAATTCCCAGACCTCACCCTCGAGGGCCCAAATTATGTGGATCTCACAGTGATGAGTCAATAGGGGAGTAGAGGGTCCCCAGAGGTCTATACAACCAACTTATATTGGAGGTAAGTTTTAATGAGTTGCTTGTGTGAAATGAATGTTGATTAATCTCATTTAAATGATACATGCAAATTTTCCACAAGAGATGGTGCTTACTTGCAATAATAAACCAAATTTTGAGAGAAACAATAGACTTATGTGTGTTGTATCATTTAATGACAAGTGGAATGAGATAAGTTCTTATAAAAAAGTGCTTCAATGGTTCCTCAACATGCATGAAGCATAAATATTAAATCAATGGAATTTTGCCATCCATGCGAATTTTCCACACATAAAAAGAGATTTTGCTCAAGTTTGTAGCATTAGGGCTCATGCATGTAAGTTTAATTTAACCGAAATGTAGTTAGATGGATGTAGAGTGCATTAGTTGTTAATTCATTACCATGCATAAAACGACAATTAGAAAATGAATCAATCCACCCAAGAAATTCCTTCCTCTTCAACCAAGGAAGGGGGATACCATGGGAAAAATATCCCAAGTTCCCTCAAGCAAAAAGGTTATTTTATTAGCGATTACAAATGAGAAAAAGAGCCTCCAAGAAGGCTGCCCAAAAGAAGATTCTTTTACGAAGATAGAGTTTGGAAAAAGCTAGATCTCCTCCTTAAAGATGACAACAAAAATTCATGGGGAAAACCTTCAAAACATAAATTTTACAAGGCTCCAAGGCCCACGAAAAAGATCATGTTGCTGCTGTCCTAAAGGTGCTTACACCTCCCTAAAATTCGATTTTGAGGTAATGGAAGGCTTTGCATGCAAGGAGGATCAATAGTTTTTCGCCATATTTTCCTCAAACTCCTCGTTCTTCACGCTCAAGCTTATGGGCTGCGAAAGAAAATCAAACGTTAGATCGAAATAAACAATATCTAAAGTACAAATTAATATACAAAGACACTAGCCCAAGAAATGGGAGCGAACCCCCATTCTTGCCTTGTCTAGAAAACACTCTTGAAGTAGCAAATATGACTTTAAAACACTCTACAAAGGAAAATTTTTAGATTTTAAAATTTGAAGTAGATGATCAAGTAGCTAGAGAACGAGAAAACTCCCTTTTGGTCTTCCTTTGATGAAAGATTTGGGGTTGAAAATAACTGAGTCTTGGATCGCTTTTAATCTAGGAGTGAGTTGGTCTATGTGAGACTTCTCACACGCCTGGATGGATTTCTTGCACACAATACAAATAAATCTTCCCTACATACTTGAACAAATATCAGTTTGCAAAAGGATTAGAGCATCATAATGAATAATATAAACCAAAATTCCTTCGAAAATGACTTGGCAAGCTTATTTCTAGAATACTACTCTAAATCAATGATGCATGCAAGATAGCTTGCACGTATCAATCCAAGCTAGATGGCAAATATAAACTAATACTGATCAAACATGTAAATGAATTCAAACACAATATCAATAGTATTGAAAGAAATCACCTCATAACGCCAAGAGAACATTCGCTAAATGGCCCCAAAGTCTTGATTTTATTGATATGCAAAAATGACAGAGTTTCCTCAAGCCCAATAGCTCATAACATGATACAATACAATAGCCAACGACTTTGTTATATAGAGATTTGGGAGCAATTCCCAAGGATGAATGCATGTGAGAAGTGAACTTGGAGCAAATCCCAAGTAAAGGTAAGCCAAGTTCAATATGGAGAAGACTGAGACACCCAGAGCAAAATTGAATTTTTTTGTGCACACCAAGAGAAATCGAATTTCCATATGATCCAGTGAAATCATCCATAAGCCAGACGAAGTCTCGTGCTACACTAAGTGCTACACCAAGTTCTCATTGGTGTCTTGTCTTTCTTGCATTATAACGAAGGTGAATGGTTTGTGGACAATGGTGCTTCTTATCACATGATGGGATCACTTTAGTTATTCATTGGTATTTTAGAGAGAGACTCAGAGCTACATATGGAGCTTGGTAACAATGCCAGGTGTGCTACAAAGGGTGTTAGAACTATTTAGTTTCAGTTAGAGTCAGGGGGTCCTTTGGAGGTGATAGATGTGCTATATGTTCCAAGCTATGAAACTGGATTCGTTCCTCATCCCCGTTATGTGCTGAATTGGTCGAATCAGACGCGATTCGGTGGAACACGTGTCCTCTGGATCGTGTTCGATCGTGCCCCATGAAGACACCATCATGTCCTGATTGTGTCCCATCAGGACACCATCGTGTCCCGATCGTGTCCCATCAGGACACCATCGTGTCCTCATTCTGGGACACCTGTCCGGCTTTTATGAGTGCCACAAAGCCCATAAAGGTTCGTTTTGGCCCATTTCAACTTCACATTTCACTCTTTCTTGATGTGGGTTTGCTGTGGGTGTGTGGGAGTGAAGAGAAAAGGGTATGGGAGAATTTTGGAGGCGATTCAAGCAACAAGTAAGTGCATTTTGTCTCTATTTTTTGCATTTTTATTACAACAATTTGCATGTGCACTTTTTTTACAAATTTGTGCATTTTTTTTGTATTTTTTTACAACATTCATGGCTCAATCAAGGGCAGTTGGGAAGGGGCGAGGGAAGGGGAAGAATGTCCCCATTGGAGATGCCCCTCCTGTTCCAATTTCATTAGGGTCTGCAAGTGTTCCCTCTATTGGAAGTGGGGTTGCAACAACAACTTCAAATGTTGAGGGAAGACAACAGCCTCAAGATAACAAATATCCCTCATGGAAATATGTCACAAGAGAGTAAGGGCCAGCCAGCAGAGGAGGAGGATGCAGTAGAGGAGAGCAGTGGTGACCATGATGATGACAGTGATGGTGATTTTGATGATGAGAATTGATGACTCATGAGCTACCTACTGCCTTGAGGCTTGTAGTTGTTTTGTATTTGCTTTTTCTATTTGCCATTAGCATTTCTACTACCTATGTAACACATTTTGATTTTGATGACTTGATGAGAAAACTGCAGTATCTTGTCTTTCGTCTATTGGATCATTGATGAATATGTCACAATTGTATTTGTATGCATAATGTTACTTTGTAAAACTTACATCTAGATGAAGATCTATGTTTGAATTAATGAATTTTTATAATGAATGAGAATTTGTGTAAGAAATATCTATTTTTTAATATATATATATTAAAATAATATAAAATGTGTCCTAATGTGTCCTTTTCCGGGGGCTTAACGTGTCTGACACTCGAATCCTCGTGTCCTTCGTGTCCTCGTGTCAGGTGACTTAGGTTCCAGGGCTAACCAAGAACCTACTTGCAATCTCAACCATGGAGGATAAGGTGTTTGAAGTCTATTTCCGGGATGGACATGTATATGTCAGATGGAGAGCTTCTAATCCAAGCTCAGGATGAGTAATCAGAAGAAAATAGGGTAACTTGTACATGTTAAAGGCTTAGCTTGTATGTGCCCTGGTTCATGACAATGACAACTTGTGTGAGTTATGGCACAGGAGAATGAGTCACGTGCATCATAAAGATTTACTGATATTGAGGGAGATTGTCATTGGTCTTCAAGGGTTTAGTATAGAGCAATGTAGTGCGTGCAAAGCTTGTGTACTTGGAAAGTATGCCAAGACTTCTTTCTTAGTAGTGATACCAAGTCTAAGGGGATATTGGATCTAGTGCATTTAGACGTGTGTGGTCATATGTCATTGGCATCCTTGAGTGGTTATAGCTACTATGTGACATTTATTGATGATGTCTTTAGGAGGACATGGATCTACTTCATGAAGACCAAGGATGAGGTCTTTAGTTGGTTTCGAGAGTTTAAGGCTCTCGTGGAGAATTAGACAAGGAGGATTGCCAAAGTTTTGAGGTTAGACAATGGGGTTGAGTATACCTTCAATGACTTCAATTATTTTTGCAAGGAGACAGGATCTAAGGAGCTGGCAATACCTTAGAACCCACATCAAAATGGTGTTGTAGAGAGGAAGAACAGGGCCATTGTTGGAGTTGCCAAGGCAATGATCAATGATCAAGATATGCCTATGTTCCTTTGGGCAGAGGCATGCGATACCAAAATATATATTTAGAACAAGATTCCTCATAAGGTCTTAGAGGACAAGACTCCCGAGGATGCATTCACAGGAGTAATACCAAAGGTTGGTCATTTCACATCTTTGAGTGTCCAGAATATATTCATATACCTTTAGAGAAGAGGATGAAGTTGGAGCCCTCAACATAAAAGGTTATCTTCGTGGGGTGTTACCTACCAAAAAGTGGATAGCCCATGGGAGCAAATTGTTTGCGTCCTTGGATAGCCAACCAACCAATAACCTTATTTGATCAACATTTAACATGATGCTTAGATCCTCTGCTTCTTGCTCCGGTTAGATCTCTCTCTCCCATCAGACATTCCTTCTTGAAGGAAGGTGGGTCACCCATCAATAGGTGCTCTAACCATTTTGTAATAATGTGATTTCACTTAATCTTACGGGCATAATAATACATATCAAGGGGAAAACTAGATGATTGACCAATCTTGATTGTATTTCTGGTTCCCTTACTTCACTTGGGAGGTTAGTCTTTGAATCTAGTCTAGTGGGAGCTCTTCTGAGACCTTAGGGTTTTAGGAAGGGAGTTGTTGGGGAGGCTTTGATTGAACTAGTGTGTCCATGATATTCCATAATAACTACTTTCCATCCTTCCCATTATTTCATCTCCATTCTTTAGGCTGGTGGTCATTGGTCACAAGGATTGGCATCCTCATCCTTGAGTTTAGATCGAAAAACTTTGCTTTAGAGGTTGATGTTGCTAAAAGAAAGGTAAAAACGTAAGAAAGCTACATTGAAAGAAAAAGATAAAATGAAAAATATGGTTGATGTATTAATTAGCATGTCGACAAGAGCCTAAGATGATCTCTACCCCACTCATTAGCCAACATCCAGTTCCTCAAGCACATGATGTTCATTTATAAATGTTTATGTTTTTGTAGCATTAGGCAGACATTCTTTCATTGGGTCATGCTGATTTGACTAGTGGGGGAATGATACATTCACCCAAAGAAGCCATGTTGATTTTGCCAGGCGTGAATGGCCTAGGGGCAGGCATCTCCCATGGGGTCATGCAGATTTGACTAGGGGAGAGATACATTTACCCATGGGGCCGTATTGATTTGGCTAGGGGTAAATGGTCCACAATACTCACATTGCTAGCTCTAGGGTGGAGTTATCTATTTTATAGAGTGGGTTTGAATTGTTTATCTATTGGGGTTTCTACCTGTTGTCGCCTAAGATGCACACCTAAATGTGGGAAAAGTCTTCAACCCCACAAGGTGTGGTCTTTAAGGCGCAATGCTTAGAGAAGGGGTTGTCACCTATTCCTAACCCTGGAATCTGCAATACCATCCTGTGTCATAATAAGTTGAAACTTTCCAGATAAGTTACGTTAGGACTGTAACAATTAAAGTGACTGAAATTCTTCAACATCTTCAGATTTTGATGCATCTTTTCATCTATAAGGAGCCTTGATCACTAATAGAACAGATGCCAAACAAGTGCCACGAGAGGATGCCTCGAGAGTGGCTATAATTCAATTTGCTTGGTAAGAATCCTTGTACGCAGTTTAAACTCAGTCCGTGGAAGGATGGCACAGGCATCACCTTGGAACATAACATATGTTTGATTTATGCTGCAGATGAGACTGTCCTGTCTTCAATCCACCATAGGCCGGTGAATGCCAATGAAGTTTTTGAGAAATAAAACCCCAAGCAGAACCCCTTTGGCAAAGACATGCAGGGCTATATATTATAAGACCATAATTAATATCTTAGGTCTGTATCAATAGAGGATCCGAAAACTGCTTAGGAACAAGTCCTAATGTTATGCACAAAACATGGCTTCAGATTTGTGAAAGACGACAAGGTCGAATAAGTCCTTCAACAGACCATCTTGGAGCAAGTTATCCTTGGATAGTCATGCGGACATCCTGAACAGACTACAGTCCTGCAGCAATTCGGATAATTTATTTCTGTCTCAAATTTATTTGAAGAAAGGTTTAGATGGGACAATCCTCCAGGGATCAGAATCCTGTCCAATCTGTGGAGAAATCTTGGACCTATGAGAGGAATGGAATCCTTCCATTTTGATTGCAATTGGATGACAAGAGACCAGATCAATGGATCCCAAACTTCTGAGCAAAAATCCAGACCTTATCTTCAGATATCTTGCTGTAAAGATGAGAGCTCAGATGTATGAAAGAGACTCGGTCTTCTCCAGAATTTAATGCTAAGGTCTGCACAAGATGAACAATGACCCCAAATTGCCACAGATGCTAATCAAACAGGACCTTTCTGTATGATCCAGAATGAGACCTATATTCCTTTCAGATGTGCTCAAGTCACACGTATTGGGCTACTCGGATTAGCTCTTCTAGATATTATGCCCAATCTGAATTTTCTTTCAAAGAGAGATGTGCCATAAATCAATTTATGATTTGATCCCTAGGTCCATACAAGAAAATTTTCCGAAGTGGAGAAAAGATAGTGTGATCAGATTGCTTACTCTTATGCTCCTGCTTGGGCTTGTCCTCAACCTAGCTCTGATACCATGTTAATTTTTCAAGTTAACATGTTCTTTGCAAGGGCAGTTACTTCAGAGATCTATATTAGCCCAGATTTCCATTAGCAAACACATTAGACATAGTCACCATGACAGTAACTGAAGAAAGAACATAGATAAGGGATGCAAAAGACAAGCCAAGACAGGAGTACACATGGATATGGCACAAGCCAGGGAAAAACACCAAGAAGGGGAAAACCCTTGATCAATTCGTCTTATTATTATGAATCAAATGTTCAGCAGAGAATGAGAGAGAGAGAGAGTACACATAAAGACATATTGATTCTCAATATGGTGAGCAATACCATATCCGAATCACGTCTGCACTTTTGGATCTGAGCATATATGCAGCCTTCTAAACTGATGACGAGGATGTCAAGAACACAGTCCTTATAGGATCTCTATACAGCCTGATCTGAGCATTAAACAAAGGACAAAACATTCTGAAGAAGGGCTGCTTCTACCGCTTATAGGTCATGGCCAGATTAGGTCTGTTGCTTGCTGTAATAACCCTTAAACAATTATCTAATAGCCTCCATATGCTGCGGCCTAGGTATGGTAAGTTGCTGTCACCATACACTCATGAATCAGTCCCTTAAGACCTCTATGCAACCCTGTAAGGAGTGGTTAGGCCTGCGGCCTACTACTGTCGACTATGGTACCCAACAGTCCTCCGCAACAGCCTCTCCTAGGCTTCGATCAACCCTCAACAGACCAACAAACAGATCTACTCTTCCATAGTCCTTAAGCACGGCATCTCGGCCTGCAATCCAGCCTTTGGTCCTCTGAATAGGCTTCAGAAAAGCCCTAATACATCTGTGCAGAACACCTCACCTTGCTGTGGCCTAAACAGAAACCCTTACACTCCAGCGAGCTAGCTTCTTTGTGAGCATGGCACAAATGGACCTTCCTCTCCTGCAACCAAACAGAGACCTTATCTCTCCAACGAGCTGTTCAAAAGATGTGTCAAATGAGGATGGGGGAATGCCCTTATATACAATTTGACATGATGATTTTGGAGGCAAATTCAAAATTCAAATTTTCAATTTTTCCCTCCTAAACAAAATCTTGACTCTAGCATTTCGTCTAGTATAAACAAATATTTTCCTTGACCAATTTTGACGATCTTTAAATCGCATTTAGTCCTCTCGAAAAGAGGGATTCAATGAGATTATTATCTCCATCAACTGAACAGACCAAAGTGGATTTTGGCCCTAGTTGCCAGTTTTAACAACTTTAGTAATTGTTCTTAATAAGATAAACAAAGGTAAATCCCGGTTAGACGATAGTTGGAGGGTTGATCAATTGAGGGGCCACATAGCAATGTAACGTTGTTAGAGGTTTGGAATTATCAGATTCAACTGTTGGACAAATACTTATAGGGGATATTGTCGACTAGTTGAAGGTCCCAACTAACCCCATAGTCGACCCAAAGATTGGAGCCATTTCGCTAGAGGTCACTCCTAGTTGAGCTTGGGAACCTATGGTGTTGTCTTAGACAAATGTGGGGGCGATTAATCTTCTCGAATCCAATCCCATCTGTTGTCAAAAGTACAAGGCTAACTTAAGAGTGGTTGTAATTCACAACCTGGCAATTGGAAGGTAATATTTGGCCAAGGTAAGCATATATTAGCAACCATCTTATTTAAAATTTTCAAAATCTTTTGTTTTCCTGTTTTATAGAAGTAAAAGTAAACAAAAATATTTACTAGCTTGTACTTTCTAAGTTTTCATTTGAAGATAACTAGTTAACCCTTGGGGTTTTGAGCTAAGATACCGGAAACTCTTGAAGAATTTGCCGGAAACGCGGATCCCCATTTCCGATATGTAAACAGATACGATTCTTGTCGGAAACACTGTAAAAACGTTTTTGTGCCGTTTCAAAAAATCGGAAACTTCATATTTGGAATTGGATACGTTTCCAAGGGATTTAAATTTTTTTGGGTCCGTTTCCGGAAACGGATCCACAAAAATCGTGATCAAAATCCACTCTTAAAATGTTAAAAAGCCCATAAATAAATAATAAAAATGAAGAAATCAGATTAGCAAATAAACTCATTATAAACATAGTCTCATAATGTCTCTTCTAAATCTTTATAAACAACGACACCCCATATATTTATCAAGGATTCTTACTAAGAAAAAGATAGATGTTAAAAAATGCAAACAAAAGGGTTTGATGAATGTCTTCATAAAGAGATCTATTTTAGCGTTTAATTTTCAGTTTGGTTAAGGTTTTTTTAATTGTCATTGATTTTGCTCTTGATTTCATAAATCCCCCAATATAACAAATCTTTTCTAGCCAATCTTTTGCCTGCATATAGTCAAGGGACCAAGCTGACGTTGAGAATATTGAAATGTTCACATAGGTCTTGACGGAATATCCCAATGATCCCATGGGTCTTTTAATTGCCATGCAAGGAAGATAGATATCATCTGCCATGCATGATACGTTCTTTGAAGGAGTTGGATTCGAAAGCATAAAGGCTGTAGCATTTCTGATTACATTACTAATGATGCTGATAATATGTTGAATGATATAATAATCACTAATGATGACGACAATGTTTATGCTGAATTGATGATGATGATTTGTTTTTGTTAAATTCATGATGATGAATATGTATTTTTGGATATAGATTCTAGATTCTAAAAGATGAATGGTAATATATATATATATATGCCGTTTCCTTGCCGTATCATATCCTGATTTTTTGAAAATTTGCCGTATCCGTTTCAAACCCCGTATCCGTATCTGTTCCTGTATCCGTTTCAGTGCAACTTAGGTTTTGAGCTACATTTGTATATTCAATCCAAGGGAGAGATATACCTTCTTTTTGGACTTTAAACATACATTTTTCATGAGGTATATCAAGTTTATTTTGCAGACCTGTGTTAATTTACAGCTATATACACCTAAAATCCAACAATTTTTAAGGTACAAGGGCCATTTCCAAGTAAATATATATCACCTGAGCCCCTGTATTAGTTTCCAGATTTGTTTCTCAACTTTATTACATTGTTCTTGGGCTATTTAGAGATTATTCTAGCAATAGGAAGGCTAAATTATTAGCTGGAATAATTCTCTGGATTTTCACCTAGGGTAGATTTTATACTTAAGACGTTTGCAACAAGTTTCAAGCTTTTTGGAAACACAGAATTTGTTGTATTTTTGAAGCATAGGAAGGTCTAAAATTTAAATTGACCTATTAGTGCTGTTCGAGCTTCCCCCACCCCTAGATCATCAATCGAGAATGTACATACACTTTTGCGTGGCCCTGAAAGGGGGTTTATTTTGCTGTTTCTGCATTTTTTTCATATCAGCAGTCACAAGACAACAAACAAAATATCACAGGACAGCCCCTTACCAAAGGTACACTTCAAGGTTAACTTCTATATTTGGTAAGAATATTAATTGTTTACTCTTTTGAGTTTTTTGACAAGATTAATATTTTGAGTTTAAAGTAAATTTCTTTGCTTGTTTGCACTACTTTTGGCAAATAAATTATTTCCAGATTAGCATAATTAGAAAGAATTAACTCCTCTCTTCATCCTAAACCCCATTTTTAGCCACTAATCTACTAATGTCTTGGGTGAAGCAAGTCGACATATCAATGATCAACATGATCGCTCCTCATCAAACTCATCACCACTACTAGACATGGGATCATCAACAGGAGTTACATAAACATCATCTGGCTCATAGTCTGAGGACGACTCAGATGACTCTGCAACCTTAGTAGTAGTAGTAGTAGTGGAAAAAGTAGACCTAACAGAAGCATGAGTTGGTATACTTGCACGATTAGTGCTTCCCATTGGTTGCTTTCCTTTGCTTCATTCAACTACTTGTTCTAGTTCCACTAGCACTACCAAATATGCATTGCGATCAACCCCTCCAACTCCAAATGAGACGTGTGAGGCAAATAAGAGGGGAGGTGTGATTTTATATGCTTGGAGGGGACGTGTTTAGAAGGAAACATCCCCTAGTTTCCCAAAAAACTCATAGCCACCCTAAACTATGTTGTGTGGGTTTGCGGCCGTGCAAGTGCAAGCTGTCAATGACCCTCCCGGGTTATAATGGAACTGGTTGGTTCACACCAGTTTGGTACCAAACTGGGGTATACCTCGGCCCAAACTGGGGTCATTGGTTGGGTTGACCTTTGAGCCTAATGAAGTGACCAGTTTGACTAGGTACTGATTCATCTTGGCTGGGTTTTTAAATCATCATATATATATATATATATATAAAGTCACTTGATGACACATTTTATATAAGTCACATGATGACCTGCATGCATGTCAGACACATATTTTGTGTCCTCTATATCCTATGTCCTATGTCCTTGTGTCATGTGATTTAGCTTACAAGCAAAACCAACCAACTGCTCACAATATCATAAAGCAAAACATTTTGACTAGAGCACCCTAGCCATCACATCATACTACTCTTCATTCTAGTTCTCATACATATAAGCAATGTCACGAGGTTTGTTGAGCTTGAGCCTTGGGGTTCGAAGTTTGGCCAACCACAAAAAAGGTTCAAGTTCAGGTCAAGTTCAACTAGCATCTGTGTCCTCTATGTCCTATGTCCTTGTGTCATGTGATTTAGCTTACAAGCAAAACCAACCAACTGCTCACAATATCATAAAGCAAAACATTTTAACTAGAGCACTCTGGCCATCACACCGTACTACTCTTCATTCTAGTTCTCATACATATAAGCAATGTCACGGGGTTTGTTGAGCTTGAGCCTTGGGGTTTGAAGTTTGGCGAACCTCAAAAAAGGTTGAAGTTCAGGTCAAGTTCAACTAGCATTTGGTTCGAGTTCACTTTTGTCTTTTGGATTCAACCTTGGGCCTCTGTATATAACAGTCAAATGTGGCCTTTGATAGGTTAGTTGAGCTACCGATCGCCAATCATTGTCGTTTGTTAGGGCTATATGGCCTCACTGTAACCAGACATGGATTGGCACACTTCATATTCACACTTTAGAACCCAATTTGTCATGGACTTGCTTGGTGACCTGCCACTTGTAGAAGTGGTCCATTGACCTGTTGACCTCAGCGCTGAAGAAGTGGTGCATTGATCATGGAATAGGTAATCAATTAGCTAAGGAACAAATTGTGAACTGCGATTTTAGTTAAAGATATAGTAATAATTACGTTTATATTATATTATATAATTATAAATTTAGCATAAATTTATATGTTACTTTATATAATATCTATTAAATAAAATTTTATATAAACTTATATATTTATATATAATGAATTTTGTTATGTAAATTGGGGTTATCTCAAGTGGTTGGGCAGAATGGTTGTTATCTCCACCACCTAGTTTGAATTCCACGTGAGTGACATGATGATGAGAAATATTGATGTAATGGCTATGTGCCTATGAATATTATTGTATCAACCCTCACTCTTGCCCTCAGGCTGAGAGAGAGGATGATGTCCCTTGCAAAAAATAATGAATTTTATTATAAAAAATATGCCAATGAGATGAACATAATTATTGGGCAATTTTGTTTATATATATATATATATATATATATATATACGAATTTGAAGGCAAACCTCATTTAATCTTATCAGGAAATTCAAATTTGAATTGAACTTTATCATTGTTGAACTTGAGCTTGAACCCAAACCATGTGACATAGCATATAAGTAATGTGACCCTCCTACCCTTTGATAGTGTTGAGAATTTGAAAGGCTATGGATTAATAAAATTCTCTTCTTGAAAATTACTTGTGAACGTTCTTATGTCTTCTCTTCTCTTAGTTATGTTAATCTTTCATCAAGTCAATTATCAAGACCCAAGACACAAAGATTAGGCTCCTAGAGCCAGGGCAAAACCTCTCCCTCTTGGAGAGGAAAACCCGCAAAGAATTCTTCTTATTGATCTTCAAATGACAAGTACCAAGACCCAGACTTATACCCTAGACTTAGATTTGCTTTCAGAACTACAATCTTCATTGTGAGAAGGTAAGTCAAGGATTTACCTTCCTAACTATTGCTCTTGCTTCTTTTTAAGATCACTGTCTTTTATCCACACTTAGTATATATATCTCTGCACTGAAGTTTGTTGTGGATTCCGCACTATCTTTTTGTAACACACTGTCTTTAATATGGTGTCAGCAATTCCCTTCTGCTGTGGTGTCCACAATCACAATCTCAACTGTGGTGTCCGCAATGTATTCATAAATATTTACTTCGACTCTGCTGTGATAACTACAGATCTTCGAATACTTATCCTCTGTCTCTGTTGTGATAGCCGCAGATACTTCGTATACTTATCCTTCGTCTCTGTTGTGATAACCGCAGATACTTCGTATATATATCCTTCGTTTTCACTGTGGTAACGGTAAGTCTGTAATCTATACAAGAGTTCGCATTCAAATGTGTGTTATCTCCGTTTGTTCTCCATCCAAATGATCCGCAGATTTGTCTTATATATAGTGGGCAGTTCTCACCGTTTAGGCTGACCATCAAATATGGTTTAGGTCGACTTCATCATATCATGTAGGCCGACATGACTTGTGGTTACTTTCCAAGCGGTGTTACTTTAGCAGATTGTCTTCACTTGATTCTAGCATTGTATGAGGGTTGTCAAGGTCTTTGGAGTACAAAGTAAATCCTTCATGAATATGGCACCTAATTGTATTTATTCCTAGAAGACATAAACCTAATAGACATCAAGAAGAAGTCTATCTACATAATAAAATATTTCTCATGAAACCCATGAGACAAGTATACCAAAAATACATTTTATTATCATTGACATCTTCTATACATAAATACATAATTACATAGCCAACATGAAGACCGACCTAGTTACCCTTTTCAACACTCCCTCTTATCTAGGGAGGTATTCATTCAGGTACATGGTCACTTTCAAACTGAAGAATATCATAAGAAGAATCCAATTGGTAATTCCATCTAGATAGAATTATATCAACCAGCATTTTCCTAGTGCAAGGCCTTGACTAACAGCCCAATCACCCAACGAGACAATGGGCTACAATGCTGATGAGGCACATGACTTATAGACACCTTCATCATTGTCTCTCCATGGTACATAATCCACTCGGGTGATCCCAAAGTATGACCTTCTTGGACTATTTTTCTCTTGGGTAGCTAGCCCTCAAAGAATATCGGTCCCCGACTACTCTTATCTTGAATGCCCTAACACATTCTCAAAGAGTATCGAATGCCAGATGATTACCCAATCCTCCATTCTGTCTTCCCAAAACCAGAATGATGTGTCTATCTCTCCCTCTCAACCAGGGAGGACCTATTCCACAAGAGAATGTACTCATTCCTATACGAGGAATGTACCTAAGCTCATTCTTAGGAATTACCAAGTTTCTTCCAAGTAAGAAACTTATCATCATGCTCCCTCATGACCTAGCTGCTCATGAAGAATTACTGTCCTTGATGTCATGGATTTCGATATTGAGGAATTTTCAACTTTTAGATTCATAGGGCACATATCATCCATCACTTTCATCCTGAGTCATGTCAGCTATCAGAAAATGATTCATTAGACTTCCTTATTTGGTCCACTATTGTGCCATGCTGCTTTCCTTCGAATCATCCTCCAGGATCATTCATCCTCTTTCATGATTAGCAACCCTGCACAAATTCATCCAGATAAACATTTACATATGAACTTTTAAAACGAAAGTTACCTCAGTGATGATCTTTCACCATGACATCTTTTTGTAAGCATCGACATCCATCATACAGATTGACACATCTCCTAATGAAATGTTTTTCCAAGGGTGTTTTTCTTTACCAGACTTCCGTCAGAGTCTACATATCTTTTCAGGAGATCTCCTAGTCACATCTTCTTGGCCTCTGGATGATAACTGCCTCTTGACATGGTTGCATTTCATGATCTCTTCCTCTTTGCACATTCTTGATTCCCAGGAACGTACAACTTTTCTAATTTCCCATTCATATACAACCACCTCATATTCCATGAGGACATATTATGTTGATTTCATTTGCCTGTGCATTGAAAGATACTCCTCCATAGATCATACTTCTAAGTATAGAAGTCTATTACCTGCAACCACATGACATGACTTCACAACATCCAATGTCAGCATATAAATATATACATACCTTATACCTTTTTCCCTTGAGTCATCCTGTAGCAATTTCTCTTAAATGAAGAGATTCATTCCTTTGACTTGCTTCAACAATATGTCATCACATCCAAAATTATGTCTCCATGATGACCCTTAATCTGATGACTGCTTTACTTTTAGTAGAGAGGTTTTCCAGAAGCTTTTTCACCGAGAGCTCCTTCCATGCTTTTATCGAGATGCTTCTTAATGTACATGCTATCATACAATTTTACAACTAATCAGAGATCACTTACAGAGGAAAATGATCTCAATCATAATAGAGATCTCTTGCTTCCTCCTTCTTAGATCTTTTGGCGTCAGGTTCTTTTCTTTCATAAGTGACATGGGCTTCTTCCTTTTTCCTCTTGTTCTTTGCAGATTTAGGACAATCTCTTTTGTAACATCCAAGCTCATCGCATCCAAAGCATCGCACGTTGTCCATATTTCTTCTTTTATTCTGAGGGCCAAATTTTCCGAATCTTCCTTTCTTCTAGTATGAGGCTGAAAAGGCATGATTCTCTTCACTTGGTCCTGTATCAGCTTTGGCCGTTAGTCTTGTTTCCTCTATTTTACATAGAGACCATAAATCATGCAATGGGGTGGCTTCTTTCTTCCCATATAGACTAGAAGTGAAGCTTCCCCATTCCTCTGGTAGAGCATTCAACACCACTGTTGTCATCTTAGTGTCAGACATCACTTCTCCTAGTTCCTGCAGTCGATCTCTTATTTCAAAAATCCTCATAAAGTATGGAACGATTCCTGCTTCCCTTGATAATTTCATTTTGTATAGTTCTTGTCTCAGAGAGATTGCTTCTCCAACAGTACTCACAGAGAATAGCTCCACCAATTTCTCATATATTTGTTTTGCAGTCTTTAGTTTTGATACATAGGGAATGAGAGAGTCTTTGATGGATTCTATGAGAATCCTTTGGGCTCTAATTTCTCCCTTCATGTACTTGGCATGGGCTGAAGTATCTTCTTTTGGAGGTTGAACAATAGATCCTTCAATATAGTCCATTACTTCGTCTTCAATTAAATTCAAGTCTGTTCTCTTCTTCCATGCACTGAAGTTTGATGGCCCAACCAACTTGTTGCTTTCTTTACAATAAGGCATCTTGATAGATAGGGTCATGAATTCTTACTTGAGTGGATTTGCTTGCAACTTCCTTGATGATGATTGAGAATGAAGTCAAGGGTTTCCTTTCTTCCATGTTGTTGTACTTGAACCCTTGATTATAATGACTATCTTCAGAAGTTGAGATTTCCTTCAAACAATGTCTTGAGTACAAATCTTTTGATGCCAAAGATTAATTTCCTGAATGATTTGATCTTTTGAATGAGGTAGGAGATCTCACATGAAGTAGTTGGATAGTCTTTCTTGCAAACTGGTTTGTCTTTCCAACCCAAACTTTGATCTTTGCTTCTTTGAGTGTCTTTGTTGACAAGCAGCCCTTATGTTCAGCACCTTAGCTCCGATACCATGTTGAGAATTTTAAAGGCTATGGATTAATAAATTTTTCTTCTTGAAAATTACTTGTGAACGTTCTTATGTCTTCTCTTCTCTTAGTTATGTTAATCTTTCATCAAGTCAATTATCAAGATCCAAGACACAAAGATTAGGCTCCTAGAGCCAGGGCAAAACCTCTCCCTTTTGGAGAGGAAAACCCGCAAAGAATTCTTCCTATTGATCTTCAAATGACAAGTACCAAGACCCAGACTTTGAGAATGTTGGTATTTAAATAACTTCACTTTGAGAATGTTGGTATTTAAATAACTTGAACTGTGAGAAGGTAAATCAAGGATTTACCTTCCTCACTATTGCTCTTGCTTCCTTTTAAGATCACTGTCTTTTATCCGCACTTAGCATATATATCTCTGCACTGAATTTTGCTGTGGATTCCGCACTATCCTTTTGTAACACACTGTCTTTAATATGGTGTTGACAATTCCCTTCTGCTGTGGTGTCTGCAATCACAATCTCAACTGTGGTGTCCACAATGTATTCATAAACTCATAAATACTTACTTCGACATGTTGTGATAACCGCAAATCTTCGAATACTTATCCTCCGTCTCTGTTGTGATAGATTCACATACGTATACTTATCCTCCCACTCCGTGGTGATAACCGCATAGTTTGTATGTATATCCTTCGTTTTACCGTGGTAACGGTAAGTCCGTAATCTATACAAGAGTCCGTATTCAGTATGTGTTATCTCCGTTTGTTCTCTCGTCCAAATGATCCGGCGCATTTGTCTTATATATAGTGGGCGCTTCATCGTTTAGGCCGACGATCAATAAATAAGGTTTAGGCTGACTTAATCATAACATGTGGGCCGACATGACTTGTACTCTTTTTCCAAGAAAGGTTACTTTCAGCGCATTGTCTTCACTTGATTCCGCATTGTATGAGGGCCGGCCAAGGTCTTTGGAGTACAACCGAATCCTTCACCTAAACAGATTTATTCCTAGAAGACGTAAGCCTAATAGACAACAGAAGAAGAAGTCTATCTACATAATAAAATATTGCTCGTGAAACCCATGAGACAAGTATACCAAAAAAATACATTTTATTATCATTGACATCTTCTATCCATAAATACATTATTACATAGCCATCATGAAGACCGACCTAGTTACACTTTTGAACACTCCCTCTTAACTAGGGAGGTATTCATACAGGTACATGGTCACTTTCAAACTGAAGAATCTCATAAGAAGAATCGGATTGGTAATCGCATTTGTATAGCATCATATCAACCAGCATTGTCCTAGTGCAAGGCCTTGAGTAACAGCCCCATCTCTCAACGAGACAATGGGCTACAATGCTGGCGAGACACATGACTTATAGACACCTTCTTCATTGTCTCTCCAAGGTACATACTCCACCTGGGTGTTCCGAAAGTATGACATCAACATCATCATCATCAATAATTACCACAACCCAGGTTAACACCCCTAACCAGTGGTACTCACTCAAACTAGTCACCATGATCCGGTGGGCGCCTCACCTCATGGTACTCCAACTAGTTCAGGGTTGCCATCACCTGTGGTCAAACCCTAGGGAAACACATGTCCCAACCCCAAAGGCCTCACTCTAGGCCATGATGCTGAAAAGGCACCCACTTCAGTCTTGCTGATTTGACTGCTCCCTCTGTGTCCAGATTTCTCATCACAAATCCCTATTTCTGGGAGAGTCATCTTCTCATATCTTTACTTTGTTCTCCCACCCTCTATAAAAATCTCTGGTAGCCTTCATTAAGTACCTGCAATCCTCACTAGGAGACCAAGGGAGAACAATCACAGCCAAGCGAAGAATCTAAAGACAAGAGACTAACAACTAATAAAATCAACAACAACAATAATAATCAAATAAGAGAGATATGGAATACTTATCTTTTGAGAGGATATAAACTCCCTCTTGATATTTAGTCCTCTTGCATCCATCTGCAACTTCATTGGCTTTGATTGCATCATCATGATGTCATTGCAAGGGCTGGGGTTTCTTCTTTCAGCGGAAACATCGAAATCTAGGGTTTGTTCATAAACTCTTTTTACTTGCTAGGGTTTACTAGCCCTAGAAGTCGAAATGTCTAAAATCTTAGACTATTTTATAGTCAATACTTCAAACCCTAGATTTTATTTTCATATGACCAAAACCCTAGATTATCCTTGATGCTTGTAAACTAAGCAATATTGTAGCAGTAACAATGTTTAGTCTTTTAGCTACTTTACTCTTCATCTCAATGTGCAGAGAATGGATTCTACGTTCTGGACCGAATATTTGTTTTCAAAATCCAAATGTCCACAGCAGTAGGTGCAAGATCTTCCACAGCAGTGTATTTGCTACCAACAGATCTATTCAAGAAGTTCGGTATTCTGCTTCAATTCGTTTCATTCAGTATTCATTTTTTATCAAGGAATCTTTCAAGCTTCTCATCAAAGGGACAGTCGGCTCCAATATCCTTTTTAGCTCCCTCTTATTCAGAGAGGAGAGAGAACCATTTTACATAACTCTATTATTCAAGTGATGGCACTGAGAGTCTTATGGCTCAATTCTGGAGGTCATTACTCAGTCATAGTATTAGAGACAACCAGTGAATTTCAATCTGGGATGCAACTGCTGTATTTGATGCAATGGATTTCCAGCAACCCTAATCACATTTCTTGCCATATCTGAAATGGATGCAACCTAATCTTTTAGTAGGGGTCACATATTTTCCGCAAGTGGCCATGATTTTCCTTCAGACTTCATTGTAGCTTGGGTCCCTGGCTTTCTGGTTCTCATCATTGTAATGAGCTCACATGAGAAACAAGATTATTTGGATTAGACAATAATATATAACAGATCTATGAGGACCACACATTCACAATTACCAAGACACCAATTGAAAAAAAACATAAAGGTCACTTAGCTTGTTTGTAGGCAAAGATCCTTTCTTCCTTCAACTAGAGATCATTTCAGGTCATTGAAATGCATCTTAGCTTTATGATTACAGGCATCAGACTTTGCTGGATCCTTTGTCTAACTCATCACTTGTACAAATGCTCGCTCTAAGCTTCAATCTTTCCACTTAACACAACCTCGGCCTTCTGAGATTGCTTTGTTGACTTAATGAATCTTTCAGACCTTGGAAATTTTCTGAGATTTTAAACTTCAGCCTTTCTACAATAAGCTCCGAGGCCTTACCACAAAGCTTCAGTGAATCAGCCTTGCACAGAGACTCGTTAGGATTTTTCCAGAGATTTTCTTTCGCATAGAGCAGAACTCGCTTCTTTGGATGGTGATTCCTCCTTTTTAATTTGGCCCGAGTAGAGGAAGAATCACTCATACGAGCAGATCCAACTGTAGATTTGTTTTAGAGACTAGATTTTGAGATAGGTAGACGAACTTTCAGATAGGTAGACGAACTTTCTCTTGACAGGATTATTAGTATTTCCTGAAGCATTCAGATGAGGCCATATATGTCTTTTTCTCGGCCTTGATAACTTCTACTAATGAATAAAATGTAGACTGACTTATTTTTAGACGCAGACACTTTCAGATTCTTTTGGACCGCTTCTTCCATATTAACCTGGCTTTACGATCTAGACCCTCGGCTTTCTAAGGCAATTATTTTGAGATTGTCTGACCTTTGAAACCTCTGAGATATCTTAAAGTTTCGGCCTAATGTAATAAGCTCTGAGAATTACAAATCTTCCTACTGAAGATGAGCTGGAGCTTTATTTGATCCAACTTCAATATGAGACTTTGATCTTTTTCAAAAAGTATTGGCCTTCAAAATTAAGAATGGTTCCTGGTTCTTTGAGATCTAAAACCTTTGTATCATTAAGAAAGAATACCTTCTAGACTTACTGAATATTTGGTTTTTGACCTTGGCAATACATTCTGTGTCATCTTTATTTTGAAATGGACTGAGTTTATCGAGGCAGATAGACGGAGATTTAGAGAGAGGACTTTGGTCCTTTTTCTGTTCTATTTCATATTCCTTTTTCATGACCTGGTTCGAGTGACATCTTCATCAGTGATTTGGTAGAATGATAGACCTCAGACTACTTCCTTTTGGAATGTGATCTTGAACTCGGCTGCTCTTCAAAGTGATCTCAAGGAGCTCTTCTTCAAGAATGATCTCTGTGCTCTTTCTTTCATCAAAGCTCTGAAACCATGTTGATTTTTCCAGTACAATAGATACAAGTATAATTAAGTAATTACACATTCAGAAAGTCAACCATAGAAACATTAGAGCAATAGAGATCACAATGCACAAAGAGACAAGAAAATTTTATCCTGGAAAAACCCACGTTGGGGGAAAACCCAGCCAACCTTTTCCTTAGAGAATCAATGCAACAAGAAATACATCAAAGTCAACTAACCAGCAAGATAACCATCCACAAAGGGCCAAGCCAACCCTCCACCAAATCCAAGACAAGTATCCTCGATTCCGTCCGCAGAATCTCTGCAACAAGGTCTTCAAGAGGGCTGAAATTCATCCTGCAACTCTGCCTTGGAATTCGCACTATGCCACAGAAGTATACCACAGAAACAAGCTCTCCAAGAGGTCATGAAGAACATGACTTACGAAAATTTCTTTTGAATGTAAAACAAATAAATATTTTCTTTTTCTTGCAAGCATGAAGAACATGCTTCAAATAAATTTTTCTTTTACAAATATAATTTATATTTTCATTATTACAAGCTATGTCACATGGTTTGGGTTCGAATTTGAGTTTGGCAGCGATTAAGTTCGATTCAAATTCGAATTTTTCGTCGAGGTTCGCATGAGGTTCGACATTAAGTTCGACTATATATATACACACACACACACACAATAATAATAATAATAATAATAAATCTAAATCAATCAATAAAGTTATATGAATAAATGAGCACGCCCGATATATACAATAATAATAATAATAATAATAATAAATCTAAATCAATCAATAAAGTTATATGAATAGCAATGGAATCTCTGCAAATGTCTTTCATAGGCTCAATCATCCTGCAACTCTGCCTTGGAATTCGCACTATGCCACAGAAGTATACCACAGAAACAAGCTCTCCAAGAGGTCATGAAGAACATGACTTACGAAAATTTCTTTTGAATGTAAAACAAATAAATATTTTCTTTTTCTTGCAAGCATGAAGAACATGCTTCAAATAAATTTTTCTTTTACAAATATAATTTATATTTTCATTATTACAAGCTATGTCACATGGTTTGGGTTCGAATTTGAGTTTGGCAGCGATTAAGTTCGATTCAAATTCGAATTTTTCGTCGAGGTTCGCATGAGGTTCGACATTAAGTTCGACTATATATATACAATAATAATAATAAAAAATCTAAATCAATCAATAAAGTTATATGAATAGCAATGAGCACGCCCTAGTCACAAATCACAACCACTATTCACTTCACGCTCTGGGAGGCGGGGACAAGCAGCGTCTAGAAATTGAATTCAGGAAATTGCAGAGAATACAACATTGAGCACAATAGAACGAGTACACTTAGGCTGAAGTTTGCTTGTGAAAATCTATCGACAACCATGGTAAATAAAGGCAAACCAGTGGCCACTGCGGGAAACTAATTGGCGGGAAGAAGAACAAGAGAAAACCATGTGCTGCCCATGGTTTTTCTCATAAACCTTAAAACAACTGACAAAAATTGCCCGAACTCTAACCTCAAACCCCAATTTTTTTTTTTTTTAAATTATAAAATTTGGCTTCAGGTTCATCTTTAGGTTCACCTTCAGGTTCGAATTTGTTCAAATTTGGCGAACCCTGTGACGTTACAAGTGATACATTATGAAGACCAACCATAGCTACAAAAATTTAACAAAAACTGCATCCATGTGCATCCATGTATATGGAAAAAATGTTAGAAATTGCAAGTTTGTTTCACTCTTGGAAGTGCTTTGAGAAACACATCCACTAGAAACACATACCAAGTGGTTGTACTTCAATGTACCACATAACATCAACTTCCTTCAGCTTTGATGGCAGGTCTGAGGGGCATCGATTCTGCCAAATTCACCTGTAACTTGCAGCTTACCTCATCTCTTTTAAAATGCCATTCCAGCAGCAAGAACGAACCCTGGTGGGCAGTTAAACATGATTGCCCAACATTCCATCAATCACAGCAGTAAATAAAGGACCCGTTGGCAGAAACTGTATGTTTTATTTGAAAAGTTGACTTTTTTTTGGCTTTGATTACAAATTAATGTCTAAACAAGATAACATAAAAATCTCATCTTTTAGAACGATTTTTATATTGGTGTTGACTTGTGTGATGACTATGGCCAAACTGTTAGGACTCAAATATTGAGTGTCTCAAAATGTTCATCTATGAATTGGTATTTTTCTTTTAGATGCTTTTATCCAGTCCCGATGCTAATGATATATCTGTTAACTGAGATGATTTATGTGTGTAAGATGGAAACCTCAGTGGGTATTTTCTTAGATTTCCATATGCTTTGATATTTTTGCTTCTTTGATATAAGGTTATGAGGTCTAATTTCAATTTGCAGTGCTCTCACATAATCCCATTCGAGAGTTGGGCAAATCACTAGGAAAGTTATCTTCAATCACAAAAGTAAGTAGACTATTATTGTTTTCAATGTTTCATTTGTCACCTGTCATGTGGATCAGCAGGGTGATTTTCTGTATAAATTTTCTAGTAAAGGAAGATGGAATTACTGGTTGATTGGTGGTTACACAATTCTTATTCTTTCCTTTTGTATATGGCAGCTATCCATGTCTTATTGTCGATTGCAAACTGTTGGATCGTCACTCAAACGCAATACAGCTTTGAAAGAACTTCGTCTTTCTCATAATCAGCTAATGGTATATGTCAAGCACACCTAGAATTGCAGAATCTACTTCTAGAATAGAGTTCTTTTTGTGAAAATATTTCCTGGTTTTGCTATATGTGATGTTCAATGCGACATGATTCTCTCCTGTTTTTTTATTTGTTTACTTCATTTTTTTTATTTTTTATTTTTTTTGAAGAAATATCCATGCAGATCCACCCAAAGGGATCAATTCCTGCCAGCTTATTAGCAGAGTTTAACCCTGAGGGCATCGAGGAGAATTGACCCCGTGACCTCCCATTAGCGAGGTGTTTTCAACAACGGGAATTCGACGAATTGAGCTAACCCTCGGGGCTCTTTCTCTCCTGTTTGTTATAAACAGAATAGTAATGAAAATAATAAGTTAGTAATTAATGAAAAGTCAAGGGGACATACCCTTTCACTTTGTGACCGGTTGTTGCTATAAGTAAACTGTCACGGTGGTTATTCTATTCTTATCAATTATTCTATCAATCAATATATAATTTATTACAGAAATTCAAGTATAACAATAACTGTTATAACACTGGTATCAGAGCCAATCTTGGCCAATTTTTTGGGTGAGATACCCCAATCAGCCAGTCAATTTTGTGCATTAAATCTTGCTTAGAACAATACAAGTGATTCATACAATTGTCATCCACACAGGCTGTGTAAAGAAGCCGTAAATCACCATCTAAACTGCATTCCATACATTACCATACTTTGACCAGTGCATTCGCTCAGCCACCCAGTTCGCCGTATACACTGTCATTCAACCTGTTAGTCATACCATCTTTTCACTGTCAATTTGTATTGTCTATAGCTTTACCATCATACCATCCTCTCCCACCTCCACTGTACCACCTGTCACTGCCACTGTACCATCCACAGTGGCACAAGATTTGCAACCACACTAACTGCCACTCAGCTGCCCTTGCTGTCATACTACAATTCGTACTGACATGCCCTTGAAATTTGTACCCAACGTCAAATCAACCTGGACAACCAATTCTCCCAAAACCCATACACCACTTGATTTTCTCAGTGGTCATTTAATTGCATTTATATGATTTTTTCCTGAAGGTCGCACCCCTCCCTAAGTTGCATTTCTTAAAAGCTTGGGATTTATATAGGAAATTTGGCTTCAGGTTAGCAATGACAAATTACATTCAGAGGTTAATCGATATAGAGATGAGGTCAATAGCATAAGATATCGTCTTGACAATGTTGAGAAGGAATAGAGAGAGCTAGGGGAAGGATAAAAATACTCAATAGGTAAAATCAATAAACTAATAGAAAAGAAGACAAAATTGATAATTTGAGAGTGGAATTTGAGAATCGATGCCAAACCATGTTAAGAATGAGAAATGATGACTAGGATACTTGATTTCCATGGCGAAAGAATTGATTAGCTAATCAAAAGGGTAGACACATTATTTGTAAAACCCTTAGCTGACTAAAAACAAACACTAAGTCAAGAATCACAAATTACAAATGATCAGGGACATCAAGAAGCACCTAAAGCAATTTTTTCAGACAATAAGTATCACACAAGAATTCCAAATAGAGATAGTCAAAAATTAAAAAGGAATTACCGAAGTATGACCATAAAGATCGTAGAGGAGCAGTTGTTTGAGTCAACAAAATAGACAGTATTTTTGAATCAAACACCTCGTTGAGTGAAAGAGAAAAAATAATGACAGCCTCCAACATTTAAAAAAAAAACCAGAATGAGAATTTTGTATTTATATGCAAGTTTGCGCCTGGATCACAGCAAATACATCAGGTAGTACATATTTATATCTTCAAATTGCTGATACCTCTTATCCAACAAAACTACAAATTTTCCCAGAGGGATTATACCTTACAAAACTGACCCATCATAAAACAAAATTTGCATTGTACTATCACTGATTGATAATGCAGTCTTTCATAACTATGTAATGCTAATCCATTTAGCTCTAAGGAATTAGGGAAGGCCTGATTCAACCATTAATTTTTTGATCTCCCAATCTTAATTTACACCATTCATTAGCACATAAGTCCGCATCTATATTGAGATCACAGAGAACATGGAAATATACTATTGAAGAGAACCCTTCAGCTGCTTTCTTAATTCTTTTCATAAAACTTTCTAATATTTTGTACCTCAAAGAGGAGCCGTTCACCAAATGCTGAATAAGGAGGGAGTCTCCCAAAACATTGAGAGAAGTTACCTATTTTTCTTTGGCTAACTGAATCCCCTGGTAAAGGGCATAAGCTTCAACTTGGTTGTTTGTCATGCATCCCAAGCCCCATGAATACTTTGCAACTTTAACTTCCTTGGGGTAGACAACCTCCAACAACTTAGAAGGAAGTGTACAATTGATTTGTATAGTGGATCGGAAAATGTGACGCTCGTTCTTTTCATTGGCAAAGTTTCACCATTGTCTTATTAAAAAGGTTTCACGATGAGGAAGACAATGATCTGTACAAGAAATTGATACATCTTAAACAAAAGGAAATATAAGTGACCATACACATGAGTGGGAAGTTCTGGCAACAAGACAAAGTTGATTCATAGATGAACAATTGCTAATGTGCAAATGTGAATTGAAGGATTACATCTGTAATGAAATAAAATTATGGAACCCTAAAACTATTGAGGATGCTAGCTATGCAGCAAAATTATTTGGAAAAGAAAACATGATTAGTAGGTCATCATTCACCGGGGAAGATGAAAACTAGCACCAACACCTAGATAAGAAAGGAGTAAACAAATGTAGATATTGTGGAGACAAATGATCACTAAGGAAGAAATGCAACAATAAGAAATTATATACTTGCGAAGTAGAGAAGGACTCCGACACATGTAGCAGTGAATCAAAGAGAGGGAAAACTTGGTTTTCACTATGGGAAAAATTGGACACCAGGGCATAGATGTGAAGACATGTCATTTCGTTACTATATAATACTGGATGGGAAGCAAGTATAAGCCTAGAAGACAAATGAAGAAATCATTTAGTAGAGAAGGACACATACACATGTAGCAATGAATCAAAGAGAGGGTAAAATTGGTTTTAACTATGGGAAAAATTGGATACCAAGGCATAGATGTGAACACATGTCATTTCGTTACTATATAATAGTGGATGGGAAGCAAGTATAAGCCTAGAAGATAGATGAAGAAATCATTGTAGCATACAACGCAAATTCAAACCTTGATGATACATCAGAAAAAGCTATTGAGATTTTGGGGTAGCATCGGTTGTGCTCTAGCTCTCAAAATTTGTGGAGGAGCTAGAGTACATGAGATCTCCAAGACCCATAAAGCGTTTAAAAGAATTCCATCAGGTTTAAGTTTTATTCAAATAATTAATCTTTTTAACTAAGGACCCTAAGTCTAACTTAGGAAAATTAAAAGATTAAAGTGAATTAAATTAAACATGTGATGAGAATGACTTAAATGAAGCGGATCAAGCAGCTTCTAATTTTAGTCATCGATTAGACATTAGATCACGACCATTGATTTCCCAACGAGAAAAGTATAAGAGAAGGGCTTGGGGTCAGTTGGAGAACACACATACTGGCAGAGCACTGAAGCTAAGCTAAGATTTTAGGGTGTGGTTTGTTAAGAATTTTAGAAGTGTTTTAGTTGCAGCGAGGGGTAGTATTGGCAAGCAGGATAGTTTGATCCCATGCCAAGAGTACAACGAAGGCAGAGAAGGAGCATTCCAGAGCAGCGCAGAGGTAGCAACTATGCAGTCCAGCCAAGAACCCAGCAGGGGCAGCAGGAGCCAAGCAGGGTTGATGCAGGCCCAGCTAGGGCAGCACAGGGGCAGTGTAACCCTTTCTAGGGTGACACAAGCCCTTCTTGAGCAACGCAAAGGCTGACACAGAGGGCTTCAAAGTAGCGCTGGGGTTTCCTGGGGTTTCCAGAGGCTCGAAAGGGGTTGAGTTCTGTAAATCCCGTTTGAGGGTGTGAATCAGTCATATTTTTCTATCTTCGAGATAAATGTATTGTTGCCATTTATATTTCTCTGTTGGTTTAACCAGTTTTGGTGCCTAGGATTGTTGTACTTAGAAACTACATAATAATAAAAACCCTCCAGAAGCTAGCAGCTCTGGTTTTCCCGCATTGGGTTTTTACGGGGACATTTATCCAGAAAATCCTTGTGTGTCATTTTGTTTATGAGCATGTTATTCAATATTTGATCTGTATGTGTAGGCTGTTAACTGTGTTTACTTCGATGTTAATTCTGAATATTTAGTTTAATAACTTATGTAAGTAGGAGAAGTAAATCAAGATTTAACAGTAGGGTTTCTTAAGTTTAAGAAAGTGTCACATGGTATCAAAGCGATTGCAGATCAAGCTGGATCTCCAGCAAGACGACTGAAGAAATCTGTGCTGCAGAAAGCAGTAGAAGCAGTAGAGAAACCGGAAAGGGCAACCTAGCACCAGAAGGATGCAGAGGCAGCAAGAGCCACTCAGGGGCTGAGGCAGTCCCAGCTAGGTGACTTAGAGGCAGCGCAATAGCTTCCAGAGGGACGCAGGAGCAGCCTGCGCTGCGTAGTCGCTGCGCTGAGCCAGTCTTCTCATGCAGAGGCCAGCCAGGGTGATGCAGTCGAGTAATTGATTGCTGTGCAGAGTGCCGTGATTCGGAAATTGAGCTGCAGATCTTCAACAATTGTTGGTGGGGTGAAGATTCTGCCGGTGCAGAATTAAGCCTAAGCTAAGTTGACAAAGAGCGGGAGGAGGACAACTGCTCAACATATTTTATTGCCAAAAGAAATATGAGGATCGATCTTAGGGTGATCGAAGAGAGCTGATTCGTTGTGTTTGGCAGATTTCCAAGGAAGAAATCAGTTGTCAGAGGGAGTAGAGGGTGCAGATGGTGCCACACGGATTGCGTGATCGGGATAGGTTGGACGGCCTGTCCAACTTTGCTATATGGAAGGCCAAAATCCTGGTAATCCTGGAGGCATATGGCTTGAGGGAGCATGTAGAGAGTGTCTTGGCTACACCAACCGATGCGAAACTCTTGGCATATCATAATGAAGTAGTGACACATGCCAAGCGCTTCATCATGGACGAGGTTAAAGATCATGTGATACCACACATAGATGAGAAGAAGACGACTAATGAGATGTGGAAAGCTTTAACCACATTGTATCAATGGAAGTCCGTCTAGAGGAAGATGCTTCTGGACAACCAGCTGAGGTTATTTATGCTGACCAAGGGAGAGGAAATTAGTCCTTTCGTATTCAGTCTGCAGTTTATCCAGGATTAGCTAACTGGCATGGCGGTCAAGGTGGAGGATGATGTCATGGTGAGGACTGCTCTAAATGCAGTCACAGAGGACTAGGAAACATTTGTCCAAAGCATTTTGGGCAGAGTGGACCTTCCTAACTGGGATGATATGTTGGGCTATCCTTCGACAAGAGGAGATCCGCTGAATGACCAAGAGGCAGACCAACACCGGAGCGGACAAGGTGAAGAAGGAGGAAGAGGAAGATACAACCCTAGTTTCAAAGAAGCAGCAATTGAAAAAGAAGCGTGATTTGTCAAAGATCAAATGTTTCCAATGTGGGGAACTTGGACACTTCGCCAGCAATTGTCCTCAAAGGAAGAAGGACAAGGAAGCTTTTAGTGCCAAGGTTGTTGTAGCAGATGATGGCTCCGACGATGACGTAGCCATGAGTGCTCATGAACCACCGAGGTGGGGCGATATTGATTTGTAGAGAAACTACAGAGTGGTGGCGGCATCCTTGAGTAGCCCAACTCTTGGATCACATCCGTGCTACGGGAGCCTTAAGACAATAGCAAGGAATGACTGGAGCAGTGGGCGCAAAGATCACGGATGAAGCAAAGGCAAAGGCTGAGACGCTGGAGAGGGAGCAACGCAGTGCAAATGCATCAACAACATAGAGGCAACGTAGTGCAAATGCATCAACAACATAGAGGCAATGCAGAGGAGGCATGCTTACGCAGTGTAGAGATGCAGTAACGTAGTGGCTTCAGGAGGACAACGTAGAGCAACAACCTATGGAGCTTTAGTGATGAGATGCAACCCGACTGACTTGTTTGTCATTGGGCAGGGGTCCTTCAGTTTCTTACTCTCAGCAACTAAGTTGCAGTGCAACAATTGGCAACATGATGCAACAATTTGAGAAGGAGTTGCAATACAGATGTAGCAGTGACGATGGTAGAGTCATGGGCAGTAGTACAGAGGGTAACAACAATGCAGTGATGTAGGGCAACGACCAAGCATCAGCGCAAAGACCAATACCAGAGATCAAAGCAGTACTTTGGGGTGAAGTGTATTGCTAGAGCACATTCCTCGCTAAGAGGGAGTGTTGAGATCTTGGGGTAGCATCGGATGTGCTCTAGCTCCCAAAATTTGTGGAGGAGCTACAGTACATGAGATCTCCAAGATCCAAAAAACGTTTAGAAGAATTCCATTAGGTTTAAGTTTTATTCAAATAATTAATCTTTTTAATTAAGGACCCTAAGTCTAACTTAGGAAAATTAAAAGATTAAAGTGAATTAAATTAAACATGTGATGAGAATGACTTAAGTAACGCAGATCAAGCAACTTCTAATCTTAGTCGTCGATTAGAGATTAGTTCACGACAGTTGGTTTCCCAACGAGAAAAGTATAAGAAAAGGGCTTGGGGTCAGTTGGAGAACACACACACTGGCAGAGCACTGAAGCTAAGCTGAGATTCTAGGGCATGGTTTGCTAAGAATTTCATAAGTGTTTCAGCTACAGCGTGGGGTAATATAGACAAGTGAGATAGTTTGATCCCAGGCCAAGAGTACAACAAGGGCAGAGAAGGCGCATTCCAGAGCAACGCAAAGGCAACAACTACACAGTCCAGCCAAGAGCCCAATAGGGGCAGCAGGAGCCAAGCAAGGCTGACGCAAGCCTAGTTAGGGCAGCGCAGTTGCAGCGTAACCCCGTCTAGGGTGACACAGGCCCTTCCTGAGCAGCGCAAAGGCTGACGCAAGCCAGTCAGGCTGATGCAGAGGGCTTCAGAGCAGCGCTGGGGTTTCCATAGGCCGGAAAGGGGCTGAGTACTATAAATCCCGTTTGAGGGTGTGACTCAATCATATTTTTTTTTGTCTCTGGGATAGAGGTATTGCTGCCATTTATAATTCTTTGTCGGGTTAACCAGTTTTGGTGCCCAGGATTGTTGTCGTAGAATCTGCATAATAATAAAAACCCTCTAGAAGCTAGCAACACTGATTTTCCCGCATTGGGTTTTTCCGGGGACATTTGTCCAGAAAATCCTTGTTTGTCACTTTGTCTATGAGCATGTTATTCAGTATTCGATCTGTATGTGTAGGCTGTTAACTGTATTTACTTCGATGTTAATTCTAAATATTCAGATTCGTAACTTATGTAGGTAGGAGAGGTAAATCAAGATTTAACAGTAGGGTTTCTGAAGTTTAAGAAATTCTCACAAAAGCATCACTAGCTTCATTTTCATGTGCTTAGCCAAATAGAAATGAAGACAATAAACTTCAAAAAAAGATAATTACTCCAAAAGAGAAATTATAACCATTAATTGCAAAATACTTTCCACCATATCTCAAAAAGGAAATGATCCAGTCTATAAGAAAAAAAAAGCAACCCAACAGTTCCGCCAACAACCATGATAGGGCGACCATAACGTAAGTCCTTGAAGCTTAAAGGAATCATAAGAGATGGAAATGTCACAAATACTTGTAGATTTTGGTAGCATTTATAATTGTATAGACATTGATGTTGCTAAATGACTTACCCTTTGTGTACCCCACCAGGAACGTCACTGTTATATTCACTAATGGACAAAAAGGTCAAAGAAGTAGGAAAATTTCATAAAATCTCATTTCAAATACAAGAACTAGAGCTACAAACATGACTCTACGCTTTATTGCTCAAGGAAATGGATATGGTGCTAGTTGTGGAATGGTTGTTATAGTTGGAAAGTTATGCTACTCGCCTTGAAGAAAAATTCATGTAGTTTAATTGGAAAGGTCAATGCTATAGATTATATGGTCTTGAAGCTCCCATTCAAGAAGATGCAGACAATACACACGAACCTCACCAACACTCAAAACACGAACAAATTCAAACCCATAAAAACAGATAAAATTTATTCCACCACAAAGACATGCTCAACTAGAGAAAATCTTATTTACTATGCTTTGAGGACAAAGCATCCCTTAAGAGGGAAGCAATGTTATACACATAATAATAGCAAGTAATAATAGGTGAATTAACTAATGAAAATTCAAGGGGCATGTACCCTTTCACTTCAAGACCAGTCAATGCTTTAAGTAAACCGTAATGAGGGTTATTGTATCATCATTTATTCGTATCAACTATTCTATCAATCAATATATATTTTTTGGTACATAATTTTTTTTTAAACAGTAATGAGTACATTCCACTAGGCACAATCGGTAACTTCGTAGAAACAACTGCCACTATTCTACTTGGTAGAACGAATATTTCATGAATGCTACAAAGGCCAACATGTCTCGGGAGACTTGAATCCATGCTACTTGGGACACAAATCGTGAACCATACCACTTGGGTTAAGTTCCTTTGAATTTTTGTTGCAAAAATTCAAGTATAACAAAAGGTGTTATAAAATTGTTATTCTGACCTTCCTTGTACTATTTAGAAACTTCCTAATTATTCCCTTATTCATATTATTATTTTGTTTATCTTCCATTTGACATAATGTTTCCATCTTTCATAAGATGAGAGAGAGTTTGGCACTCTTAAATTTCTTAAAATAAATTAATCACCAAGAATGACAAGTAATTGTATATTGTAGGATGTAAGATTTGGTTTCCATATCTAGGCACAACAATTCTTTTTAGCCTTGTTGTAATGAATTTAATTGACAAAATTGTTATTATAAATAATTATTGAAGTCCTCTAAAGGCCATGTTCTTCCGTTGTGACTCAACTATCATTGTTCAATTGTAATTATTATCACTCAACATTTATTAAAAACATTTTTGTCTTTGGACTTATATTTGACTTTAGATTCATGGGTTTATTCCTTTTCTAATGATGGCTCTATGTAGCAACCAATTAGTCTTTTATGAATGGTATTAAAGTGGTTCCTATTGAGAATGGTGTGTGTTCTTGACACCGTTGTCTCATATTGTGTCATTGATGCATTTTGTTATGCAATAATTATGGCCAAGGGCATCATTTATTGTATTATTAGGTTATGCTTAATGTTGAACTAGTCAACTTTGATATGTAGTCTCAATAAGCCTTATGGGGAGCATGCCCTACTTATGCGGGCCCATAACCTCTCTGGGGAGGATGCCCTACTTGAGTTGTGCATAAATACACAACCCAAATTTCTTGTGTATTGTCCTATGTGATCTTGCAATTATTCTTTAACCTATGACGTCATTCTATAATACAATTGATTAAGCCTACGTGCACTATATCTTTTGGTGTTCTCTTATTTTATGGTTGTGTTTTTCTCACTCTATAACATCTTTTCGACAACTCTAGATGCATTTGTTTTGTGCCGTTTTCTCCTTCACATTTGTAGGTTTTGGGTTTGTTGTTTAGTTCCATCCAATCTCATTTTCTTGTGATCTCAATAGTTCCTTCTGCTAGCGTATGACCATCTATCAGTGACAGTGAATTTGCAGGGATGTGGCCCATCTTTCAAGCAAATGTGAATAGAGAAATTATGTGCCATGTAGGATAATGTGATTGTTATCCACCAAAATGGGTGTAGGTGAAAACTTTTCTCCTATATTTGATAGCTAACTAGCTAACATGCCCTAACATTCACTACTTTATGATGGTATGCCATATGGCTCCACCATCTGGATCATCCATGCACCTCTCACCATTTGGCATTTCTTTACCATTCGGCAGGTACTTTAATCATTTTGCAATTGGATGCTTATACTTGTTGTTTTGGGCATTTAGTATGGATAAAGGGGTGATCTAGAAGATTGACTGATCTTGACTATACGTTTGTTCTCTCACCTTACTAGAGGGGTTTACCCTTAGCCCTAGTCTAGTGGGACCTCCCATGAGGCCATAGGGTTATAGGAGAGGCACTACATGGATAACCTGGATTGAAATAGCGTGTTCATTCTCGCTTACACCATACTTAACACTTTCCATGTCACATTATAAATCTCTTATATACCATCTCCATTCTTTGGGTCCAACTTGTCATTGGTTCGTTGGGATTTGGCATCCTCTTATCCACATCCTTGAGTTCTGTTAGGAAACATTGCCCTGGAGGTTGATGCAACTAAAAGAATGGAAAAGCATAAGATGGTCACAATGAAAGAAAAAGAAAAATTAAAATGCAAAAGATGGTTGGGACATAAATTAGTGCATGGGAAAAACCCTTGCATGAGCTCCACCCTCATTATCCATCACTCGGTTCTTGAGCACTTGGTGCTCGATTTCATCAAAAGGAACCCTTGCATGTCCCAACCTTGATGAGCGATAACTGTCTCATTTTAGGGTGTAAAATTAAATGTTACATCACAAAGAGCAAGCTATATGCTTGAGCTATGCACCCAGAATAAAAAGCATTATTATGAACAAGTAAAAGGTGCACTAGAGGGGTGGAAAAAGCAGGGCGAGTAGTGTAACTCATGCCTCCACGATTGTTCCCTCCATTACATCTATACACTCAGGATGTGGACTCCCATTAGTTGGTCCCCTTAGTCATGGCACTTGGCCATGAAGCCTTGCCCCCTCCATTGCCACTCATTTACACCAACACCTTTTGGTTGAAGGGTCAACCTCAGAAATGCCACTTCCCCTTGGGGGTTGGAAGCACTTAATAAGGTTTATTATCCTCCCCTACCAAGGTAGGGGACACCTTTATGGGCTTGCTCTAGTTAGATACTGGAGTCTGGAAGGTGATCCTTGTTTGAAGTATCGATATGCCTTTAACATACAAGTTTGGTCCACCTAGATGCTTATATGATGTTAGTCTCTAATAAATGGTTGCTTTCACTTGAGTATGAGTTGGTCTTGCTAGGTGGTCCACAACAACATAGGACTTAAGGGTACCCACTCCACATGTGTACCTGGGGCCTACAGAGAGGTTGATGACTTATCAAATGCAACATTACCCATTTACACCAAATAGTTGGGTACTATGATGACTTGAGTAGTTGATGCACATCTTAGTGTACCCCCAGGACCCACGATGTTGGTCTTCTTTTGCTTAGCACAACGGACTCTTGATGATTGCACCATTGCACCCAACATGCCCCTAGGCTAGTCTTGGCACTACCTGATGGGAAAACCATAATTCAAAGGCCAAATGAGGTGGTCTTCCATGAGATGATTAGGGAGGGCTTGTTGAACCTAATGGAGCCCTAACAATGGAGAAAGGAAGGACTAGGTTGACTACTGAAGACCCATGGAGATGACATGGGGGAACCCTAGCTGGATTTGGGACCTTTGGCGCTGCTTTCAGGTTGGATTTAAGGATTGCTCCTTAAATGATGGATGACCATGATGCTTAAAGACACCTTCATCTTTCTCTTCACCATCACTCAACATTTGGAGCTAATAAGGGGCATGATGTCATTGTTTTAGAGGCTTACGACTCACACATATGGGTATATTTTGGCATAATTTCATGTGTAATGAATAAATAACTATATTTATTATATTTGTTATGAATTATATTCATAACATCATGTTGAGCTAGTGGGTTGGCTTGTAACCCAAGGTTTACTTGTGTTTATTCATTATCAAACTTGTTTTAGGGGTTTCTTAGCTAAAATTAGGCGAGGTAAACCTCATATAAATAAAAGCCAGGTCACCTCACATTTCATTTCATCATCGCTTGTGGAGTATTTCAATCCTCTTAAAGATTTTTTGGCCTAGCTCTTTTAGCTTGCTTCTCTTGTGGAGATGTTATATTTGTGGATATTTTTGCTATTGGAGACTAGTCCTTGTTGTGGAGACGTCACTTTGGGATAATGAATGATTGTTCATTGATATATTGTGAGTATTTTTGTTGTTGAATATCTTTTATGGTTATTGTATGCAATATATTTTGCTAGGGTTTCTATTTTCCTTGTCTAAATTCATATCTTTATATGAAATTTTGGTGAAATGTTACATGCTTTAATTAAGAATCTTGAACATCCCTTGAGAACGTCCTAGAAAGCTCTTTTCTCTTGCCTATATCCCCGTAATGAGTGATAGATAGGGTTTTGAAAGTAGTATCTTAGGGTTTCCCCCTTACTCTCTTTCGAGGTCTGAGTTCTCCATTTAAATTTTCCCTTAGACTCCATCACTCAAGTAGTAGGCATTGACTTCCACATAGATGGTCAAAAATTACAAGAACTTCATTATTTTCACTCATCTATTCAATTTCGGCCCTTCAAGGCAAGTCACTAGGGCTAGGGCATAGGGTTGAATTTAACTAGGGTCAAGTCATTGGCTTGTTTTGAGGCTTTTCTTGCTGATTGGACCTTGTAACATCAAAATATTCCATTTTGAACAACTAGGGCTGACATCACAAATCCTAGGCTATTTTTCCCTAAGAGACCCTAATCTAGCAAGGCTTCAAATTAGGGCTATTGAAGGCTTGTGGCTCATTCTTGTTGATCATACCTATCTTACAAGCCTTTTTCTTGGTCTTATATGCCTAAGTGTGCCACTTTTGCACCATATTACTCAAACCCTAGGCCATAACGTATAAGAACTATTGGTAGGTTCCTTGTAAGGCATGCTATTCCTTGTCTTATTGAATTGAGTCTTGTTCTTAGTTCGAGGGCCCTTCTTGAGCCTTTTAAAGTTGTCACCTTTGAGCTATTTCCTTAGAATATCTTTTACATGACTTATATTGGGAAGCCTCCCTTGTGGTGAAACTCCACTAAAGAGCATGGGGTGGAGTGTTGAGGTGACAGTGGCCTCCACCTCATTGTTGTATCTTGGTCTAGCCCTTGTCTTGTCACTTGTGAGGCCTCTCACATGACTTGCTAGATTTTGAGGCAATAGTGATCACACATTAAAAAAAAAGATAGAAAAAATTGATGCCTCACCCAACTCTAAATCAAGGAACATTTTTTGCCAAAATCAATATTGTTGGAGTACGATAGAGAGAGAAGAATTTTCTGCATAGAGCTAATAAAAAGAAAGCCTATAAACACCACAGTAATGCTATGTCTAGAACTAGGGAGAAGAGTTTTCTTCATTGAAGCAGAGCTTCTAAACACGACTATCACACTCTATATAAACTTACATAAACTTAAGGTAGTTTATTTCCATAATGCCTGATATATATATATATATATATATATATATATATATATATATAGAGAGAGAGAGAGAGAGAGAGAGAGAGAGCATATGGATCTTAGAATAATTTCAATCAACTACTTCGATTCGCTGCCAATCATGTGCTAGAAAAGAGAGGAACACTACAATGTATATGTTCCTATAACATAAGATAATTTTATTAATGTCCAACAAGTGAACACAAAAGTAGGTTTGTGGGATTAAAAGGTACACCTATTGTGACTAGTGTGGGAGAGGGAAAATAACTCCCATATTAATGTTGAAAGCAAAAGAAAAGTGAAAAGAATGAATTATAATTGTCTAGCTAAGTTATTTGCGAACAAATTAACCAAAAGATATAATATTATTAAGTGCAATAATACAATAGAAGGACTAGATAGTGGAGATCTTGGTGTTGAGAGAGAGACATGATATCTTGCTGGTTCATATTGTTGGCGGCGTGGTTGGTGGTGAGGAACACAATGCCACAAAGTGTTAAATTAGGGTGGTTAGACCCTTCACAATGAAACGGTTTTGCGCAACACCTCATAGCTCATATCATCTCATATTGTCAACCATCATCACTTTAAGAGGATAGAATCATGAGAAGGCATTACAAGCTAGAACTGGGATAAAGTATTTCCATTATAATTCTTTGAGGACAAAGCATCCTTGTAGCGAGAAGCAATGTAATAAACATAAATTATGTATTGTGTTCACGTGTTTTGGGGACTTGGGGACCCTTAGGAACATTCCCAAATTGTTGGGGACATCATCAAGGACTTTGAGACTTGCTGGCCATCCCTAGGACGTTCGAGTAGATTTTAGGGATGTCGAGACAAATTTTAGAGTTTTTTTGGGTAGATTTTGGGAATATTTTGGGCATAATATTTTTAGTTTTGACAATCACAGACATTGATGATTAGACGATATGATCATTTTTCCAGTCCATTATTTTTGTATTGCACTGAATCTAAAGTTGTTGTACAAGTTGTATCTCAAAACATGGGTTCTGTATGCTAGGTTCCAATTTGGGTTTCTGGTGATTTAAATATTGTATACCCAACAACAACATTACAACAAGTAAAGCTTCCATGTTAAGGAAACGAGAATTGCAACATTTCAAAGGGATGCTCCTTGTGTTTATTGCTCCTATTCACAAGATTCTTCATATTTTCTCAACTTTTACATAGTTTACATGGGTTTCCAGGAGTCATTCGAGTCTAGTGCTTCCCCTATCCCAACCTCAAGCATTGTGACAACAATCAAATAGTAGTGACTTAGATTGGGTACTAAATGTTTGAATAAATTCCCATTCAGTCACCGTAATTTGAAATATGAATATAATCTATTTACAAAGTGTTTTATAGTGGTTTTCAACATAACTGTAAAAGTTTGCAAAATCTATTGAGAAGGAAATGCCTTTTATGTTTTAATGTAATCATCATTAATAAGAATATGAGGAAGAAAAACTATAATAGAGATGGTTCTTTGAGTCATAGACCCTTCATGGATCTTATTACAAGTTGAAAATTGTTATACTTAAGATTCTTAAAGCTAAATTGCATTTTGCTCATGTCTAGCAGCAATGATGTTGGTTAGCGCTTTTTTAAATTACTTGAGCTTTTCTAGAATTGGCATGTGTCAAGGCTGTGCATAATACTATGTAGTATAGTTTTTTATGCTTTCAAGCTTGAAGCAACTACAATTTTTTATGGTGAATTGTAAATTGTTATTATTATTATTGTTCCCCAACCCACCATCCCTTGAAAAATTTGGGGATGCTCTCTAGTCGTCTCGAGGACGCATCGCCGCCATTCTCTTGTCTGAAAACCAATGCAACATAGGTCATAGCCCTTCTTCTTACATTTCACCTCCTATGAAGAAGGGATGCGACTTATGTTGCATTGGTTTTTGGACAAGGGAATGATGTGGATGCGTCCCCAAGACAACTAGAGAGCATCTCCAAATTTTTCAAGGGATGATCACACAAGTCATTGTAAGTCATCTCTTCATATTCTATATTCAATACATTATTTTTATTTGTATGGATTTCTTGACGCTATCCTATTTATTTTGGATATTTAGTGGATGAACTAGTTTGGTTCTTGTAATTGTGTAAAGCTAGTTGATTTGTTAGTTGTAGAAATTTTAATCCCACTCATGTTTTCAGTTTCTCCTTATTTCTCCCATATAATTAAATGCCCATTTCCATAACCATACATTCAACAAGCTGGAAAAAATAAATATTTTCTGAAAACATAAATTCTAGAAATTTCAGTGCTGAAAATGCAAAAATAAAAACTCAGAAAAATAAATCAACCACACACAGAAATTTGACACGCTGATTTTTGGTCAACTTGACCCTGGAAAAACCCTCTACAACTCTTGGGGAAAACTAGTTCGAAAGCTCCTCTTTATTTCTGAATATAGCTTTTACAGTGAGAGAGAAATACTCAGAAAATTTCAGCAAGTAACAAATACAACTTATCTCGTTTTTCATGCTTAACCACCGCCTCGGAAAATGTGCAACCAACAAAACAGAAACAGCAATAAATGCTGTACGGTCTTCCTTGTTTTTTCGTGCCCAGAACACAGCAATAAATGTTGCTATACGACCTCCTCGTTTTGCGTGCAGAGCAACAATAAATGTTGCTGTACAGCCTCGTCGAAAAGCGTGTAGAGGAACAACAATAAATGATGGATGGAAATTGCCTTGATTTATGTGCACAAACATAACATCAGGCTGTACGGCTTGCCTCGAAATTCGTGCCACAAAAACATCAACTTACCTCCCTCGAAATCTATGCCAAAAATTGTACGGCTGCCTAGGAATGCGTACCCAAAGCTGTTGTACGAAAATTGCCTTGAAAATCGTGCCCAAATTGCCTTTAACTATGTGCCAACTCTGTTATACGGATTTGCTGAAGTGCTGCCTTGGTATGCGTGCCAAGGTTCTGTTCTTCTTCTCCTCATTGCTCAGAAATCTTGTTTGCTCTCTTCTTCTCCTTCTCTCAATCTGCTCATGAAAGACTGAATGATCTTTTCTCTCATTTTCCTCCTTTAACCTAACCCTAAGTGACTTTTGGGGAATCCCTAAATCCAATGGCTGAGATAGCTTTAGATCTAGTGCTGAGATTAAATGTTCATTTAAATCTCACTTTCTATTTTTTAATTCACCCCACTTTAATAAGGACCCTCTTAGTGATTTATTTCCAAAGTCACTTTTCCCTTTCTAATTTCACATTGACTTTATTAAAGTCACTTTAAAATTAGACTTAGTAACTTTATCACTTAAAGTCACTTTTAAATTAGATTTGACTTTATAACTTATAAAGTCACTTTAGGAGAAAAATGAAATTCTTTTTGGACACTTTTCCCTAGGCCAAAGATCAAAGCCTTAGGGAACCACCTGTCCTCCGGTAACCAAATTTCAACATTAGTTTATCATTGTATGGTTTGTGGCTTGTTCCATTGAGAAAAGTATCTAAGAGGGGGTAGATTTGGTGGGATGTCCATGAATCAAAGATCTTGAGATGTCTTTGAGTACCAAACTCACATGCTCTGTTAGGCATGTTGAGGGTATGGCTTTAGAAAAGCAAAGTTCTAGGTAGGGGTACCTCTCTTCTATGGAGGTTGAGTTTGCAAAGGTCTAAAATTTGTGTAGAAAGGGGACAAGATGGATGATCTGAGGATGAAAAGGACGGCCTTCGAAATTTTACTTGAACATTGTGCTAGGGGATTGTATGTTTTCAATGAACGGGGTTAAGAAGCATGGTCTAGGCTTTCTTTGTCTTGGCCCAGTGGGCTTGTAGCAAACTTGATCCATAGATCTTTGAACCAAATATGATTGTAGGTATAATATAATCATATCTAGAAGATGTGTCATACACGACATGTCTTGAAATTGGTTCTAGAAACTCAGTCACTCGAGGAGGGTGGGAGAGACATTTGGCACTATTAAAGCCATCGATAACCATCACAAAGGGATATTAACATATATCACTACATTGTAATTTAACAAAGTGTAAAATCATAGCAAGCTACAAAGTGACAAGGGAGACAAATGAACATTGGTAAGTATCTAAAGGTTCTACGCATTCATTACAAATTACCTCTTCAACATTATATAAGGGGTCTTAATTTCAATTCAACATTTATTAAATATACTATTGTGTTTGGACTTATTTCTTTTGTAATTATGGTTGTGTGTACTGATTGATTAGTCCATCACACTTGCATTATTAATATTTTTTACTAGCCTAAATAGCTAAAAAAAATTCTAACTTCCTTTAACTAGGTATATCATTGCTTCATTCGGGTGATAGTGATTTTATAACTATCAATATGACTATGCTGCAATGTTATCAAAATTGGACTAGTGATTGAATTGATTGACCCCATAATCCAGAGCCAGATTGGAACCAAATTGAAAGTGGTAAAATATTAGACACAAAAATTCATAGATATTTAAAATTTTATTTAAAAAGTATCTTAATGTACATCCATGTGAACTTAAACCATTAGACACAAATATACATTTTTTTCTCATCTCTATAGTGTTGTAATGGTGAATATAGTGAAATTACACCAAGTGCATTAAGGCCGCATTAAGGCCATATAGCTGGTGGTCTACTTTGTCTAAACATCTTCTTAGGAGCCTGCACATGCTTCTTTGCAACTCTCAATTTTTGCTCAACCCATCTCAGTTTCCTCCTAATATGTTAATTTTAGATAACCATGGTATGTTCTATGCTTAATGCAATTTTACTTCAATCTTTCTTAGGCTCGATTCAATTTAGCAATCACATAAACATGAAAGTGAAATGTTGATAGAACATAATAATAGATCAACAAAAGACAAGCCAATAATATAGTTAGATTTTACAATTCTTCTTGTCCAGCAAGGATATAGGATAGTGTGCATTACTGCAGTCAACAAAATGCACTAGCCAGCAAAGTCTTTCTCAACATTAGATCAGCCAACCCTCCAAGTGTCACACACACCCCTCAAAGACAACTCCTCAAAAGTCAACGTTGGTTAACAAAAACTCAACGCAGAAAGTGAACATTGCAGTTTAGGGCTTCGGTCAACAGTCTCTCTTTTCCTCTGTCTTTGTGCCCTCAAATGCGGCCTTAGAAGATCTTGTTGGAGGTCAAAACTCCAAGTTTTGACCACGATCAACACTGGTCAACGCACATCAAAACAACCCTAAAACCAGTCTGCACTTTTACCCAGCTTCAGCTCTGCACGTGTGAGAGAAAGAGGCCTCCAAAGGCTGATTGAACCAATCAGATCACAAGAGAGAATGTGTGATGAGTTGATGAGCAAATGATCTCCAAGTCTCTCCAATTTATATCAGTCAGTGAGGGTGTGTGACACATCTATTAGGCTTGTGAGCCTATATTACAAATTTGGCCGACCTTACACGTGTGGAAAATAAAATCAAAATATATGTTCTACTCATCCAAACAAGATGATCCTTAGATCAATCTTGCACCTCTCCGAAAGAGGAATCCAACAAAAATATAATCATCATCATATGAGCAGTGCAACCTGGAGTTTGGACCTAGTTGCCCAAAATTAACACTCCCTCTCAACTAGGGAGAACTCCATCTATCCACCTGTGCCATCCAGTGATCAATACCATCGTGCACTATCATATATCATCCTGCACTCCTATGTCATCCTTCCGTAACGTGCTTTGTTGGCTCTCGTCGCAAATAGAACAAGGAGAGTGAGTCACAAAGACATCACGCTCTGCTGACCCGAAGTCAGCTTCGACTCAAAAGAGTCACATACTAACCCGAAGTTAGTTTACTGACCGGAAGTCTGTTTAGAGGATAAAACCTCAATAGACTCAAAAAGAGTCACATACTAACCTGAAGTAAGTTTAGAGGATAAAACCTCATTAGACTTGATCCCAGATCAAGGTGTTGGACATGTGCCATCCTAGACCTAGAGAGTACAACAATCTCTGATGCGTCCATCGGTCTTGCTATTGGTCTCTATCCACATTTCCCACCTCATTGGCCAAATGAGAGGTACTTCCTATGAGTCCGAAACTCCATGGGTAGCATGCATGCGGGGCATAGATCAAAGAGAGGTGAACCAACTCAATATCATAATGGTGGGGCAGAAGCACAACAAGGTTCGACAAGCCTAGCCCTGTGTGTGCTTATAGCTCCAAGAAGCTATCCCCAAGCCCCCTGGAGCTCCCAGAGCTCATAGTCCAACTCAAGCAGGACCCTTAGAATAGGGTCTTTCCACGATTCCAAGCTTCTCACGGAAGGTTAAGAATTTGACCTTCCCCAGGGGCTTCGTGAGAATATCCGCGACCTGCTCATCAGTCCCAATGTGATCGAGCCTTACGGCGCCTCGTTGTACCATATCCTGGATAAAGTGGTACCTAATATCAATATGCTTGGATCGATCGTGGAACACGAGCTTCTCAGAAAGACGAATCCCACTCTGGTTATCACAAAGGATAATGGTGGCATCTAACACATGTTCGAATAGCTCACTAAAGAGCTTTCTCAACCAAACAGCTTCACAACAGGCTATAGTCGCTGCAATGTATTCGGCCTCAGCGGTGCTCAAAGCCATCGACTTCTGCTTCCTGCTCATCCAAGATATCGAAGCAGAACCCAAGGTGAAGCAACATCCAGATGTGCTCTTGCAATCCACTACACTGCCAGCCCAATCAACATCAATATATCCATGGAGTGTCAAACTCTTGGTATTGTATCTCAGCCCATGGTTGATTGTGCCCCAAAGATATCTCAATAGATTCTTGGCACCAATCCAGTGAATGTGATGAGACTCAACCATATGTTGACTCAAAGTGTTCACTACAAAACATACGTCCGGACGGGAGTTAACTAAGAACATCAGGGCCCCCACGAGTTGTCGATTCTCGGTGGGATTTCCTAGCTCGGGCCCAACAACGTTTCCACACAACTTCTTAAAGTTGAGTTCCATCAGTGTCGACATAGACTTACAATCCACTATACCAAATCTCTCCAACGGCTTCACGACATATTTTCCTTGAGAATGGAAAATCTCGCCTGACCTTTGCCAGGCCTCCAAGCTTAGGAAGTAATGCATAAGTCCTAGGTCTTTCATCTCAAACTCGGAAGCTAGCTCCCTCTTACACTGATGAATAAGAGGGTCAACACTTGTTAGGAAGATATCGTCTACATAGAGAACTAGAATGAGAGGCCTTTCTCTATCAACCTTCAAATAAAGGTTTGGATTAGCATTACTTCGAGTGAAGCCCAACTTCATCAAGTAGCCATCTATCCTCTCATACCAAGCCCTGGGGGCTTGCTTCCACCCATAGAGGGATTTCTTCAACCTGCATACATAGGTGTCTCTATCTTGGACTTCGAACCCCAGAGGTTGCTCCACATACACCTCTTCCTTTATTGAACCATGCAAAAAAGTAGTCTTCACATCCATCTGACGGAGACTCCATCTTTGTATTGTAGCAAGGGCAATAATAGATCAGATTGTGGTATAGCGGGCGACAAGTGCAAATATATCATCATAATCTATGCCTTCTTTTTGAGAGAAGCCTTGGGTAAGAAATCTTGCCTTGTACTTTTCAGCACTACCATCAGATCCATGCTTTGATATTATAGGGACATTTCGAGGTGACAACGGATTTGTCCTTCGGTCTCAGAACCAATGTTTTGAAAATCACGATCGGGATTAAATCGGCGAGGGGAAAAAATCAGAAAAAATCGTAAAAATCGGGAAAAAATCGGCACATACAAAAATATTCATTTTTTTCCAATTTTTTCAATATCTAAAGCATCCACAACATAAAATAAATGCATTGACACATAAATATGAAAAAAAACTAATATATAAGATGTGTAATATCATGTCTAGTGCTACATCACACATAACAGTGAATCATGTCCTGAATACTAAGTCCTGAGTCCCAACTCAGCCTCAAAATATCAACAAAAAATATAATAATGTATCTCATATCATGAGTCGTAATGTCATATACAAAGGAATGCACCAAATAACCTATACTACTGATTTCCTTTGCCCCTCTTGCGAGAAAATGTAACAACTTTCCCTCTAGATGAAGAAACAGGCGGGGCTGGCAATGGACTCTCTTGTGCTCTAAAACCTAAAGTGCCAGAATCTAAAGCACCAGGAGCTAAAGGAGGTAGACCACGTCCTCTACCAGTAGCAGGGGTAGGTGGTGTCACCTGCTGTTGCTCCTCCCCCTCCACTACTTCCTGCTCTATCCAATCAGGGGGTGACTCCATGATAGGCCTCTTAGCCTCAACCCTCCATGCAGCAGTGGTGTCAATCGCATCTAAAAACATTTTGCCGAATAAACTTGGTCCAAACATGAATTTTGTTGGCTTGGGTTGCTAAATTCCTTCACTTTTCTCCTCTGTTGCCCTTGTAGATGACTTCTCCTCATCCTTAGTTCTCTTTCTTGTCCTCTGTTTGCAAAAATGACAAAAAAAAAATCGATTTTTGAACTTATTTGGTTGCTGTTTGATGGGCCCACGATTTTTACCGAAAAAAATCGCCCAAAAAATCGCCGATTAAATCGCCTTCCGAAAATTGCGATTTCAAAACATTGGTGTCCACAACATCGTTTTCATAATGGATTCATATTCTTCGTGCATGTCATTCTTCCGAACTTGATAAGCGTATAAATTTCTTCAAATGATCTAGGCTCAGATTGTTATATCGTACTCATGGCTGCTAGATACCCTTGGTATCTCTTCAGCTTCTTTCTTTCACTAAATGTCCCCCTTGGGGCAATATGTCTCTTGGCATCTATGAGAGTATCTCAAAGCTGTGAGGGTATTCTCTTATTTGAAGGAGGTGGATCAATGGGATCCATAGGTCCTTCAACATCTGGCATCAGGTCATCCTTCGGTTCTTCCTGCTTCCTTGCTTCTTCATCTTCTTTGTCTTCCTTGAAGTTAGGAAGATTTCTCACTTTCTTGAGGGCAACATCTTCATCGAAGGTGACATTGTGGCATATCTCCACTTCTCTTTGACCATGCACCTAGATTAAATATGACTTCAAAGTTTCACTGTAGCCCACAAACATTCCCTTCTTTCCAGAAGCATCCAACTTGCTTCTCTTCTTATGACACATGGTGCAAACAAAGGTAACCAAGAAAACTTGTAAATGAGAAACACTGTGGTTTCTTACCGCAGAAGACTTCTTCGGGAGTCTTGGAGTTCAGAGCGGAATGTGGGCATCTATTTTGAACGCACACAACAATGTTCGCAACTTCTCCCCATAGAAACTTCGGAAGACCTTGGTCACATAGCATGGCCACAATGGTCCTATTCTTTCTTTCAGCAACACCATTTTGCTCAGAAGTGTACGCAATTTATTCTCCCTCTTAATGCAAGCTTCTCTACAAAAATCATGAAACTCATTTGACTCATACTCTGTCCCATTTTCGGTCCTCAAAACTTTGATTTTCTTCTCGGTTTGATTTTCCACCAAGGCCTTGAAGGTATGGAACCATTTGAATGCTTCGTTCTTCTTCTTTCAAGAAATATATCTAGGTCTTGCGGGAGAAGTCATCCGTAAAGTGTTAAAATTGGACAACTAGGTCCAAAACTCCGGGTTGTGCTGCTCAGATGACGATCACAATATTTTTATTGGATTCCTCTTTCAGAGAGGTGTAAGATTGATCTAAAGATCATCTCGATCGGATGAGCAGAACATGTACTTTGAATTTATTCCACTTATGTGCTAGGTCGGCCTGGAATAAAATATTGACTTAAATGTCTTAAAGGACATGTCACACACCCCCAAAGATTCCTCTATATTGGAGAGACTTAGAGTTCATTTGACACACATTGGTGTGGAGGAATTCTCTCTCTTGAAGGCATTGGAACTGTGTATTCTTTGTTTGGGTTGTTCTAGGGTTATGTGTGACACGTTTAGCTGAATGACCTATTGGAGACTTTGCTGGTAGAAGCATCCTGTTGATCGCCGTAACGCCACCATTTCTTATCTCTGTTTTGGCTTGTCTTCTATCGATCTATTAGTATGTTCTATCTTCTTCAGCATTGTGCCCTAATCTGAAATAGCATAGAACATGTTCTCAAATTAACATGGTATCAGAGCCGAAGGGAAAGACAAAGTCCAATCTATGGACAGATCTGTTGAAGAGATGTTTTGAAGGCTAAAAGTCAGATACATAGGGTTGTTCTAGGGCAGAGGCTGCTAGGCATTTAAGCCGAGGAAAAGAGGAACTCAACGCTACAACCGTAGATTGTCAAATCTAAACCCTAACCGTAAGCGACCTGTTCTCTCTGTTTAATCCGAATCCTGAGCTTTCCACGATTGAATCTGAGATCTTTATTCTATTCAAATTTAAAATTAAAAATGTAAATAGAAAGGGCAGATCCGGACGACTGCTATTCACTGAAAATGGAAATAGAGGTGGAAGATCCAAAAGAGTGCTCAGCGTCGTGGTCTATTTGGCATTTTTTACAAATTTTATCGCAAGAATTGCAGTGTGTTTTCCATGACTCACAGTTGAAACGACGAAAACAAGCGAAGAAGTATACGGTGGCCACCCACCCATTTATTTACGGAGTTTTGGACATCTGTCGACACTAGACAAGAACCCCTCCGTCAGAATTATTAGTCTAAATAAGCTCCGGCAACCATTTCTGCTCTAGCATTGATCCATCGTTGTCTCTCATGTCGACGATGATGAAGGCTGAGTGAGAGAAAAGCTGAGGCGAAAACATAAAGCACATGCAGGTGGCCTTGCTGTCGTAGTCACCGAAGCTCCGTCATCGTCACACCATGGCCTTTCACAAGATTCCGTGGACAAGAACGCCTGGAACTTGTCTTTGACGGGTAGGAGTAAAGCTACCCGATTTTTGGCAGGCGCATCTCCACCATAAAATCTTCACAGTGGACAGTGTTTTGGCACCGTCGTAACAACAGAAGTTGGAGAAATTTCGGATGCGGGATTAAATCTATCAATTTCCACGTCATCTGAAGCAAGTTTTTTTTAAATGTCCGTGACGGTAAATTCATCGTAGGAACCTCGGCAAAATAAATGCGACTGTTGCTGGTTGTTGTTTCTCGGGACAGACGTGCATGCAGGGCATTAAGACGTCATAGCTAGGCCGAGAAGGAAGAGCTCAGGGAATAATACCCTCAGACTCAAACATAAGAGCATCAACCATCATTCAAAATCAAACCTGCAGTGCAACGAGGGTTTGGGAGTAACTCCGCGGGAGCTTCGAAGTCCACCCGTTCTGTTGCGGGTGGACAGTTTCCATATTCCCTTTCTTAGTTTGGATTCGTGGCTGCAACTCGAATATTGCAAAAAAGATTGACGGATTTTGATGATCTTTACTAGATTTTAAAGGATCTTAATTATTCAAACCGAGGATTTCTATTTTTCTCCCTTTTTGTCCAGAAATTGGAGCTGCAGAGTATAGCATTGTCGGTTCTGTGAACAGAGGATGAATTTAGGGTTAAATTGCGGTATATTTATTCATGTATTGGTGGAGAATGATTTGATTATATAAAGGTTTGCTGAAAATCTACCAGGCTTTGGCTTAAGCTGGATATTGTATATTAATTGAAGTATGGAGTAAACAAGAGCCCTGTTGAAGCTTTTCTTTAGTGTGCTGAGCTGCTTATTTTGCACAAAATACGCTGAGCTCAGCGCCTTAATTTATTACACAGCACGGAATTTGCGCCCTTGACTTTGAGCTTTCCGTGTAAAACATTTATTCTGTATCCCGATCCTGGGACCTTCTTTCGGCTTTATTATTTCCTTTCTGTGGCTGCTCATCGGAGTTTTTATTTTGCGGGGTCCACTTTGAGAAGCGGTTTCTGGTGAAATTACACAGAATGCTATCAGGAACAAGATAGCATTGAGGTATCTATGTGCTGGACATTTGACTTTTATGCAAGTTTAACAGGAAGGCAAAACAAATGTTCCCGGCAGGAGGCGAACAGGGCTCATCAGGAGGAGTTATACCCTCAGTTTTGGTACCCACACGCTTTGTTTGGCCACATGGAGGTCGCCGTGTCTTTCTTGTTGGATCCTTCACAAGATTGCAGGTGGTTATCACATATGTTTTTGACTGTGTGCTCACTAATCCTGGGTTGGCTACACGTCTGAGGTAGCCATAGATACAAGCTAAAGTTGGACGCAGACCAATCACAATAATTCCCAGATCTGTGCATATGGTATAGACAGGATTTCAAGTGAAGACAAAGAAATTGTTTGATGTACTTGACAAAGTCTTTAAGATCTCTACATAAAGGAGCAGTGAAGTGCCTCATTTGACAGTATTATGATACTAGCACAATTGACTTGTGACAATGGTTGTGAACCAACATATATCTGAACTCAACCTAGTGGCAGTGACCCTAGAAAGTGTCTTGACCAGATGACAAATTACAGAACTGAGATCTGAAGCCTTGGAGCCTTAGATCAGTCAACCATTCACTGCAAATGGGCAGATCTGGAACCAAAATGCAATGTCAGATATTGTAGATGAACACCTCAAGTGTAGAATAAAAGGCAGATTGGATCCCTAGTTCAGTAAGATGCAGTCTTAGAAGGCTGCTTGAGGAAGCTACAGCAGATCTCCTCAGAATAACAGGTAGTTGTTGTAAGGACTTCTAACATAAGCTGAGGCTTGTTGGTATATTCTCCCTGTTGGACAGTGACATAGATAGACACCTATGTAGCAGTAAGCATGCAACTATATCAGTCTCACATTGGAGCATAATGATTAAGTGTGAACTGAGAAGTTTTTGCAGCTTTCAATCACGTTGTTGGAGTCTTCAGCAAAACCCTATGGTCTTGGATGGTTTTGACTGTGGAAGAATAAGACTCCCTTCCAAGCTGGTGTTTGAGATGCCCTCATTTAAAAATAGATGTTTTTTTTCTTCTCTCGAAAGAGAAGCTGGCATTAAGAGGGAGAATATCTCTGTATATGCTCCTGAGCGGATACCTTTGTTGGACGAAAGAAGATCCTCATGGCTCAGGGACATATGGCTTCAGAGGGGGAAATTCCGAAGGAAAACCAAGAAGCCATATCAATACCAGGGTATCTAACAGCCATGAGTACTATTGTACAATCTAAGCTTGGATCCTTTGAGGAAGTCGTAAAGCATCAAGTCTGGAAGAGTATGAGTCCATTATGAAGAATGATGTCTGGGATGTGGTTCCAAGACCACAGAACAAAGCAGTTGTCACCTCGAAATGGCTCTACAAGATCAAGTATTGATCTAATGGATGTACTAAAAAGTTCAAGGCAAGATTCGTTGCCCGTGGCTTCTCTCAAAAGGAAGGCATAGATTATGATGACATATTTGCACCTGTGGCCCGATACACCACCATTCGATCTATTATAGCCCTTGCTGCTATGCAAGGATGGAGTCTTCATCAGATGATGTGAAGACCGCATTTCTGCATGGTGCGATAAAGGAAGAGATATATGTGGAGCAACCTCTGGGGTTGGAAGTCCAGGATCGGGACACCCATGTCTGCAGGTTGAAGAAAGCCCTCTATGGTCTGAAACAAGCACCCTGAGCTTGGTACGAGAGGATAGATAATAGAGAGAAGCCTCTCACTCTGGTTCTGTATGTGGATGACCTCTTCCTGACAGGTGCTGACCCTCTCATTCATCAGTGCAAGAGGGAGCTCGCTGCTGAGTTCGAGATGAAGGACCTAGGACGAATGTCTAGGCCTGAAGGTCTAACAGAGACCTGGCGAGATTTTCCTTTCTCAAGGAAAATACATTATGAAGTTTCTGGTATGATGGACTGTAAGTCCATGGAACTCAACTTTAAGAAGTTGAGTAGCAGCGTTGCTGGGCCCGTCCTACTAAGTATCGTCAACTCATAGGGACCCTGATGTTCTTAATGAACACCTGTTCGGACGTATGTTGTGCAGTGAACACTTTGAGTCAACACATGGTTGATCATAACATTCACTGGGTTGGTGCCAAGAAACTCTTGAGATATCTTTGAGGCACGATAGACCATGGGCTGAGATACACTGCCGAGAGTATGACACTCCATGGATATACTGATGCCAATTGGGCTGGCAGTGTGGTGGATCGCAAGAGCACATCTGGATGCTACTTCACATGTAGATCTGCTTCGGGCAGGAATCTAAAGTCGGTAGCCTTGAGCACCGCTGAGGCCGTATACATTGTAACATGTATGGTCTGTTGTGAAGTCACTTGGTTGCGAAAGCTCTTCTGTGAGTTGTTCAAGCATGTGCTAGATGCCACTGTTATCCTTTGTGATAACCAGAGGGGGATTCATTTGTTACAGAATCCCGAGTTCCAGGATTGATCCAAACATGTTGATGGCTGGTACCACTTTATCTAGGATATGGTACAGCGAGGCGCCGTAAGGCTCGATCATATAGGAACTGATGAGCAGGTCGCGGATATTCTCACAATGCCCTTGGGGAAGGTCATGTTCATAACCTTCCGTGAGAATCTTGGTATCGTGGAACGATCCTATTCTGAGGGTCCTGTTGGACGATGAGCTCTGGGAGCTCTGGGGAGCTTTGGGGACAGCTTCTCGGAGCTATGAGCAACCGCAAGGCTAGGCTTGCTGAACCTTGTTGGTGTGCTTGGACCCCACCGTTATGATTATTGAGTTGGTTTACCTCTCATTATCTATGCCCCATATGCATCCTACCCATTGAGTTCAGGGCTCATGGGAAGTACCTCTCATTTGGCCAATGAGATGGGAAAGGCTAGAGACTAGTAGCAAAGACTGATGGACGCATCAGAAATTGCCGTACTCTCTATCTAGGATGGCATGGTCCAACCACTTGATCTGGGATCAAGTCTTGTGAGGTCTCGGACCTCTGCCTAACTTCGGGTCAGATGAACCAACTTCGGGTTGGTTGGAGACTCTTTGTGAGTCCGATAGAGGTTTTGACCTCTGGGCTGAATCTGTCAGCCGGGTATGATGTCTTTGTGACTGACCCACTTCTGTTCTGAAATAAAGAGGCCAGCAAAGCAAGTTACGGCGGGATGACGCACGATGTTTGGATTGCACTTGTGGACGGAGTTCTCCCTAGTTGAGAGGGAGTGTTAAAATTGGACAACTAGGTCCAAACTCCGGGTTGTGTTGCTCAGATGACGATCCCAATATTTTTATTGGATTCCTCTTTCGAAGAGGTGTAAGATTGATCTAAAGATCATCTCGATCAGATGAGCAGAACATGTACTTTGAATTTATTCCACTTATGTGCTAGGTCGGCCTGGAATAAAATATTGACTTAAATGTCTTAAAGAACGTGTCACACACCCCCAAAGATTCCTATATATTGGAGAGACTTGGAGTTCATTTGACACACATTGGTGTGGAGGAATTCTCTCTCTCTTGATGGCGTTGGAGCTGTGTATTCTTTGTTTGGATTGTTCTGGGGTTATGTGTGACACGCTTGGCTGAATGACCTATTGGAGACTTTGCTGGTAGAAGCATCCTGCTGATCGCCGTAACGCCACCATTTCTTATCTCCGTCTTGGCTTGTCTTCTATCGATCTATTAGTATGTTCTATCTTCTTCAGTATTGTGCCCTAATCTGAAATAGCATAGAACATGTTCTCAAATTAACAAAAAGTCATGTAATAGGAACATCTTCCTAAGGATGTGATGGGCAGCATACCAGATAAATCAGAATGTATCAACTGCAAGATATCAGTTGTCTTTGTGACACTTAAGGGGAATGGTCCCCTTGTATGCTTCCCTTTGGCACAACCCTGACATATACCTTCATGATCATCTTTAAATTCGGGCATCCTTGTCACCACCTTCCTTGCTTTGGGAAGGGCTTTGTAATGAAGGTGTGCAAACCTCTGGTGCCATAACTCTGTTTGAAAAGTTGTATCACATGACATAGCCTCCAATGGACGTCCTCCAACCTGGTAGACCGTAAAGTGTATCAACTCTAAAACCAATAGTAAGAGCTTCTTTGAAGTTCTTCTTCCACATGCGTACCTTTCCATCAAAAAATGCCACCTTGAACTCTTTGTTTTCCATTGTTGAAATAGACATAAGGTTCTTCTTCAAATCAGGTACGTACAACACATCTTGTAAACGGAGGACTTGACCTTGAGATAGATGGAGGGTCACAGTCCCAGTCCCTTTCACGGGATAGGTGGCATTATCTCCAAGTATAATTTCTAGATTTGTATCCTTATCAATCAAATAAGAGGGGGCTTCTTTATAGCCAGTGAGGTGCCTTGAAGCACCACTATCAATCAACCAGACATCTAGGGTGTCGGGAGGAGATGCAATAGAGAGGGTAGATACAAGAATAAATTCATTTTTTTTATTATCAACAACATTAGACTCATCATACCTGGAATTTCTTGACCTCTTGAAAGGTTGCCCATTTCCACTACGATCAGAGGGAGCCTTTCTTTTTCCTTTGAACCTGTTGTTCCTTTGATTGCCATTCCCCCTGGAGTTGTTGTTGTCATCATCCCTGGGAGAGTCCCTTCTATTGGGGCATTCTATTGCATAGTGACCAAACTTGTTACAAGTGTAATATCTTCCTTTCCTTCCTTTGGGCCCCGCTCTTCCATGGTTTTTATTTCTCGGACCACCATTGTTCCTCTTCTTTGCATGAGCGACGAAGGCAGTAGGGTTACCTCAATTTCCATTAGAGGGATGATCTCTCTCCATCATTCTTGTCTCCTCTTGAGTGCATCTCGTCAATATTTCATCAAAATCAAGAATCACATTATTATTAAGAATATTGGTATTGAATACATACCAATCACGGGGGGAGACCTCCAAGCACAATGAGAACCATCTCTCAATCAACTATTTCTTCTCCAATAGCTAGGAGATTGTTTTTGATTTCAGTAAGCCTCATAAAATAGGATTGAATGGATTCATCTTTACCCTTCTTGATATTCTTCAATTTATTCTTGAAGAAAGGAACTTGATTAGCATTTCTAGCCCTGAACATGCTAACCAGCTTATCATACATCTCTTTAGATGTGCTAAGCTTAGAAATATAAGCAACCAAGTGCTTATGAATAGTATCTCGGGTAATCATCTTTGCTTTGATTTCCCTTTTTCTATACTTCGTCTTTGTGGCAACAGGTGCATTTGATGGATGCTCAAGAATCTTCCCCTACACATAATCCATGACATCTTGATCTTCTAATTCCAAATCCAAGGACATCTTCCATGCATGATAATCAGACTAATCAGTCAATTTATCGGCAAATTTAAAACCCCTATAGGTTGAGGAGGCAATTGGTCCTTGATAGGATTTCTTCTTCAGTGATTGCTTTTCACACTAGCTTGGGCTTTGTCTTCAGTCTCGAACCATCTTAATTTTAGATAACCATGGTATGTTCTATGCTTAATGCAATTTTACTTCAATCTTTCTTAGGCCCGATTCAATTTAGCAATCACATAAACATGAAAGTAAAACGCTGATAGAACATAATAATAGATCAATAGATGACAAGCCAATAATATAGATCAGATTTTAGAATTCTTCTTGTTCAACAAGGATATAGGATAGTGTGCGTTACGACAGTCAATAGGATGCACTAGCCAGCAAAGTCTTTCTCAACATCAGATCAACCAACCCTCCAAGTGTCACACACACCCCTCAAAGACAACTCCTCAAAAGTCAACGCTAGTCAACAGAATGTCAACACTGCAGTTTAGGGCTTCGGTCAACGGTGTCTCTTTCCTCGATCTTTGTGCCCTCAAATGAGGCCTTAGAACATCAAAATTTCTGCACTTGTTGGAGGTCAAAACTCCAAGTTTTGACCACAGTGAACGCTGGTCAACACACAACAAAACAACCCTAAAACCAGTGTGCACTTTTACCCAGCTTCAGCTCCGCACGTGTGAGAGAAAGAGGCCTCCAAAGGCTAATCGAACCAATCAGATCACAAGAGAGAATGTGTGATGAGTTGATGAGCAAATGATCTCCAAGTCTCTCCAATTTATATTAGTCAGTGAGGGTGTGTGACACATCTATTAGGCTTGTGAGTCTACATTACAAATCTGGCCGACCTTGCACGTGTGGAAAATAAAATCAAAATATATGTTCTGCTCATCCAAACAAGATGATCCTTAGATCAATCTTGCACCTCTCCGAAAGAGGAATCCAACAAAAATATAATCATCATCATATGAGCAGTGCAACCTGGAGTTTGGACCTAGTTGCCCAAAATTAGCATAATAGAGCTAGAGAAAACATTTCACTCCTCTTGAAGTGAAGGTTGTGTCTCTTTTGTTGGTGCTGCTAGATACTCCTCAACCTTTGGAGCCTCTCACTCCCTCTCCTCTACCACCATTAGCTTTGTGTCATCAGGCCTCCTAAAGTTCCTACTCTCCTCAAATCTAACATCCCGACTAATGATGACTCTCCTTTGTCCTGGAACGTAGACCCTATAAGCCTTTGAGACCTCACTACAACCCACAAAAATCCCTCTCAAAATTGGGCTCCCGTTTAGTCCTCTTCTATGAAGGAATATGGATATAAATTGGACTACGAAATATATGAAGGTGGCTTACCTATAGTGTCTCCTGTAAAAGCCTCTTTAGGAGTCTTGTCCTCAACTTCTATGTGAAGACTCATGTTCTCCAAGTAAACAACTGTATTGTAGGACTCCATCCACAAGAACATAGCCAAGTCTTGATCAATAGATCATCGCCTTCACTGCTACAACTATGAGGGTTGACAGATACTATGAGTTCTCTCTTGATTCCCGCCTCCCTGTAGAAACCCTTGAACTCATTTGAGGTATACTCACCCTTGTTGTATGATCTCAAGTTTCAACACCTTGATCTTCTCCCCAGTTTGGTTCTCCATAAGAGTTTTGAACTCTTGGAATTGATTGAAGACCTCATCCTTTGGTCTAAAGGAAGTAGATCCAAGTCCTTCTCGAATAGTCATCTATGAAGGTCAAAAAGTAGCTAAACCCCGTGATAGTGTCCACATACATTTGCATGCACCAAGTCCAACACTCGCTTAGACCTAGTTTCACTGTGAGGAAACACTGCCTTGGCATGCTTGCTAATCACGCATCCTTTACAAACACCTTCTTGCTCCACCGTGATCTCCAGAAAACTAGTGACAGTCTCTTGAAACAATGGTAAAGCCTTGTCTTGTAAATGTGACATCCTCCTCTCCCAAATCTCACTTTGGTTGTCACTGTCATGCACCGGAGCCTTCACAAGCTGTCCTCTCAACGACTATAGGTTGCTCTCCCTCATCCCTATCACACACCTCATGTTGGGATTTGCTCCTCTCGGCCTCAGAAAAACGTCATCTCCCATGAATTTGACCTCAAGTCCCTTGTTTACCATGGCCGAAACAGAGAGCAGGATCTTCTCTAACCCCAATACTTATAACACATGTGTAATCTCCATAGGACTCCCTGAATCCAACTGGAACTATATGGTGCCAACACCCTCCACAACATATTTCGCTTTATCTCCAAGTTCTACATGGAGATCTTGGCGCTTCTAGGCGAAGCTGGTAAAAAGGTCTTGAGACCCTGCCATATGGCGAAAAACTCCATTGTCAACAAACCACACACTATGAGATATGGTGCAAAATGTAGGTTTTAACTCTATACAAATATTATTTGTAGATGGATTCTTAAAAACACAAAAAATATTCAATGGTGCAAACATAAAAAAAATATACACAAATTTTCTCCTGGAACCCAAAACCGGGAAAACCAGATTGATTTTTCATTATATTCCTTTCAATGTTACAATACATTATATACATGTTGAATTATTCATAAACCCCAATCCATTAACCCTGGATAAGAACATAACTGCAGTTCTCTTGACTAGATCTACAAAATACCATGGGCAAAACCATCATGCCCAAAACCGTGCGCAAAAAAGTATGCGTAAAACCATGGCTGGGTTCGCCCACCATCCCTGGGTCTGCATATTTTTTTTCTTTCTTGAGGCACTGCCTCAGACCTTGTATAGTGGGGCTACCATCACCTTGCAAACCCCCCGGCGTTGGGGCTCTGCTGCCCCCCTCTCCTCCTCCCTACTAGTCATGGAAAGAATATAACACATACCCAACACAAAAAAAGCAAGATATCATGTCAAATTGCTTATTAAACTTATGAGAAAATGCTCATTCATCTGTGTTATTGCTGCTGTAAAAGTTTTCCCTTTGCCCTTATTCTTTTTTGGACACTGTTCTGTGAAAATTTTCAATCTGAAATACTACTGCAGTGATTGATTTATTTCGCCTACTTATTTATGATAAGTTATTTACAAATGCTTCAGTAAATTATGAAATAAACACAACTGTAGTATTCACTTAATCAAAAGCAGAAGAACCAATAGAACACATATAACACAATAGAAACAATCACATGAACACAATTATTTTTGGACAATTGTCCCCGGAAAAACCCAATGTGGGAAAACCGGTGCAGCAGATAAGGGTTTATATTATTCTTCAGCAGTAGAAATCTTTTACAGAAAATGCGACATGTAGATGTCTAGCATACACCTGAGATAATTTTCCGAACACTTCGGAAGAATTTCTGACACACTGGAGGCACCCTTCCTCCCTCTACGTCACTCTGCGTGGCCTTCTGCACAGTTAGTGCGCTGGATTGCGTCACTCTACGTGGAGAGCCAATGCTGCTGCTCAACGCTGCTCCCGTTGCGTCCTCCTTTTGCCTTCTTCTTCGATTGCTGACTTCCCCTACCTCCTGCGTCGCAACTTTGCCTCTACAACCTCACCCTCTAAAATCGAATTCTCTTACTTCAGAATCTATTTTCTTCGGGTACTAGGAGTGTGCCCGACTTGCTTTCCAAATGATCCCGAAGCCTTCTCTTATAGTCTTCTCGCTGATGAATCAACGACCTAGATTAGGTCTCTAATCAATGGCTCAGATTAAAAGATGACTTGATCTTCGTTTTCTAGAAGAATCACGCTTTGCTTCATTAATACACTTTAATTATTTAATTTCCCTAAGTTTAGACTTAGGGATCACTTTAAAATAATTAATTATTTCAATAAAGCATGATTCGAGTGGAATTTCCACAAACAGTTTCGGGGTTCTCTAAAATACTGATGTCCAAGCCTCTTCCCAAAATATGAGACTTGGAACACATTCCAATGCTACAAAATCAACACTCCCTCTTAGCGAGGAAAGTGTTCAAGCAAGGTACCAACTATATCTGCTCTGACCTTAAGCATCTGCTGCACTACTGATGTCTTGGCTGCTACCCCTCATCTCTGCACTGCTGCTCTCTGTATTGCTACCTGTGACCCCATATCTGCCACTGCCTCATCTGTACTGCAGCTCCCTCTGAATCTAAAGTCCACCCATTCCTCTACTGGAATGGGTTCTCGACCATACCCATCTTTTCCCTGAAGTAAGTAAACTTAATCTTACCCAAAGCCTTTGTGAGGATATTTGCCACCTGTTCTCCTGTAGGAATGTACTTCAATTGTACAACCCTCGTTGGACATAGTCTTTGATGAAGTGACACCTAATGTCAATATGACCGATCATGAAACACATGATTCTCATAGAGCTTGATGCAACTCTGACTATCACACAAAATTCTTGTCAGTTCCATTCTCTTCTTGAGCAACTTATGAAGCCATATGGCCTCACATGAAGTTGTGCTAGCGGCCATATATTCAGCCTCAGCTGAGCTCAGTGCCACGAATTTCTATTTCCTACTGCACCAGGAAGTCATTCCTGATCCGAGACTGAAACAATACTCACTGGTACTTTTCCGATCCATTGGGCTTCCAGTCCAATCTGCGTCAGTGAACCCACTCAACTGGATTTCATTGCCCTTGGTGTGCTTTAATCCATACTCGATTGTCCCCTTCAAGTATTGGAGAACATGTTTGGCTGCTGCCTAGTGAGCCCTCCTTGGTTCTACCATGAACTGACTGAGGGTATTCACTGCATAATAGATGTCTGCTCTAGTGTTGACTAGGTACATCAATGATCTAATGAGCTGCATATACAAGGTAGGGTCAGCCTCATCATCCTCGGACGTATCGATCTTTTTACAGTTTGTAATCATTGGCGTAGCCATGGGTCTACAGTCCTCCATCTAAAACCTCTTCAGGATCTCTGTAGTATATCTTCCTTGCCCAAGGAAGATTTCTCCCTTCTGCTGCCAGACCTCGAAACCAAGAAAATAATGCATCTGCCCCATATCCTTCATGTCGAATTCGGTAGCCAGATTCTCCTTGCAGTCTTTGATGAGCTTTTAGATGATCCAATCAAGAATAGATCATCTACATATAATACCAGAATAAGCGACTCATCCCCTACTCTTAGATAGTAGAGGTTGGGATCTGCGTCACTCTTGACAAATCCCATATTTTGCAAGTAGCTCTCAATTTGCCCATACCATGCTCTAGGGGCTTGCTTCAGTCCGTACAAGGCTTTCTTAAGCCTGCATACATGAGTCTTTTTCTCATGCGTCTCAAAGCCTTCTGGCTGTTCTATGTACACTTCCTCTTCTATCACCCCATTCAAGAACACTGTCTTTACATCCATCTGGTGAATTTCCCATCCCATTTGCGCTGCAAAAGAAATGACGGATCTGATTGAAGTGTACCGAGCTATAGGGGTGAAGGTTTCTTCATAATCGATCCCTTCCTTCTGTGCATACCCCTTAGCCACAAACCTGGCTTTGAACTTCTCTATACTGTCATCTGCAACATACTTGACCTTGTAGATCCACCTTGATCCTACAACCGATTTGTTCTGAGGTTTGGGGACTACTTCCCACACATCGTTTATCATGATAGGGCTATACTCCTCCACCATAGCATCTACCTACACCTGATGTTGAGTTGCGTGTTGAAAACTAGAGGGTTCTCCAACCTGTGTTACCAATGCCTGGTACCTGTCTGGTTGTCTGCGTACCCTCTTCTCATTTCTAGGGGCTCCAATAAATTCCTCTGCATCCCTCAGAGTTTGTTGGAGTTCCCTGCTCATCCTTCCACTAGTCGTGGGTGGATTTACCTGCTCTCCTTCTTGCACTGCTTCGGAAGAACTTTCCTTAGAATCCTTGTGTCGTGGAGAGGCACTAGAGCCATCTTCTGTAGGCCGCTGTGGCTGTACTAGCGGATCCTCCTCAGATTGCGTATCTGTAGCCATTTCCCGAGATCTCCTGAAGGCTACTCCATGAATTTCATGTCGCGCCTTACTACGATCTTCTTGTTCTCAGGATTATAGATGCGATATGCCTTCACATTTTCACTATATCCCACAAGGTATCCCTTCTCTACAGTTTAATCTAATTTCTTCCTCTTCTCATCGAGTACGTGGCAATACGCTATACTGCCAAATATCTTGAAGTGGCTCACCTTAGGGTTGCTGCCAGTGAACACATTCTCATGAGTCACTTTTCCCAGTGCTCTATGAGGCACCCTGTTCTGCACATACACTGCTATATTGCAAGCTTCAACTCACAAAAAATTGGGCATGTCTTGATCATACAACATTGCCCTTGCAGCTTCCACAATGGTTCGATTCTCCCTTTTTGCGATGTAATATTCCCAAATGGGAAAAGCAGGAATATAGTGCATAAAACTGGAAATAGTAGGAATAAATCAATACACCATGATATGAGACAAATGTACAACCATCTTATTAAACATATTAGCAAATAATAGGCACAATATCTTGAGGATCAAGTCACTCAAGTAATACAACACAAGCCTCCTCTAAGCAAATATGTCAATACATGAGAAAAACACTGCTATACAAGTGCCATGAGCCATGACAGTGCAGTTTTAGGGCATAAACTCCTACAACAAGATATAACAATATGGATCTGCTGTTATATAGCTCAAACAATGTCGGGAGTGAAGATCTAGGCTCCCAAACACCTTTCCAAGACAAACCAGGAAGGGTTCCCGGAAATACCCAAAATACCAAAATGCCGGAATGTAGCCCTAGGGCTGAATAGCAGCTGAAATTGAATAACTGGATGGAGATGGCTGAAAATGATATCTAAATGGATAGATCTCCTCCAATAGATCCCTCAAGTGAAAGGCTGATCCCAACACTGAAGATCTCACCCTCCAATTCAAGCACTGAAACCTCCACTGCAAATGCTCACTAGAATAATGCAGTCAAAGAGGGAATCAAGATCGATTAAGTAACCGGATTCGTCAAAAAGGGTCACCGAATCCCGAATCCCCATATCGGATATAAATTTGTACCCGATTTGCCCCCAATTCATCGGGTATGGCGTATCTGTATAGGGTACGGCATATCCCGACCATATCCCTGTACGGATACGTCGTACCCAGTGAATCGGATACGGCCGGCCTTGCCAGTGAAAAAAAAAGTGTTGTTTCTTTTACAAAGTGAGGTTTTTCTTCATTGTTTCTCACCCATTTCATTTTGTGAAGTGAGAAGGAGCTAGGGTGAGCAAGGAGCAAGTGTGAGCAAGGAGAAAGGGAGTTCTTTCGAAGAGATTCGAGCATCCGGTAAGTGCACTGTCCCTCTATATTTTGCACCAGTGCTAGAGCCTGTCACATTTGATGATGGAGTAGAGGCGTCATTCTCCACACCAGCAGATGCAGAGATGGCAGAGGAGGAGGATGCATCAGAGTCAGAGGAGAGCAGTGGTGAGCATGATGATCGGGATGAGGATAGTGATGCTGATTATGATGATGAGGATTGATGACTCATTGACTCTAAGTCTCTGACTCATTGAGGCTTCAAGCTTGTAGTCTTGTAGACTGTAGTTTTTTTGTATTTTCTATTTCTATTTGCCATTGGCAGTGTACTTATGTAACACATTTTGATTCTGATGACTTAATGAGAAAACTATAGTATCTTACTATCTTCAATCTTGTCTTTCTGAGTAAATTTGACAATTGTATCATGTATGGTGTATCAATGTATCAATGATCAATGATCATGTATGACTCATGAGTATCTATGTTTGAATCAATGAATTTTGTATGAATTTGTGTAAAAAATATCTAATTTTTAATATATATATATATATATATATATATATATATATATATATATTTAATAAAATAATATATAATGTATCATATCCCGTATATCCGCCTGTGGGTCACCGACCCGAATCCGATTCCTTGAATCCCCGTATCCCCGTATCCCGTATCCCCGTATCGTGTGACCTAGGCACCGTAGATGATGGGAATAAGTTGGCTTGGTGCCAAGATGTGAAATAATGCTCAATAACCTTCTGTACTGATCTCCCAATGAGAAGAATGCTTCCTTCCTTGAAAAACTAGCTTAGAAAGTGGGTTTCTCAACCCTCCATTGCAACACCCTGCAACACAACACAAATCTGAACAGATACTGTGCTGTCTAGAGGCCTTCTTGAGGCATGGAATCTGAAATATATTGGGAACTATCATTCCCATGTGAAGCCTCCATCCCCAAGCTATCATCCATACAAAATGAGTCACCCTCCAACATGGAAACTCATGAAAGATCTCCTCCACCTTAGGTTCCTGCAAAGTAGGTGGGCTGCATAGCTGAACATGATGGATCAAATTGTCCATCCCACGCTGTCTCTCTCTCCACTTATAATAAGTGTAGAGCTGTTGTTGAATTTGGGCTGCAATAATGTTGCCTTCATGAAGCAAAAAGGCAATTGGATCCTTAAAGACCTACTCTTTTGTTCTTGCCCAGATCATCCCATATAAAATGAATATGACATTATCATCATATGGAATCCAAATGAGAAAAGTGCTGAAGGTTTCATGTAGTGCTGGAAGGTACCAACAGTTTCCCAAGTGGTCACAACGCAGTTTTTCTAATTGTTGTTTCAAAATATAACATGGCAAGTTGTTTCCCAACATTTTGCTAGTTGTGCATATCATCTCATCTACTAGTAAATAGTAAATGGCATTGTGTATCAACTAAGCATACAAGAAATAGTACAACACTTGCCCAAAGGCATAGAAGAGATGGCTATCTCCATCACTGATGTTGGTCTTGCAAAGACCATGAAGCCCAAATAGAATCTTGCCCTCTTGTGGAGCAGTGCACTGTATATAAATGGCAAGAGAATCCAAATACTATGTTAGATAATCAATAAATGCAAAAACACAACTCTTACCATGCACTGAGAGTAAGTCGATAATAAGATCCATGAATGAGCCCTCCATAGTGGTATGACAACTCCCATGAAGAGGGATGACCCATGTGCCGCATGAAAAACTCTCTTCTTATGCTTGGAAATCCAAGTCAAGAAGATCATATCATGTTAATAGATGTCTCCATCCACTACTCCATCACTCTCATCTCCTACTTGTCCATCAAGTGCATCATATGTGAAGTGATCCTGGGAACACTCCATCAACAATTCCAGGCTCTCAAGTGACAGCGCTGTTGGCCTTTGTAACAAGGCTCCTGTCATCTCATAGCTCCATCTTTTGACATGCCAAATGCCAAAGTCATCTACCATAATGCTGCTATATATGGGAGATTTCTTCCAAGGTGGAAGTACCTCCTAATCCTCCAAAGCTAAGGAGTAGCCCCTTGGCACCATGATTATGCCATCACCATCTACTCCTGCAACATCATGCAAAGTATGGGAGAAAATCAACCCATACTCTCCCAAGAGTATCCAAAGCAACAACAACTCTTGTTGCCTCCTCACACCATCACCATATAAACTATGGGAAAACCACATGATGGTTGACATGAAAGATATCACATCACCCCAATACACCCAAACTCCTTGCTGCCATATGATGGAAGTGCCATGCCAAGTCCCAACCACCAACATACTCTTTGAAATAGAATGTGTCACATGATGACCACATTCTCTCAAGAGTAGCCAATGCAGCCTTGCCTCCTGCTGCCCTGTGTCATAGATCTGTAAGTGGCTTTCCAACCTCTTGCTTATCCACATCACCCATCCAATCAATGGTGAGTGTCTACTATCAGGCTCCCAATGGGTATTTCTCCAATGGAGAATACCATCTTCCCAAATCAGACTATCTTTACATTTAAGGGGATGTTGAAATGCAATCTCCTGGAGATCTCAAAATGAAGACCACTCATTAATGACCAAGTTGACCCCATAAGGATCCAAATAAGATGTAGGCAAAAACTTCTCATCAAAATGTGAAGTACTCATCAAGAAGTATCCACCACCATAATAATGGAAGATGTCATCCATCATAAGATGTCCTCCATCAACCATCTGCCTAGTCTCTGCTTTACATGTAGAAAGGTCATTGGAATGCTCCAATAATGGTTGGGCCCCCAACTCATCATTGTTGCTTAGTGACATCGCTGCTGGTCTCCATGATGGTGCACATGCTGTCTCAAGATCATGTTCAATGCTGAACACATAGTTCTGCATATATTGTTCAGGACAAGACTCATCATATCCTCCAAAAATATACACTCCAACCCCAAGAGTTGTGTGCAACTCAACAATGAATAACCAAGATGACTGTTTATCTCCTCCTTGAACAAATCAAGGCTTCTCAGCGCAATGATAGTCTGCTGCTCCAAATCAACAATGTGCTTTGACCCTAGGTCAAGCAATGGTATTTTCCCACAATCCTCCATATGATGTGCTGAAATAATAGAAAGTGGAAACATATGCATACCTTGGTAAAGCTTGGGAACATCTTGTACTGCTACAAGGGTTCCATCCTTCGGTGTGATGACTTCCCCAACCACTGATGATGATCGCTGCTCCTCTATGGCTGCATCAGCGCTGGTATAAGTCTCCTCCTCCTCATGCATTTCCAGAATAGTGCATGGGACTCTAAATGTCAAGAGATCAAGGCCACTTTGCAAAGGTGCAAGTGTTCTCTCTCCTGATGTAAGTGCTCCTGCAGCAAGTGGTGGTGAAGGCCTCTTCTCCTCTGATTTCTTCTTGTCAAACTTCTTGATCAACCTTTGAGTAAAGTGTGCATATGCAGTCACTCTTGCATGACTCAAATGGCTGAACCACCAAATGTTTGCTTCACCCTCAAGGTGCAGCGCTGCAATCTTAACAACTTCTCTTTCTACTACTGGATGTAGCAGGAAAAATGCATCCAACTTCATTCCCCAAGCCTTTGCTGTGCATGTGGATGACCCATCAAATGTAGACAAAAGGAATCTATTGCTGCAAGGTCTCCTTTCTTCTTTGAGCTGAATGAACTGTGGGAGAGTTAGATTCTCCTTGAAAGCCCTTGTTTGAGATTTGTATTCTGCAAGATACTCACTTAGAATCTCATGATCTAAGTGTCCTCCATCTCCATGCCTCTTGTCTTCTTCTTCCAAAGGAAAGGGCATGGTAAGTTTCTTTGGAGCTCTATGCAATACCGGATCTTCCTTTTGCTGATAGGAAGTACATGGACCTTCCTCATCTTGAAACCCTAGTGTGGTTTCATTGTCTTTCTCCATTCTTCTTTTCTTGATCTCCTTGGTGAGGTCCCTCTTAGATTTGTTAATAGATGAGATAAAACTCTTTCTTTCCATCATTTTGATCTCTTTCTCCTTCTTTTTATTCTCCTGATAGCATTATGGCTGAGATCCACAGGCTGAGCCAAGATTATGCTCTGATACCACTGTAATATTCCCAAATGGGAAAAGCAGGAATATAGTGCAGAAAATTGGAAATAACAGTGCATAAATCAATACTCCATGATATGAGACAAATGTACAACCATCTTATTAAACATATCAGCGAATAATAGGCACAATATCTTGAGGATCAAGTCACTCAAGCAATACAAAACAAGCCTCCTCTAAGCAAATATTTCAATACATGAGAAAAACACTGCTGTACAAGTGCCACGAGCCATGACAACGCAGTTTTAGGGCATAAAATGCTACAACAAGATATAACAATATGGATCTGCTGTTATATAGCTCAAACAATGCCGGAGTGAAGATCTAGGCTCCCAAACACCTTTCCAAGACAACCCAGGAAGGGTTCTCGGAAATACCCAAAATATCAGAATGCAACCCTAGGGCTGAATAGCAGCTGCAACTGAATAACTGGATGGGGATTGCTGAAAATGATATCTAAATGGATAGATGTCCTCCAATAGATCTTTCAAGTGAAAGGCTGATCCCAACACTGAAGATCTCACCCTCCAAATCAAGCATTGAAACCTCCATTGCAAATGCTCACTAGAATAACACAGTCAAAGAGGGAATCTGCGTTGTAGATGATGGGAATAAGTTGGCTTGGTGCCAAGATGTGAAATAATGCTCAAGAACCTCTTGTATTGATCCCCCAATGAGAAGAATGCTTCCTCCCTTGAAAAACTAGCTCAGAAAGTGGGTTTCTCAACCCTCCACTGCAACACCCTAAACACAACACAAATCTGAACAGATACTGCGCTACAACTGAAGATTGAAGCTTGGCCAGAATGCTGGAATGTGAAATGATAGTAAAATACTCTTCCTAGAGGCTACCTCAAGGGAAGAGGTGGGATCCCCGCTCGGGAACACCCGGTGCTAAACAACACAACAATCTAAGCTAAATAGCTAGAGAATGCAAGAAGCCATACAGACTACAAAATCAATAATCAATAACATGCCCATCTATGGCTACCTTGCCCTCTTTATAAACAATGCGAGCCTTCTCACCTTGGGTCCCATTCATTAGGGTTTCCACTATCATGGGGACTTCCTCCCATTCACACTGCACTGTCTCTCATTAATGATCCACTCCCTCCATACCAGTGCCATTGATTTGGTCAAACTGGACCTTGTGCAGATGCATTAGCCCCTGTTCACACATGAGGGTGCTTTATCTAGCTATGAAGATGATCCCTTTTCACATTAAGAGGGATTTTATACCTACAAAAGAGATTTATGGGTCTCCCTACCCATTTATTCATTTAACTAAATGACAAGAGCAAAAATTAATATTCCAATTAGCTGCATGCTAATTTAGGAATATTACATGCGACTCCATTCTGCTCCGAATTGTATGCAGTTGTCCATTCTCTCTTGATGCCTTCCTTTGCGCAGAATCTTGTGTAGTCTTTAACAATATTTTCTCCACCATTATCTAAACGCAATTTCTTGATCCACTTTTTGATTAAATTTTCTACCAAAGCCTTGAATTATTTGAATCGCTCAAAGACTTCATCTTTGGTCTTGAGAAAGTAGATCCATGTCTTCCGGGAATGGTCATCTATAAAGGTGACAAAATACTTGGCACCACTAAGAGCATTCGTGGACATTGGTCCGTAGATGTCTGAGTGTATCAAATCCAACACACTCTTGGCCCTACTGCTGCTTCTTGGAAATGCTGCCTTGGCATACTTCCCTAGTACGCATCCCCTGCAGACATTGTCTTTCCTCGTGCTAAGTTCTGGAGCTCCCATGACAGTCTTCTTGAGGATCTTCAAGGCTCCATGATGTAGATGCCCCATTCTTCTGTGCCATAATTCAGTCAAGTCCCTTTCATCGGTATTGCCTATCAATGCCATTGGAGACTCGAGTTGTAACTTATACAGTTTATGGCTCCTTACTCCAATTTGTGCCTTCTTTTTCCTGCTAGGGTGTTTGACATAAGCCTTATTCCCAACAAAGTATACATCGTAACCCTTGTTTTGAAGTTGAGACACCGAGAGCAAGTTCATCCCCAATCCCGGCACATGTAGTATGTTGGTAGCCTGAAGCTGGTTAGCAACTTCTATTTGAAATATTATGGTTCCTTTTCCAACGGGGGTACACTTGGTCTTGTTTCCCATCGTGATCTGAAAATTCATTTGCTCTTCCTGGTAGCTCGAGAAGCATTCTCGAACTCCCGTCATGTGAGCAGATGCTCCATTGTCAATATACCAAGCCCTTGGAGAGGCCGTGCTTGACAAACAAGCGAAATCCTCTTCTAGTCTGGATGCCAGAACTGAAATGTCATTATCCCTCTGTTTCTCCATGCGTTTTGGAGGACTATGTGAACCTTTCCGAGTTGCTGCTGCATCGATGTCGGATCTTAGTTCCATTTCAAAACCTCCTCTTCTGTCTTTCGTCTTTTGCTGCGGATACCATGTGAAATTTTTCAATCTGAAATACTATTGCAGTGATCGATTTATTTTGCCTACTTATTTATGATAAGTTATTTACAGATGCTTTAGTAAATTCTTAAATAAGCACAACTGCAGTATTCACTTAATCAAAAGCAGAACAAATAGAGCACATATAAGACAATAGAAACAATCACATGAACACAGTTATTTTTGGACAATTTCCTCGGAAAAACCCAATGTGGGAAAATCGGTGCAGCAGATGAGGGTTTATATTATTCTTCAACAGTGAAAATCGTTTACAGAAAATATGATGAGAAGATGTCTAGCATACACCTGAGATAATATTTCCGAACACTTCAGAAGAATTTCTGACACACTGGAGGCACCCTTCCTCCCTCTACGTCACTCTGCGTGGCCTTTTGCGCAGTCACTGTACTGGACTGCGTCACTCTGCGTGGAGGGCCAGTGCTGCTTCTCAGCCCTGCTCCCTCTGTGTACTCCTTTTGCCTTCTTCCCCTACCTCCTTCTGCGTTTGCAACTCCGCCTCTACAACCTCACCCTTTGAAATCGAATTCTCTTACTTCAAATCGATTTCCTTCGGGTATTGAGAGTGTGCTCGACTTGCTTTCCAAATGACCTTCAAGCATTCTCTTATAGTCTTCTCATTGAAGAATCGACGACCCAGATTAGATCTCTAATCAATGGCTCAGATTAAAAGATGACTTGATCTTCGTTTTCTAGAAGATTCACACTTTGCTTTATTAATACCCTTTAATTATTTAATTTCCTTAAGTTTAGACTTCGGGATCACTTTAAAATAATTAATTATTTCAATAAAGCATGATCCGAGTGGAATTTCCACAAACGATTTCTGGGTCCTCTGGAATACTGATGTCCAAGTCTCTTCCCAAAATACGAGACTTGGAACACTTTCCAATGCTACAAAATCAACATGTTCACCATAGTGAACAAATTCATGACATGCAAAGCACCTAACTTTTCTCATGTCCTCCTCCCTGCCCTGTGAATATCCACCTTCACCCTGAATTTGCTTGGCCTTTCCCTTTCCCTTCTTTGCTTGCTTAGCAAGTGCAAGATCCACCTCATTTCCTCCCCCTGCGCTGTCCACCAACGATAGTACTTTCCCAAATCTTTTTGGGTAAAGTCATCACACAAACTCTTCTAATCTGGAAGCTATTGCCTTGCAAGGCTTCCCTCCACAAAGGTGGTTCGTTGCTTAGCACACCCTTTTAGAGCTACTTTTACAAACTTTTTATCAACCACAACTTTTCTCAAAACTTATAGCTCATTAAGAGCCTGTTGAATCTTGGTGACATATGTGGTCATAGTCACAGATCTGCTCATGCGAATACTGTTCAATGTCTTTTGCAACATCATGTTCCTATTCTCGTTAAAACTATGGTATAGATCGGTCAAGGCCATCCACATCTTGTATGCACTATCCTTCCCTATTATGTGAGGGATCACGTGATCCTTCACACTATCTAGAATAATTCCCCATGCTTTCACATCTTTCAGTTTGTGATCAACTACTTGTGTAGGGTTTGTAGGAACTTGAATCCACATGCCTGCAAATTCCCGCAAGCCATTCACCTTTAGAACAATGGAGATCCGTTCCTTCCATGGACTTATATTACCAGCCCCATCCAACCTATCTTCATACCTCAAATGTGATGATGCCATACTAAACGAATTGACTTGGTGACAAAAAATAGTAAATAATTTTAAATAGTCCAAAAAAAATTACTTTCAAATTTGTGATCTCTCTCTTGTCAAAGTTTTAGGGCTATGATACCATGTTAATTTAAACTCTTATCAACCTTGCTTTATTTTTGTGAAAATTCCTAGATCTAACAATCTCAGGAATCCTACTGGAACTCACTGAATTTACTTTTCCTATTTTGTAAATTACGTTACAGAATTAATTCAGATTTCTTCATGAATTATTGAAGTAAATTGCTGAAGCAACCTACACTTAATACTTTATGATTTTGAAACAAGGAAACTGAGCAAAGAACAATACACACATAGGACACTTTTATTTTGGACCAAGTTCCCGGAAAAACCCAATGCGGGAAAACTGGTGCAGCAGATCTAAGGGTTTGTATTATTAAGCAGTAGCAATTTCTGAATACATCGGTGAATACCTCAAAGGTTATTCAGTTACAAAGAGAGAAATACTGGCGGAAAGAATGTGAGTTTTACCTCACTCAGTCACTGGAAAATCCGGTTGATCCGGACACTGGAAGAGATGCCCCTAGAGGTCTCTGCGTAATGACTGCATAGGCACTGCGTCACCTCCTCTAGGCACTACGTCACCCCAATAATGGATCAATTTGACTCTCGGAATCTCAGGTCTCAGCCTCCTGGTCTCACACCTTGGCTCTCGACTTCTGGAACTGATCTGACAACAAAATCTCGGAAACCCTCTCAGCCACTGTGCAGCCTCTGCGTAGCTCTGCCCTCTCTCTACGCTGGCTATGTTGGATGTCTCTTTGCCTTTCTCTGATGATGATTCAACGATGAAGAAAAATCTCTCTCCGGAAGCTACCTTTACCCTTCTCTGCGCTGGAATCACTTAGATCTGATCTTCGTCCGAGCACTGGCCAAGGCCATCCACATCTTGCATGCAGTATCCTTCCCTATTATGTGAGGAATCACGTGATGCTTCACACTGTCCAGAATAATTCCCCTTGATTTCACATCCTTTCAGTTTGTGATCAACTACTTGTGTAGGGTTTGTAGGAACTTGAATCCACGTGCCTGCAAATTCCCGCAAGCCATTCACCTTTAGAACAATGGAGATCTGTTCCTTCCATGGACTTATATTATCGGCCCCATCCAACCTATCTTCATACCTCAAATGTGATGATGCCATACTAAACAAATTGACTTGGCGACAAAAAAAATTAAATAATTTTAAATCTCCTATCCAAAAAAATTTACTTTCAAATCTGTGATCTCTCTCTTGTCAAAGTTTTAGGGCTATGATACCATGTTAATTTAAACTCTTATCAACCTTGATTTATTTTTGTGAAAATTCCTAGATCTAACAATCTCAAAAATCCTAGTGCAACTAGCTGAATTTACTTCTCCTATTTTGTAAATTACATTACAGAATTAATTCAGATTTCTTCATGAATTATTGAAGTAAATTACTAAAGCAACCTACACTGGAATTTCTCCAAACGATTTTTGGGTTTTGGAGATCTTATGTGTTCTAGCCCCTCCGCAAAGTTTCGTAGCTAGAGCACATCTGATGCTACCCAAAAATCAACACTAGGACCCACCCAAGGCTTTGCCATCAAGCCGCACTCTGACTTTGGAGTTATTGCTTGGAGGAAAAAACTTAATTAATTATTAAGTGCTAATAAGTACCAATAATTAACCAAGTAAACAAAACCTCCTAGAGTAAACTCACTTGATGACAATGTCCGAAGTCACCTAGGCCTATTACATGACTCAATTCATCACATTATTGTCACTTTACAACATCCCTGTAGGGATCGTGAAATCTGAGTACAGTGTAGAAGAAGATGAGAAGAAGAAGAGAGTAAAAAAACTTTGATGATATATGAACTCTGATGGTATGTGAAACCTCTGACATATCCTCAGGTATGGAGTCTTCAAGTGATCTTAGGTGCAACTTCAGTGGTTAATAAGAGGTATTTGAGTACCCCAAGAAGATACAATTGCGACTCCTTGCGCCAAGTTTGTTTCTTTGTTCCTTAGGTATCAAGACATAATAGGTGGAACCAAAAACCATGAGATGCCTCACCGAAGGAATGTGGCCATACCATATTTCATAGGGAGTCTTGTTTTTCATAGCGTGAGATGGACACCTATTCTTTATATACACAACACATAGAAGTACATTAGCCCAAAACATTAGTTTAACATTCTTGAAAAACGTCATTGAACATACCATATTTAAGATTGTCCTCTTCATATTTTGAGCTACTCCGTTTTGTTGGGGATTATAAGGCACGATTGTTTGATGTTTGTCATGTTGGCGAAGATAGTTTTCAAATTCATTTGAAGTATATTCTTTTCCATTATCAATTCGAATAGAGCCAATATGAGATTGTGCATCATTTTCTATCCATGCATGAAATTTTTTAAAAGTTTCAAAAGCTTCAGATTTGTTCTTCAATAGATATACCCAAAACATTCTAGTGTAGTCATCAATAAATGTCATCATATATTTATTACCATTTGTAGAAAGAACATGCATTGGGCCACACAAATCATAATGAATGAGTTCAAGATTTCTATGTGCTTTGGAATGAGAATCATGAAACCACTGTTTCATGTGCTTTCCTAAGATACAAGCATCATGTTGCCTAAGTTTCATAGGAATTGTTGGCAAACCAGTAACACCACTTTTCTTCAATATACGTAGACTGTCATAGTTAAAATGTCCAAATCTTGCATGTCGTAAAAGACTGGATGAAAGTGTATCTTCATCATGTTGAAATATGTAACTAGGTTCGGTCTTCATAATGACATGTGTAATCATGATTTTATGTAATTGATGTAAACAAGAAAAAAATAAAATTATTTTATGCTCGAGTCATGGGTTTCATGATCAAGGAATTTTATGTTATATAGATAAAGATCTCATTGTGAGCTATAAGGTTTGTTCATCAAGTCATAAAGTCTATTGAGCCAAAGTCATGTATTGAAGACCCATTTGGGCATGTTACAAGAATTTATTTGAGTCATTAGAAGAGTCAAAAACCTGCGAAGACCTTGTCACAAGTACTCCTTCAAGTCGGCCTTCAAAAAAAATGTAGATCATTCTAAAAAGGGATGTCGGCCTAGGCATGTGGACAAGTCCACTTATATTTCATGGAAAAACTACTATATAAAGGAGGACTTGGCCTGACTTGTAAGGCATCCAATCAAGCATCTGAAATCCCATAAGAAGTGGGAGAAACACCAAAACGAAGCCTCTCATCCAACAAAGGGAAAATGAAGAAGAACAAAGAATTTTTGGCATTGTTTTTGGGTCATCTTCCTCACACACGTAACATAAATTAGGGTTTTTGCAGTATGGTCATATCAATCCTTGAAGAAGACAAGAAATAGGTCACTAAATCAACAATCTTGCTAGCCGAGGTCACAAAGGGAAGTCTCCAAGTCAAGCGAAGAAGGAAAGCATCACCAAACTCCTCCAATCAACTCACACGTGTGAAATTGCAGTAGTTTCAGGCAGGTCGAGAATTGCAGGACTGTGGAAAAGGACGAATTTTAGAGAAGCCGAGAATAGAGGTACAAGAAGTCAGTTTGACTAGTGTTGACTTGGATAAGAAGGAGAAGTTGTTCAAAAGATCTTGTGACTTGGTCTTGGAGTGGTTGTTAGGTCAAGGGTATTGGTCTTGGAATTCACTACTTGAAGATTCTATAAGAAGAAGAATTCGTTTGGGTTTTCCTCTCAAGTTGGAGAGGTTTTGGCCCTGACTGATCGCCTACATCTTGTGTCCCTTGTCTCATTGTTGTTCATATTTTGATGGTTGTTTGATAAAAAGAACATTATAATAATCTTGCTAAAGGAGAACCTAATTAAAAGAAGTAAAAATATTCACAATAAATTACCATTACTAGAGAAATCACCTCTTGTCTTTGCCCTAGATTTCTCAACACATCATTGTGTGAACTGTATGAAAAGTTTTGTGCACGAGCAAAGGTTCTTTGCAGCATCAAAAGTATTTCTGCTTCTATCCCAGTCATGACAAGTGCGTTGTCCAATGCTTTTTGACCTCAACCATTGCCATCAAATATGTGAATGGAGTATCCTCACTAGCGAATGTGAACCAAGGATAGCAAGTTTCTCCTCAACTCTAGGAGGTGGAGAACATCATGTAGAAGAAAGTCTGGAAGACTAGGTAATTTGAGCCTGATGGTGCCAAGCCCTGATGGCTTGAGGTTTGAGTTGTCTGCAAAGGACACTGCTCCATCAACATTGTCAGTGAATTATTCAAAGGAATATCTTCTAAAATTCATGTGGCAAGTTGCTCCTGAAACAAGCAACCAAGAATCTTTCCATGAAGCAAGTGAAACACTAAATAAGTCTTAAGTTACTCCCATGTTGCAATGTTCCACAACATAATGAGCAGATTCAGGTGCTTTACCTTTCCCTTTATCTGATAATTTTCCTATCTCTTCATCCCTTTTTTTGTCTAATCATGTCTCGTGAGAGCTTACATGTAGAAGCATCATGTCCATTTCTGTTACACCATATGCAATGAAGATCAGGCCTTTGTCCTTGGAAATGTATGCCCCCCTGCCTCTATTATTCTTCCTTCCTCGTCCTCTTACCACCTCTTCCTCTAGAAGAATCCTGCGCCCGATTCTTCTCTTTTTGTGCAAGGCATACAACTTCTTTAGGAGACTGAGCAATTGTCTTCTTCTTCCCAAAAGCCTTCTCTCTTTTAGCAAACGTGTCCACAAGAGAGTCAAAAGAAATCTTTGAAAGTTTGCCACTAGCTTGTAATGACTTAAGATAATGGGAATAAGTCAGATACAATGCCTTGACAAACGCTGTGAAAGGAACATCCATTTTGACACCAGTGGCTTCTATGTCATGCTAATGGCTCTTATTTCAGAGGCTGAGGCAAGAGGGTCATCGTCCTTCAATTCTAAATTAAACAACTTGATCATTAATTGAACAACTTCTAGCTCAGAGTGTGAGTCGTATAATTCTTTCAATTTCTTCAAAGCACCAAAAGCATCTGTAAATGGCATAATATGACGACTCACCTTTTCATTGGCTGATGCTGCAATCAAGGCATAGGCCTTGCTGTTCTTGTTCTCCCAGATTGCAAACTCCTTGTCAGAAGTGGGATTCTGAGGATGATTGCCTCCTCCACAAACTACTTTCCACAATTCATTAAAAATCAAGGTGTGCTTTATCTTCCTGGACCACTTATGGTAGTTCTCTTTGCTAGAGAGAACTATTCCAACTATGGAGATGAGTGAATGCATCATCACAAAAGACTATTTGCCACAATATTTCTTGATATCTTGTATTTAAGTAAAAGATTGATTTAATAGGTAAGCGACAGAATTCACTATGTCAATAATTTAATACTTTAATGTGGCATACATTCTATGAATATGATATATATCACCACTCATATATGACATATAACCACTCATGACATATATCAACATATGCACTTTCCATATTATACCAAACTTCATGCCATTCATATATCATCCATATGTATGATATACCATATGCGACCTTTAAAAAGGGGCCATTCAAACCATGCCATCACATATGACCAATAAAAAACTTTGACTTTTGTATGCCCACCTAAAGGATATATCGACCATAAAAAAGGAATTAATGCAGATGTATACAATACATACCATTCACACAAAGAGATTTGGACCATGACTTCTTTACAATAGCCCGAATGCAGGAGAACACACATTGCAAATTTCGCAGGATGTGAGACTACAACAAAGCATACTCCCGCAATATAGCCGGCTGCAAAGCCTTTGGGCAATCCTCTTTTGGAACTGAAACGACATATTTGACTCCACAATATTCTCAAAGGATGTTTCACCATACCTAAATTTCAGGCACCATGAAACACACCATGCACCAAACGCCTCAGGTCACGACCATAATCAACGCAGAGGAGCAAGAATATTCAATGCACAACCAAGAATTAAACAACGAACAACATAGTTTACTCCACAGACTAGCGCAGAGAATGAGTAACTCCTGGGACCTGTGCAAAGAATGAACAGAAAGATAGAATGCAAAGGGATAGAGGATAATGGCAGAGAATAATAGGAGTTACAGGCTAAATTAGGACCTATTGTGATGTAGCACTAGACATATTACACCTCTTATATTCTAGTTCTCTTTTCATATTTATGTGTCAATGCATTTATTTTATGTTGTGGATGCTTTAGATACTAAAAAAATTGAAAAAAAAGAAAGAATATTTTTGTATTTTTTAAAATTTTCCGATGTTTTGCCGATTTGTACCGATATTTTCCTGATTTTTACGATTTTTTCATTTCGCGGACCCTCGCTGATTTTATCTTGATCATGATGTTCATAACATTGGATTTAGGGTCCATAAACTTTTCCTAGGCATGATTCTTTGATGCCTTTTGATTGAGTTGTTGCTTTGATATCATTGTTAGAAATATTTAACACACATTTCCATATATATTGAAAGAATCAATGAATTATTGACCTATTTCCTATGCGCTGTACATTAAATACATATACATATAGGATGGGGAGACACGATCCACTTTTTCTCCAAGGAATGACTCAACCCTTAACATATCATAATCACAATAATGTTATTACAACTTTGTCCAAACATGTAATTAGCTTTTTCTAAACATTGTGATAGATTATGTGATTAACTTTATAACCTAACATTAATGACCTCTAGGACCTAAGTATTCTGAAATAAACATCACATTGTCTAACATGACCTACGTCTGGACTCTGGATATTTGTTTGGTGCTTTGCAATTAGTTAGAGATTGTTTCTTGAAAGTGGATATAATTATCAAAGTTGTTGATCCAAAGTCAATCATTATATAACTTGTCATTTATTTTGGTACTTCTAGGCTGGAAAAAAATGGAGCTATTGGCTTGTAGGGCCCATTTTATGGGTTGGTTTTGTTCTTATGATTTGAGTCTAGAAACTTTTGAAGGTTGTTGAAGGCCTTAAATGCTCATTTTTGGGGTTGAAACTTTGTGAACAAAGTTCCCAACCTTTTGACATTGTTCTACATCACAAGAACTTTCCAACAATGTGAAGATCGCCTCAATAGAAGTTCATATGCGGAAATTATGTCTCCTAATAGTTGACCTATCATATTAACCACCATGCTATGGAGTGGAAGCCATGTCAACTCACATTAGTCACACATTTGGAGCTAGTCACAGGTGGACTTTCAAGAGTATTTTAGAGGGTCCAAAATCCCAACCATAATAAGGGGTTGAAACATGCAAAATCCCTAACCCTAACTGTAGATGATGATCAAACCATGTTAAATATTGGGTTACAAACAATGAGAAGAGTTCCATTCTTATTGTATTGTATATTGTTCCATAGTTGAGTAGAGCATCTAGAAGTGGGATATTGAAGCATAACAGATGAATTAGTAAATCTTCTAGCTGTTATACTGGCAACAGTGTCAATGTCAAGTCCATAGATAGTGCCCCTTTTTTTTTTATTTGCATTTCATAACTGAGAAGAAAAGAGCAGAGCACAGAACTCATCTTTTAGCTGGGTTTTCCCAGGGTACATCTCGTGTTCATTGAGTGGATGGTGTGTTATTTTCTTAGCTCCTCTCTCAGTTTCAATTTATTTCAGTATTTTGTGCATTAAGTTAGTCTGAATCTGAAGAAAAGCTAGTCTGAATCTGAAGAAAGTCACTGCATAATAAAATAATTCAGAATATTGTAAAATTGTTGTAACAGACTGTTCCAATGGAGTCTCCATGACATTGTACAGATCAGTTGTTTATTGTTCTTACGCTCTTTTTTTATCACCTATGTGTTTCTATCTATGAAAGGACTTTAATGTATAGCTAGCTTACTTTTTATTCTGTTTTAAGGATGGTTGTTTCTTGGATTTTTATTTGTATTCTCATACATCCCTTTCTGTCTTGATTAGATTGCTTTTATATATGACTTCTCTTATGCTTCTTTATATAAAATGAGTTTAAGTAGGTGGATGTGTTAATCATGTCGCAAAGCTTTCCAATTTCTTTCAAATTTTCCCATCTTTGTTTTTCAGCTCGCTGAGTTTCAGTTTTCTTTTTCCCCTTTTTTTTTCCTAATTTTTCCAATCTCCTGAGTAGATCCCCACCGAATTTTTTCCAATGTTTAGTTTTGCAACACTGGTGCATATTCCAGATTCATTCTTAGGCCTAAATTCGGTACTCTCTGATTTTGTTGGTGCAAATGGTTTTAAAAGCAATAGTATAAGATATTATATAACCCTTTCCCACCCTCTCCAGAATCTCCCACTAGAATTGGAACAAAATAGCATGCTTCAAATCGTGGACTTGGGACACAATTATCTACGCCAATGGTCAGATATCCAGGTAAAGGGACAGAGAAACAGTTTATCTTTTATTAATATATTCCATGGGGAGTGTGGAATACCAGTAATATCTCATTGTCTAGAAAGTAACTTCTCTATATCTTCTGAATATATGATTTTATTTAATGCTATAAACTGAAGGTCCTTAGCAGTCTGCACGAATTGAGAAACCTAAATTTACATGGGAATCCTATATGTGAAGAAAAACGATATCAAGAGAAGGTATTTCATCTTTTCTTTTCAAAAATAGGTGTACAAATAACAAAGGGATATTTCAAATGCTTATGTTTATAAGAGATTCAGAGGGATAACAAATGTTTTGCTGAGCAGATCAAAGAATTGCTTCCAAAGTTGCAGATTCTCGATGCACATCCAGTTCTGAATATCCAAAAGCATCAGAACACAAACAAGATGTCATCAGATTGTAACAATCCAATCAGAGAAGGTCGAAAAGATGCCAATGACACAAGCAATATACTAATACCTCGGCAGAGTAAGGGACTTGAGGATAATCCCAAAAGAAATAGTATGAAAAGTAAGGATAAAGTTAAAAAGGAGCAGGAAATTGGCAAAGATGAAAGTGATGAAGATAAACCTTTCATTGATTTCATTGCTCCAGGACAAAAGACTGTAGAACCAATGATTGACGCAGCTATTAAAAATAGGAAAAGGAATTTTGAAGGATCTAGTGATATACACAACTTAAAAGCAAAAGTGGAAAGTGGAGTAGTGTCTATTTTGGGTGGAGACAAGGAAGGCAACACACCTAAAGGAAAAATCTCTAAGGTTGGACATGTTTTTCTGCAAAACCATACAGAAATTGAGATTGGAACTGGTGGCCTATCTTCTTGGGACACCAATATTGTAGAAAACAAGCCTCAGGTACCTGAAGCAAACACCAGTGCCCCATCTCAGAATGCGTATCCATTTAGCAGTTCCACCTATTCTCGGTGGAGGCTAAAGTCCCATATAAACACGTGATTTTTTTACCTCTGCTTTTCCATTTCAATTCTTTTAGTAAATCCAGGAATTAGAAAGTCTGGAGTGGCAGCTTGAGATTAACCAGTCTACTATTTATGCACATTTTGATAATCATATGCATATCCCGATGATTTTTTTCTTATAAATGTTTCTTTCATATCCTGTTTCAGCATGTTTTGCAAAAGGACATGTAATTTGACTAGGAAAACATTGCTCTATAGCCTTTCGTCAACATGCAAATTGACATTGTTTCTAAACTTGCAAACTGTCTTATGGTTTACCAACATTGAATTGAAGCCTTATTGACTGATAAGAAATAGAAGTCCACAACTGAGAAACGCAAGAAAATCCAACAAATATTTTTCATGCTTATAAAAGGGACATGGCAAATTTTGTGGAGACAGATAAGATAGGTCATATTTAACTAAATGAATATGTTAAGTTGGCAGAATAAGCCTTTTGCAGGACATGTGCAGAACAGGAAAGCATACACCTACTATCTGTATCAATGTTTTAAAAAACGGAATCGGTCAGCTACCAGGCCGAGGTAATGACTCGTTAATGACTCGGAATCGGTAATGACTCGGTCGACTCGGTTTTTGTAAAAAATACATTAAATATTAATTTTTTTGTACAAAAACATAAAGAATAATCTTGTCCTATAATCTTGTCCTATAATATTGTTACAGCCCTGGTTGGCATGACATATATGCTTCAGGAGTCAGTGAGCAGGCCTCTTATTCATTTCAGCGTAAAAAAAACCTTGAAATAAGTTCATCATTGCCAAAAAAATTTCAACAGTCAGGATAAGATCAAAGATTGTGTAATATTTCCAATTGCAAAGACAATAAAACATATTTTGTCAGGAAGCTAGTCAATTGGGGGGCCTTGTGTTCTAGCAGCAGTGCGGGTTTTGCATCCATTTATCATCAAACAATACTTGTTTTGTATCTATGTTCATTGTTTGCCTTCATTGATTTTGATCAATGTTATTTTGCAATAAAGGTTTTGAAAGAACATTGAGTAAAAATTTAGATAATATGGCCAGGAAAAACATACTGTAGCATTTGGGTTAACCAACAGTAAGTGTTGGATGCCTTTGAAACTATATGTTTTACAGTGCATTATGTGTTAAGGACATGGTATGCTACAGCTAAGTTTCTGGCTTGGTAGGATGAATGCGTCCATTGGTGTGTTATAAACAGTCATACTTATGGAATACAGAATAATCTTGTCCAATAATATTGTCACAGCCCTGTTTGGTATGACACATATGCTTCAAGAGTCAGTGAGCAAGTCTCTTATTCATTTCAACGTAAAAAAAAGTTGAGAGAAGTTCATCGTTGCCAAAAAAATTTCAACAGTCAGGATAAGATCAAAGATTGTGTAATATTTCCAATTGCAAAGACATTAACACATATTTACTGTTAGGAAGCTAGTCAATTGGGATTTAAGAGGGAAAGTAATGTAAAATTACACATTTAAAGACAAAGTAGCTGTAGAACTGCTCTTGCTACAATTATATCCTTATTTCTCAGGTTGTTGCGGTCAGAGATTGTATTAGGCCTATTTGTAGGTTCACTTGACTGTGATTTTGAATGTTTCATAGTTGTATTGCCATAGCAAAACATGACTTCAGGATGAAAAAGGTCCACTAGTTTTACACATCATTGTTTAATGCCCAACCCCATGGTTCATTTGCATTTAAACATGAATATAAAATTCAAGAAAAACATTGCTAGACTACCACTACTTTTGCCTTTCACTTTCAGCTGATAAAATAATTTCGCACACACACAAATTTAAGACACTTATTTTTGGTCAATCTGAGACCCTGGAAAAACCCGTGGGAAAAACCAGTTTGAAGGAGGATTTTGTTTGCTTTCAATCTCAGAGAGTTTACAGCATTAAATACACATAAGGTACTTATCTCTCCCCTTCAATTTCGTGCCCAGCCTCCTAGAAAAATGTGCAGCTGTTCTGGAAATGCATGCCACTGTCAGCCTTCTCTGCTTAGAAAAATATGCCAGTCTGCTTTTCCAGATCTAGAAAACCGTGTCACTGTTCAGCATACAAACCCTGAATTTCGTGCCACTTCTCAGCATACAAAGCCCTCGATTTCAGCACTGTCAGATGAGGAATCAGAACCTAACAGTGAATTAAAATCCGGTTTGAAGTCCACAAAACCGCATTTTTTGGGCCCACCGGTCGGCTGTTTTGGCTCGGCCTGGTTAACTTGGGCTAGGCCTGGTTGGCTGGCTTGTTACCGAGCCGGCCGAGCCGGTACAAAAATCGGCCGGCTCGGTAACAAACCGGCCAACCTAGCTGGTTTTGTACCTGGTCGGACCGGCCAGCGTAATGGCTCGGTCGACCAGGCCTGGTCGGAGTTGAGCCGGCCGTTTTTTAAAACAGAGATCTGTATAGAGTAGGGTGGCCAGAATAAAAACTATACATTCTCTCAAGCTATAGTCTTGAAACCATATAAATCATTTGCTATATGCTCAATTTAGAGAAAATGTAGTGTCATTTGGGGTACTGTACGAAATGCAAAAAAAATCTCGACATTCAAATGGAGGAGAAATGTCCCTATTTGCAGAAGTGATAGATCATTGAATGGTCAAAAGCTAAGATGCAGTCCAGTCATGGGACAGAAATATGGTGTGCTGTTGAAAAGTTTGTCGTATTTTTCCAGCACTAATTCATCCTCGTTGTCTGGAAATATCCCTTTGCTTTGGCTTTTGATGCTCATGATCTGTAACAACTGGGCTGGCTTACCTATGCCTAAAAAAGTGACTCAAATGTTCGTATGATTTTTCGCTTATATAAATTATTCAGAACAGGGTAATTGCCGCTGGCCATTAAGATTGAAGGCTTCTGTGTCTCCTTTTTTGCTTATCCTTGCATGCTCCTTTATGTATGTGATACTTTTGATGGATATGAGCATGAGTAATAATCCTCTGGATTGAAGGCAATCATGACAAACAACTATATTTAGAGCTCATAACCATAGATTACCTTGAGAGCTATTTCAAGTTGATTTGTCACTGCTTTTAAGTTTTATTGAATCTGTGTTGGACATTGGGTTCAACGCTCCCCGTGTGTTTCGCGACATGGACTAACTGCCTCTCATGGATCCTAACTCTGGCGATTGTAACAGAGACTAACGCCTGTGGGTTTTGGTCTAACGACAATTGTGATTCCAACAAGTGGTATCAGAGCAACAGGTCTCGAGTTCGAATCTCACCCAGCTTGCGTTGGGGGGGGAGATTGTTGGACATTGGGTTCAATGCTCCCCGTGTGTTTCGCGACATGGACTAACCGCCTCTCGTGGATCCTAACTCTGGCGATTGTAACGGAGACTAACGCCTGTGGGTTTTGGTCTAACGACAATTGTGATTCCAACAATCTGCCACAAGAGTTTAACCGGTTGGTAAATGTGGAGTGCTGTTATACCCACCACCAGGGTTTGATGCATCAAAACAAAGCCGACACACTCTTGCAAGGTGGCTGTTGTTCATGCGATTGAGCCATCATGACTATTAAGTCGGCAACCCACAATGTAAATGGTTTTCCACCTCTTGATAAGTGGTGGATGCACATCACTTATGTTAAGGAAGCATTGTAGCCTCCAAAGTCTTCCAAACTTTGATTGAATCAGTGAGCATCCAAACTTACCCGGTGCACATGTGCTGGTGCAGGTATGGTAGAGGTCTTAAATCTAAGAAACGTGGTTCAGAAATCTCCAATTTAGATATTTTCAAAAATCAGAAAAATAGCTATAAATGCCAGCTGAGATAAATCAAATATTAGTACAATAAACATAATCTTTAAAACTCAACCATTTCCTTGTAGTTATTTTAACTTTTTGAAGATGTTTTCATTTATGGCACATTTAATAGTGTTGTACTCCAGGTTGCTTACATGTACTACACTCTGTTTTTTTCTCATATTGCTGAACATAACATTTTGTGACAATAATATTTTTCTTCTGATCTATTTCGAGTGTTAATGGTTTATATCAATGCATATTTTATAAGAACTAAATCTTGATAAATCAATTATTGCAATTTCTTATTACTTTGTTGGTTTAATAATTTATGGTTTCAAAACACCAAGAATGCTACTATCACAACTAGTGTTGTATCAAATGCAAACAAATTGTAAGTTGTACTCCAACTTACACATTTTATTGTCTTTAAGCCGCAACACATATCAGATGAGACATGACATGACATTACAGATGAGTGGATGAGTGGGTTCCAATCGTATTCATATAATGGAACTACTTATACCTATATGATTTATTATACAAGATCTGTTGATGATTTAAATATCAATATGAACAACATCATTGATGTATAGAGTGTGTCGAATCATAACATACCCATTTATTCAACTTACAAACAAATAAGCTTTAAACCACTTTCGAGTACAAATATTGTAAGTTTAGCCTCTTTAGTAAAAATGTTGATTATTAATTATTTTGGTTTCTATGTTGCATGGGGCCCACACCTACCCAGAGAACAACTTGGCTATTGGAGACTTTGAGGGGGCGTTGTCTATCGATGCTGCAAATTTGCCCAGACGACAATTTTCTTGCTGGAATCTGGTAATATTTTTTTTCAAAAAATCAGACCGCTGGAGCGTTTGAATGGTTTTTTTGATGGTGGAAATGGATTTAGCACCATCAAGTGTGAAATTTTTTGAATATAGAAACCCTACTCCCGTATCTTGATTTACTTCTCCTACTTGTTTGATTTAATTAACAAGTTATTTTCTGAATATTTAGTAAAATATCAAAACAAACACAACTGCAACCTACACATACATACAGAGCATTTACTAAAGCATAATGCACAAATGACAAAGGACACAATATTTTTTGGACAATGTCCCCAGAAAAACCCAATGCGGGAAAATCGATGTAGGAGCTCTTAGAGGGTTTTTTTTTTAAGCAGAATATCTGAATACAATCAAGGGCACTAGTGGCACCAGTAGTGGTTTGCCCAACCGAGAAATCACGACAAATGTACCTCTATCACTCGGAGACAAAAAATATGGTTGAGTTGATAGAAACCCTTCTCACGAAGAAACATTGAATACGAGTATTTTCTGGCCCACTGGAACCCTAATGCTGCTCCTCTAGCCTCTGTGTTAGCTTCTCCTGCCCAACATAGCCAGCACGCAACTTGCGTGCCCTTGCGTCACTCTGCAGGCTCTGCTCTTGCCCTTACATGCTGTAAGAAGGCCACTGCGTGACCTGTCGCCCCGCCTCTGCGTGAGCCTGGATGGGCTGCGTCCCTCCTGCTGGTCTCTGCGTTGCCTGGTATGTATCTGCCTCTCTGCCTTAGTATTCTCTGCCTCAGATCAGAATAATCCCTCACCAATCTGCCCCTCACCAGCACTGCAAGCTCACTAAAAAATTCTCAGTAAACCACGCCCCAAAATTCCGAGTTAGCTCAAGTGCTACCGCTCTGTGTGTGTTCTCCAACTGACCCCAAGCCTTTAATACTTTTCTCGTTGAGAAATCAACGACTGTGATCTAATCTCTAATCAATGGCTAAGATTAGAAAAAACTTGATCCATGTCACTTAGAACATTCTCCCCGACATGTTTAAATTAATTCCCTTTAATTATTTTATTTCCCAAGTTAGACTTAGGGTCTTGTTGATGGTTGAAAATGTCTCGCCAACAGTAAGGGGATACCCTCAGTGTAGAATCCCAATTAGACTCTACACCGTTTGGTTTGGGGATCCCATCCGGTATGTAGGCCCGGTTGCCATTACATTGGTGAAGATGTTTTTTCGAATAGAGAGGGGACTCGCTGAGATGGAGAATGCACGGATGTTGAACGAATACAAGTCAGTGATTGACGAATGCCCTGTGAAACATAATACCATGAATAGCAAAGCGGAATTTAAAGCATGAAACTTATGAAAAGCATTGTTATCAAAACTTTACCAAGATCACACTTATTGCAAGATTCACTTAACAAACGAGAAAAAGTTCACAATGGTTAAGTGTTTCATTTATCTACTATGCACATCCCAATAAAGATTTAAAGCAAATATTGACAAAACAGTTCATCAACATTTCTTTAAGTTAGAACATCATATATCATCCACGTGTTGCAAGGAAGCTCATAACACAAGGGAATACATGAGTTTCTAATGTGCACCAATATTTGAAAGAAGCATTCATTCATTCGAAGAGACCGTATTCATAGCATAACCACACAGGAGACTTCCATCGGATTCAATAGTGAGATCCAATAACACTTATTTGTATTCATCTAGAGATAATCATTCAATAAAAAACAATGTCTCTCTCTGATGGCAGTGTGGGTGCAGGCGTTAAGGAGAGTTGCTCAAATTTAGTTACAATGCTTTCTAACTCGGGAGGAATTTGTTCCTGATCTCCTATTCCACTCTTGGTCATCAAACTTTATTAGATTGGTTGATAAAACTAATAAAAAGACTTGCGGAAGCAAAAGTCCCTTTTATCCTTTGAAAACATAATAACTCACTTTTATGCAATGTTTTAAAGACCTTCAGAAATGTTTCGGGTCTCAATCACTTAATAAAGCTCTTTTTGAACCAATATTAAAACCTTCGGAACAACGTTAAAAACCTTCGGAATCAATGTTTAAAACCTTTGGCAATGTAATAAGTTCCTTTGAAATAATGTTTAAAGCCTTTTGGCAATGGTTCCGGACTTCAAACACTTTAATAAAGCTCTATTGCAAACAATGCGTCTGGTCCTTACCTTTTCATTAAACGCCGTGTGATTTTCGACGCGACCACCGTCGGATCTCCAATGCATAAGATCAGACGTCTATCGCGTAGAATTAGCCCCCGTACTTTATCACCCAAAAGTAACGCGAAATTGGTGGTTTTAACACCGTGATGTGTCGTGATCCAATATGATCGTGTTCAAAATGAAAAAAACCCCTCACAACCCAAAAGCGGCGTGACAATAGTGTCTGGTTTCTCGAAAACCGCTTTTCTGCAAAATTTCATTTCCAATCGTGTTCAAACACGGATTTTCGCCATTTCTTTGTTTAACATCAATTTCTCTTGGAACCCTCCTTTTTCCGCTGCAAACTCAATAAACATAGATCATTTTCGAATAACCAATCTCAAACAAAGAAACCAAAATTCCTTTGATTTTCTCTGAATCTTTACACAGAAGTTAATACCCTCAAATTCTACACAGAATATATAAATCAAATGAATCTCGAAGAGATGAAACCCTCTGGGAATTTGCCGAGTATACAATAGATAGTGAAATTTTGCAGTTTTATTAAATCAGAGGCAAAACCCTCTCAATCCATTCTTCTTCCATCCAAATTCTGAATTCCTCCTTCTCAGAGGTTACATTTTATAGGTTTTACATAACAGTCGACCTCCTCTTGAGGATCAAATTCTTCTAATTTAGGTAAAATTCTAATTACATAATAGCTTCCCTAATTCTATCAACTGAAAGCTAAATATGTTGAATCTAATCTAAAACTGTTCAATCCTCCTAGATACTAGTTCAACCCTATCTAGTACAACTGTAAATTGACAGCTAAAGGCACTAACACCTTTGCTTGTAAACTTTTTTTGGATTTTTGGAATAATTAATGAAGCCTTTTGTCTCTAAGCCTCATGCTCCTGCATCAGACTCCTAAGGACAAAAATCTTCATGGGTTCCGGTCCATGAGCTCCTCTACAGAACTGCCCAATTTCTACAACATGGTTTTTGTCATCCAGGTAGCATCTTCAATTGACTGATCCTTCCACTTGATCAAGTATTGAAAATACTCCTGTCCCCTGGTCTTCTTAAACACTTTCTTGTCTAAGATCCTCTCTGGTTGTAGTGTCTTTGCTGTGGGTAACTGTTTTACCCAATCAATCTTTTATTTGTCTTCTGGTCTGTCATCTATGCCACCATCTTCATATCTGTACAAATCAGCAACATTGAATATTGGAGATATTCCAATATCAGATGGTAATTCAATTTCATAAGCATTTGCAGAAAATTTCCTCAATATCCTGCATGGTCCTATCTTTTTGAATTTTAACTTGTTATACTCCCTCTTTGGAAATCTTTCATTTCTTAAATGTGCTAAAACCAAATCACCAACTTCAAAATTAACTTCTCTTTTGCTCAAATCTGCTCTGTTCTTGTACTTGATGCTGCTGTGTTGTAGCTGCTGCTTTCCCTGTTCATGTATTGCTTGTATTTCTGAAGCAAACTCCTCTCCTTCAACACTTCTCATTTCTGCTTTTCCCAAGTTCCTCAATTCAGATACTCCTCTTGGGTGCATTCCATAAACTATATGGAATGGACTCTGTCCTGTACTTCTGTTAGGTGAATCATTATATGCATATTCTGCCTGTGGTAAAATATGATCCCATTGTTTAAGATGTTCTCCTGCAAGACTTCTTAAAAGATTACCCAAACTCCTGTTCACTATTTCAGTCTGCCCATCAGTTTGAGGGTGATAAGCTAAGCTGAAACTTAGTTTAGTACCAAGTTTCTTCCACAATGTCCTCCAAAAATGACCAACAAATCTGGTGTCTCTATCAGAAATAATACTTTTAGGTAACCCATGTAATCTGACAATCTCCTTGTAAAACAAATTGGCAACATGAGTAGCATCACTGGTTTTATAACATGGAATAAAATGTGCCATTTTTCAAAATCTGTCATCTACAACATAAATTGCATCATTCCCTCTCCATGTCTTAGCCAATCCTAAAACAAAATCCATACTTACCATATCCCAAGGTCTGTCTGGAATAGGTAATGGATTGTACAAACCTGCATTTTGACTTTTCCCTTTTGCATATTGACAAATTTTACAATTCTTCACATACTTTTCCACTTCAGATCTCATCTTTGGCAAAAAATAAAAATGACTTAGTTGCTCATAAGTCTTATCAACACCAAAATGTCCAGCAAATCCACCACTATGTTTCTCTCTGATTAAATTTTCTCTCATAGAACAATTTGGTATGCACAACTGATTTCTTTTGAGCAATAAACCCTCTTGCAAGAAATAATCTAACCACTGACTTCTGTCTATCAAAACATGATTACAACATGCTTCAAATGCTTCTTTGAAATCCAAATCTGTCTTATAAAGTTCTTTAAGAAAATCAAAATCTAACACTTGAATTTGACTTTCTTGAACAAGAATGCTTTTTCTACTCAAGGCATCAACGACCTTGTTTGCTTGACCACTTATATGCTTCAATACAAAGTTAAAACTTTGAAGATATTCAACCCATTTTGCATGTTTTTGATTCAGTTTAGGCTGTTGCATAATATACTGTAAAGCATGATTATCTGAATATAGCACAAATTCTTTAGACATTAAATAATGTCTCCACTTCTTCAATGACTGTACAATTGCATAAAATTCCTTGTCATAAGAAGAGTACTTCTTTCTTGTTTCATTCAGCTTCTCACTGAATACGCTACAGGTCTATCTTCTTGACTTAATATAGCTCCAATAGCTTCCCCACTGGCATCACATTTCACTTGAAATGGTTTATTAAAATCAGGCAAAACTAAGACATGTTTCTCAGTTATCTTTTGCTTCAAGAACTGAAAATTCCTTTCAGCTTCAGCAGTCCACTTAAATGGTTGTTTGTCCTTCTTTATGGTTTCAATGATAGGTGCATTGATCTTACTAAAATTCCTTATGAATTTTCTATAAAAACTAGCAAAGCCATGAAAACTTCTTACCTCAAACACTTTTAGGTGAAGGCCACTCCACAATTGCCTTTATCTTCTCTGGATCCATTTTTAATCCTTCAGCAGAAACAACAAAACCTAGCTATACCAATTCTTCTTTCATGAATGAACATTTCTTTAAATTTATCAGTAACTTCTCTTGATGTAACTTCCTTAAGACATAATTAAGATGTCTCAGGTGTTCTTCCTTTGTTTTGTTGTAAATTAATATATCATCCAGATCAACTATTGCAAATTTACCAATAAATTCTTTTAATACTTCATTCATAAGCCTCATAAATGTGCTAGGTGCATTTGATAAACCAAAAGGCATTACCATCCATTCATACAATCCCTCATTTGTTTTAAAGACTGTTTTCCATTCATCACCTTCCCTTATCCTAATTTGATGATACCCACTTTTCAAATCTAGTTTTGAAAATATCTTGCTCGACTGAAACAATCCATCAAATCTTCAATTCTAGGTAAAGGGAATCTATACTTGATTGTTATCTTGTAAATTGCTCTTGAATCAGTGCACATTCTCCAACCTCCATCTTTCTTCGGACTTAATATTGTAGGTATTGCACAAGGACTCAAACTTTCTCTTACCAAACCTTTGTCAACCAATTCCTGCACTTGCTTTCTGATTTCTTCATTTTTTGTAGGAGTCATTCTGTAAGCTGCTTTGTTTGGCAAATTTGATCCTGGAATCAAATCTATCTGATGGCTGATTCTTCTTACAGGTGGTAATTCATCAGGCAAATAATCCACAATAATGTCAGAATAGTTCTCCAACATTTCTTGAATTTCAATTAGCAAATCAGGAATTTTAGTAGAAGTAAATACTACCTTAGGTTTGCAAACTAAAACAAAATTTACCTCATCATCTTCAATCTGCTGCAAGTATTCTTTTCCACTCAACAATAAAGCCTTTGGATCAGACTTTTTACTTGATGCATCTTCTTCTTCCATAGGTAACACTGTTTGATTCATACCATCTTTGAAAAACTTGTAAGTGTTTCTCTTTCCATCATGTACTGCTGCTCTGTCATACTGCCAAGGTCTACCAAGCAGTGTGTGACACACATCCATAGGCATCACGTCACACATGATTTTATCTTTGTAACTACCCATTTGCAATTCTATTTCACATTGTTCCTTTACTATCAGTTGATGTCCCTTCTGAAGCCATGACACCTTGTAGGGTGTTGGATGTTCCATTGTCTTCAATTTCAACTTCTCTATCACCTCTGTAGAGACCAAATTATCTGTACTACCACTATCAATTACCAATTGACAGCATTTTCCTTGAACTTTGCACACACTTCTGAACAAAGTCTTTCTCTGTATTGGTTCAACAACTTCCTTTGTTTGTTTTAACAAAACCTTGTTAACCACCAAAGATTCTCCTTTCTCTGGCACAATTTCTTTCTCTGTTACAGACAACTTTGCTGCTTCTTCTTCAATCTGAGCAACCATTGCATTTCTCTGATTTGTCCCCACATTCTTTGGACATTCATAGGCTCTATATCCTAATTTGTTACATCTGTAACATCTGACTTCTCTTCCTCTGTTTCTACCTCCTCTTCCTCTATAAGAACTCCTTCTGCCACTTGTATCACCTTCTGTGGGTGCATACTGAGGTGAGCTGTTGCTAGCTCCATCTCTTGGTGCTGTAGATCTTCCTCTACCACCTTGACTTCCTTTTCCTCGGAAAGTACCTCTTCCTTTGGCAGATTGCCTTCTTAGGAGTTTTTCTTCAGCTTTTAAGGCCATCTGGTAAGCCTCTTCTACTGTTTTAGGAGACAATATACTTATCTCATCTTGAATCTCCATTATGAGACCATTTATGTACCTGGCAATCTTCTCTGTTGTATCTTGAATTTGTCCTGCTCTTATGCTTACTTTGTAAAATTCTTCTGTGTACTCTTTTACTGTCATTAATCTCTGTCTAAGATTCTGCATTTGTCTAAATAATGAAAGCTGATAATCACTAGGCAAAAACTTACCTTTCAACTTTGCTACCATTCTGTTCCAATTCTTGATTGGCTGCTTACCAACTCTCCTTCTTTCTGCTTGCACTCCATCCCACCAAAGTGTTGCATGTCCTTTCAACCTTGTGACAACAAACTTAACTCTCTTTTCTTCACTCATCTGTTCATAATCAAAGCATTTATTCGTTTCATTGATCCAGTCTATCAACTCTTCTGGATTCAATTCTCTTGCAAAAGCTGATACTTCAAGTCTAGGTTTAGATGTAGATCCTAAAACTGATTTAAAAAATCTCATCTCAGGAGTAAGCTCATCATTTCCTTCTTCTTCTTCAGCTTCAGGTTCACTGACATCTTCAGGATCTCTCTGTTGTCCTGCATCTATTGTTTCCAATCTAGCTTGAATCTGTTGCATAGTCTCTAGTACTTCAACATTTGCAACTGGTCTACCTCTTCTTCTACCAGCACCACCTCCTCTACCAATTCTGACAGCCATGTTGGGTTTCTTTTTCTGACTTTTGGAAGCTTGTTTAGTGTCTGAAAAATGCTCTGAAGACTGCTCTGATACCACAAATGACGGCAGTGTGGGTGCAGGCGTTAAGGAGAGTTGCTCAAATTTAGTTACAATGCTTTCTAACTCGGGAGGAATTTGTTCTTGATCTCCTATTCCACTCTTGGTCATCAAACTTTATTAGATTGGTTGATAAAACTAATAAAAAGACTTGTGAAAGCAAAAGTCCCTTTTATCCTTTGAAAACATAATAACTCACTTTTATGCATTGTTTTAAAGACCTTCGGAACAACGTTAAAAACCTTCGGAATCAATGTTCAAAATCTTTGGCAATGTAATAAGTTCCTTTGAAATAATGTTTAAAACCTTTTGGCAATGGTTCCAGACTTCAAACACTTTTAAAAGCTCTATTGCAAACAATGCGTCGGGTCCTTACCTTTTCATTAAACGCCGTGTGATTTCCGACGCGACCACCATCGGATCTCCTATGCATAAGATCGGACGTCTATCGCGTAGAATTAGCCCCCGTACTTTATCACCCAAAAGTAACGCGAAATTTGTGGTTTTAACACTGTGACGTGTCGTGATCCGATATGATCGCATTCAAAATGAAAAAAATCCCTCACAACCCAAAAGTGGCGCAACAACAGTGTCTGGTTTCTCGAAAACCGCTTTTCTGCAAAATTTCATTTCCAATCGCGTTTAAACACATATTTTTTCCATTTCTTTGTTTAACTTCAATTTCTCTTGGAACCCTCCTTTTTCCACTGCGAACTCAATAACCATAGATCATTTTCGAATAACCATTCTCAAACAAAGAAACCAAAATTCCTTCGATTTTCTGTGAATCTTTACACAGAAGTTAATACCCTCAAATTCTACACAGAATATATAAATCAAATGAATCTCGAAGAGATGAAACCCTCCGGGAATTTGCCAAGTAAACAACAAATAGTGAAATTCTGCAGTTTTATTAAATAAGAGGCAAAATCCTCTCAATCCATTCTTCTACCATTCAAATTTTGAATTCCTCCTTCTCAGAGGTTACATTTTATAGGTTTTACATCACAGTCGACCTCCTCTTGAAGATCGAATTCTTCTAATTTAGGTAAAATCCTAATTACATAATAGCTTCCCTAATTCTATCAACTGAAAGCTAAATATGTTGAATCTAATCTAAAACTGTTCAATCCTCCTAGATACTAGTTCAACCCTATCTAGTACAACTGTAAATTGACAGCTAAAGGCACTAACACCTTTGCTTGTAAACGTTTTTTGGATTTTTGGAATAATTAATGAAGCCTTTTGTATCTAAGCCTCATGCTCCTGCATCACTCTCTCAAAAGTTCACAACCCAAAAAGTCCTTTACAAAATCGCTAGAAGATGTACATATAGGCCGAGGTGACTCTTGGGTTTCCCGTGACCTTTGGTCTTCCCCGACTCTTGGGATTACTTGCGACTTCGCGACTTTGTGACCATGCGACCTTGTGACCTTGCCACCTACGCGACTTCGCGACCTTGCCACCTACGCGACCTCGCGACCTTGCGACCTATGCGGACTTTGCAACTTTGTGACTTTGCGACCTGGTGACCTTGTGACCTTGCGACCTATGCGACTTTGCGAACTATGTGACTTTGCGACCTTGTGACCTATGCGACCTTGCGACTTTGTGACCTATGCGACCTTGCGGCTTTGCGACTTTGCGACCTATGCGGCTTTGCGACCTTGCGACCTCGCGACTTTGCGACCTATGTGACTTTGCAACCTTGCGACTTATGTGACTTTGCGACCTATGCGACCTTGCGACCTTTGCAACTTCGCAACTTTGCGACCTTGCGACCTATGCGACTTCGCGACCTTTGCGACCTCACGACCTATGTAACCTTGCGACCTTGCAACCTATGTGACCTTGTGACCTATACGACTTTGCGACCTTGCGACCTATGTGACCTTGCGACCTATGCGACCTTGCGACTTTGTGACCTACGCGACTTTGCCACTTTGCGACCTATGCAACTTTGCGACTTTGCGACCTTGTGACTTTACGACCTATGCGACTTTGCGAACTATGTGAATTTGCGACCTTGCGACTTATGCAACTTTGTGACTTTGCGACCTTGCGACCTATGCGACTTTGAGAACCTTGCGACCTATGCGACTTTGTGTCCTATGTGACTTTGCGACTTTGTGACCTATGCATCTTTTACGACCTGCGACCTGGAGTCATCTGCGACCTGCAACCTTGGGATCATCTGCGACCTGTGACCTAGGGTTATTTGCGATTTGCAACCTTGAGTCATTTGCGACTTGCAACCTGGAGTCATCGCGACTTGTGACCTTGAGTTTTATCCCTTCTGCATTCCTCTTTTGGTGATCTCTGGTTTTCACAACAAGATGCCTTTTCGTGCACATCAGTCTTGTGCAAGTGACCAGGTGCCTTTGAGCTTAAAGTGAGGCTCTTGGGGATTCGTGAGGATCCACCTCGCTTTGAAAGGGTCCCTTTTCTTGCTGGGAAAACCTTGGCTCTTCGTGCAAACCAATAGCTTCCACATGGACGGTTGGAACCTCATCTTATAGAGTATTTTAATGGCGTCGTGCCATTGGACTCTTAATGAAACCGATACGTTGTTCGATGTATATTGATAGAACCTTTGACCAATTTCCTGAAAGGAATAATATGAGAATGAGTTATCTCTTGGTAATAATGAGAAAACAAGTTACTAGGAAAAATAGCTCATTCGAGGAGTAGCAACATTGAAATATCCAACCTAAGATATTGTAACTTATTTCAATTTCTTGTGCATCTCTAAGTTTGGAAACCGGCTTAAAACTTATATACCCTAGCACAGTCGAGAGTCAGCAAGACAAGTGGGTGAGGTGACAATGCCGGGTAGAAATAGGTCATGGGGATATTACTGACTGAAGGCCGAGTCAAAAAATTAATGGGTTGAGCGAGCAGAGGGGGACCCGAAATGTTGAATATATCCAAAATTTTGGGTGGTGTTGTAGTGGCTACAACAAATGGCGAACCACTGGTAGAATCCAACATCTTTGTCAAGATCCCAACAATAGTCTGAGTTTGGATAATGATGCAAGGGAATATTGAACAGGTTCTGCGGGTACCCTTTGTATTACTTTGACCTTTACAGATATGCCCAATCCTTGTGCCTCAGCTAGGTCTTGTTAATCAGAAAACGTCAAAGCGGGAGTTCACGGATGCCAGTAGTTTGATGATGATGTAGAGAGCAAGGCAACGGGCTTATTATATTCATAATTTTAAAATAAGTTTCTGGTGTTGCTCCGCTACCAACAGGCCTGGACAATGCCCCGACGGAGTCACTTCAAGAAATCACAAACGTTGCTCTGCTGCCAGCGAGCCTGGTTAGTACCCGACGGAGTCGTTGCATTACCTCTCTGCGCAGGAAGCCTTTCTCAATTCTTTACCCTTATTTGTTTCATGTGCTTGTAGCACTTATTTTCATGTGCTCGTGGCACTTATTTTTGCATGGGAAGATGAGGGATCCCGACTTATTTTACAGGCAAGAGAGGTTGTTTCTTGTTTGACAGAAACTGAAAGATATTCTGATTTGGGTTTGCCTTCATGCCAAGCCTTCACATCCCATCTACCACCCACAGGCAAAACGTGCAAAACAGATCATTAAGATGTTCGAGACTATGCTGGGCACAAGGCTCAGGGTACGGGTATAGGCCATTCAAACTCGTTAGGGTTCCCCACAAGCAACCAACTCGTATCTCCCCGGCTAATGAATTTAAATTCATAGGCATTATGTCGAGAATGTGACTTTGATGACCCGTTCTGAGAGAAATTGCCTCTTGAGGTAACCACCGCAACCTCACACAAACAATGGAGTTAGGGTTTCAGCAATCAGGGCAAAACAAGTAAGAAAGATCATTAGGATTTCGATGCGTGCAAAGAGGTAAAAGAAAGCCATCCGGCTTTAAACCCGTGTAAGAGGGAGTAAGAAGGCTAGTCTGAGCACCGAGGGTTTCAAGGCCCTGGTTTCAATGAGGGCTCATGCAGTGGTATGCAATGTACAGAAACTTTCACAGCGATCTCAACAACCAGTGCAGATGATGTGAGGAAGAAAGCATACAACGCGGTGCAACAGACGAGGCTTATGATGCAATGCAATGCCATGTGCAAGAAAGATCAACTAGTTGCAGGTGGAAAAACAAGGCGAAGCAGATGCAGTGATTATTTGAACATTACACAGCAATAAGCAAACTGAAAGAGAAGCGAGTGCAAAATAAATGGAAAATTATAATGCATAAAGCTACTGACCGTAAGAGAAGACATCACACACAATTTTAAACCATAAAGCAAAACTTTTGCATGTAAACCTAATTAACAACTTGAACTAACAAAATTTTACTAACAGATCCTAGCTAGCCTAAACATAAAACCAAAGTTTAACCAAAGAGGCAGTCGCGTTATGTGAAATCAGCTTTCCAGTGCAGCCACCGCATTAGTTCCCGTCCTGTAAGAACAATAGTGTTCGCAATCAGAGCGAGCATACAAAATTGTGCACCAACAACAAGACTTACCTGAAGAGCATGTGCAACAAGAAGAAGGTCATGGCTACTTCCCAGAGAATGTGCTAGAATGGATTGTTCACGCTGAATTTCACTTTCATCCTGATGCACAGAAATATGTACTTGAAATCTAAAATCATTAAAAAATGACACAGATCCACCCACACATAACCTTAGGTTTGATGGAAGCGGGGGAAGACATTGCCTATTTGCAGGTATATTCATCGGATAGGGCCCGTAAAACCAGCCGGGAATCTCATCATGGTGTTGAGGAGGATCAATTTGATGGAATGGAAAAAATAGGCATCTGCCAGGGGAATTTGAGGTGTTTGCTAATCCAAGTGTAGAAACCCTAATTTTGAAAACCCTAGTTTGAAGTTGTTCCCGGGTTTTGCCGAGGATGTGAGAATCTGAAGTGACTGTCAATGGAAGCTGAACTGCCTCACCATCCTGGACCAACTCTGGACCTTCGAGCGGGGGGCTTTCAAACTTTGATGGTTTCATGAGATTAACTGGCAAATGGATGTGATCACTAATTGTTGTGATTGGAAAAATGTTAGTGGGCTTTATATCAATTCGGCCAAATATTTGTGCACTGACAGCTTGACAATCCAATGTATCAGATTCTTTAGATTTCCCATGATGGGGTGAATTGACCGGAATATTTTCAAGCAGTAGAGAGGTTTGCCAAACATCACATGCTTGCGCTTGAGTGCAACTAGTACTGGCTGGGCAACAACTGGGAAGATTAGAGACAATGGTTGGCGTTTCCCTTCCAGTGAATAAATTAGGGTATATTGGTTGTTGCATACCGGCCGTAAGGTAATAGAGATCTGCGCTCAGGGAAAGATCGCTCGAATGGAAGACCTGCTCGGATGAGCTGACATTCGACGCAGTTATGGTGACAGGAGTGTGATACATGGGAACCGTCATTTCATAATCCCTAATTCGAGGAACCCTAGTTGGATTTGTTTGAGGGGTCTCGTCAAGATCGTAAGAACTTGAGGTAACATCCAACAGAAGCTGAATTGCTTCGGTTTCCTGATGGGTCCTTGAATCTTCACAAAGCGGATCATCAAATTTCGGTGGCTTCATATGGTCGACAAAAAGATATGAGTGACAACTCGTAGAGGCTTGAGTGAAAATATTTTTAGATAAGTGGTGATTAGTGGAGCCATCACTTTGATCAGGTTGGGTACCTAGCACGTTAGGCTTGCCAGGAGTTAATAATTGGGATGAATCAATAAAAGAAACATCTTGAGGTTGCTGAGATAGGGAGTCACTCCTTTCGCTGTTTAAAAAATTCGGATGAAAAAGATCAGACATAAGGGATTCATCAATTTTGTAGTGTGATTGTGAAACACCACCAGTGTGCTCATGATTGCTGCCAATACCAGTATAAGAAAAGTTTGATTGACTTGAAGAAATTACTGATGTGGCAGACTCATGAAATAAATCAGGGAATAATGGATGAAACGATTCAGATGCAGGGGTATCAACTGTACACGGACTTTCATCTCGCACATCAGTGTCATCCGGAGAGGTCAGTGATTTCATATGCCCATCGTGGTCCAATGATTTGGTAGGGAAATCAACTTTGCCCGGCACAAGACTCAATTTATTATTAGTATGAGAATGAGATTTAGAATCGTACCCAGGCAAACATTCAGTGGACTCGAGATAGGTTTCATTCACAGGGAGAGATGTTAGGCCAATATGCTTTTCAAGCTCCGATTTGATAGTGTGTGAAAGATTTCGAGACAGAATCTGAACAACTGACAACTTGAAGATCATCATAACAGTCACTAGGGTCAGGCTTGGTTGTCGATTGAAATTGTTCTAGGGAAACGAAAACCACGTGTCGAAACTGCTCAATTAAATATGTCCAATCGACATCCCTTTCTGGGAACTCAAGACAAAAATTAACAAACCTGATAGAAAACTCCTCTATAGATTCTTGAGGTTCCATTCTGATCTCATTTAATTTCATTAATACATTTTGAAAATCATACCCGTGAAAAGCTTGTTGTAATTCACTGGCGAGCTGCTCGAACGAATGGATGGAAGCTGCCGGCAATGTGCGGCACCATTTCTCAGCGCGACCTTCGAGAGTGAGGGAGAAAAGCATGCAAGCCAACTCCTCGTCATCAACTTCATAACACTCACAAAACTCACAGAAATCTGAAAGGTGCTCGGTTATGGAAACTCCGTTTTCACCATCGAATTTTAACAGGGACAAGTGATACATAGGTTCATCGGGGATTGAGCATCGAGAACCAGATAATTCTGATAAACACCTTGGGAGAATGATTTGGGAACGAGCCATTACAAATATGAGTCTAACTGCAAGCTCTGAGGGCTCAGCTTGTCATCTGGCCCTCCTTCTAGCGCCAAATCTGTTGACGGTTGAAAATGTCTCGCCAACAGTAAGGGGATACCCCCAGTGTAGAATCCCAATTAGAATCTACACCATTTGGTTTGGGGATCCCATCCGATATGTAGGCCCGGTTGCCATTAAATTGGTGAAGATGTTTTTCGGATAGAGAGGGGACTCGCTGAGATGGAGAATGCATGGATGTTGAACGAATACAAGTCAGTGATTGACAAATGCCCTGTGAAACATAATACCATGAATAGCAAAGCGGAATTTAAAGCATGAAACTTATGAAAAGCATTGTTAGCAAAACTTTACCAAGATCATACTTATTGCAAGATTCACTTAACAAACGAGAAAAAGTTCACAATGGTTAAGTGTTTCATTTACCTACTATGTACATCCCAATAAAGATTTAAAGCAAATATTGACAAAACAGTTCATCAACATTTCTTTAAGTTAGAACATCATATATCATCCACGTGTTGCAAGGAAGTTCATAACACAAGGGAATACATGAGTTTCTAATGTGCACCAATATTTGAAAGAAGCATTCATTCATTCGAAGAGATCATATTCATAGCATAACCACACAGGAGACTTCCATCAGATTCAATAGTGGGATCCAATAACACTTCTTTGTATTCATCTAAAGGCATTCATTCAATAAAAAACAATGTCTCTCTCTCAAAAGTTCACAACCCAAAAATTTCTTTACAAAATTGCTAGAAGATGTACATATAGGCCGAGGTGACTCTTGGGTTTCCCGTGACCTTTGGTTTTCCTCGACTCTTGGGATTACTTGCGACTTTGCGACCATGCGACTTTGCGACCTTGCGACTTTGCAACCTTGCGACCTATGCGACCTTGCGACTTATGTGACTTTGCGACCTTGCGACCTCGCGACCTCGCGACCTATGCGACTTTGCGAACTATGCGACTTTGTGACCTTGCGACCTTGTGATCTCGTGACCTTGCGACCTATGCGACTTTGTGAACTATGTGACTTTGTGACTTTGTGACTTATGCAACTTTGCGACCTTGCGACCTATGCGACTTTGCGACTTTGTGACCTATGCGGCTTTGCGACTTCGCGACCTTGCGACCTATGTGACTTTGCGACCTTGCGACCTATGCGAATTTGCGACCTACACGTCTTGCAACCTATGCGACTTTGCGACCTATGCAACTTTACGATCTTGCGACCTCACGACTTTGCGACCTTGCGACCTTTGTGACTTTGCGACCTTGCGACTTTGCGACCTTGCAACCTTATGACCGTTGCTACTTTGCGACCTTGCGACCTATGCAACTTTGCGACCTTGCGACCTATGCGACTTTGCGACGTTGCGACTTTGCGAGCTTGTGACCTATGCGACTTTGCGACCTTGCGACTTATGCGGCTTTGCGACCTATGCGACCTTGCGACCTACGTGACTTTGCGGTCTATGCAACTTTGCGACTTTGCGACCTTGCGACCTATGCGACCTTGCGACTTTGTGACCTTGCGACCTATGCGACTTTGCGAACTATGTGACTTTGCGACCTTGCGACTTATGCTACTTTGCGACTTTGCAACCTTGCGACCTTGCGACCTATGCGACCTTGCGACTTTGTGACCTTGCGACCTATGTGACTTTGCGACGTTGCGACCTATGCAACTTTGCGACCTTGCGACCTATACGACTTTGTGACCTATGTGACTTTGCGACTTTGCGACCTATGCATCTTTTGTGACCTGCGACCTGGAGTCATCTGCGACCTGTGACCTTGGGATCATCTGCGACCTGCGATCTAGGGTTATTTGCGACTTGCGACTTTGAGTCATTTGCGACTTGCGACCTGGAGTCATCGCGACCTACGACCTTGAGTTTTATCCCTTCTGCATTCCTCTTTCGGTGATCTCCGATTTTCACAGCAAGATGCCTTTTCGTGCACATCAGTCTTGTGCAAGTGACCAGGTGCCTTTGAGCTTAAAGTGAGGCTCTTGGGGATTCGTGAGGATCCACCTCGCTTTGAAAGGGTCCATTTTCTTGCTGGGAAAACCCTGGCTCTTCGTGCAAACCAATAGCTTCCACATCGACGGTTGGAACCTCATCTTATAGAGTATTTTAATGGTGTCGTGCCAATGGACTCTTAATGAAACCGATACATTGTTCGATGTATACTGATAGAACCTTTGACCAATTTCCTGAAAGGAATAATATGAGAATGAGTTAGCTCTTGGTAATAATGAGAAAAACAAGTTACTAGGAAAATAGCTCATTCGAGGAGTAGCAACATTGAAATATCCAACCTAAGATATTGTAACTTATTTCAATTTCTTGTGCATCTCTAAGTTTGGAAACTGGCTTAAAACTTATATACCCTAGCACAGTCGAGAGTCAGCAAGACAAGTGGGTGAGGTGACAGGGCTGGGTAGAAATAGGTCATGGGGATATTACTGACTAAAGGCTGAGTCAAAAAATTAATGGGTTGAGCGAGCAGAGGGGGACCCGAAATTTTGAATATACCCAAAATTTTGGGTGGTGTTGTAGTGGCTACAACAGGTCTCCATTAAAATAATTAATTTATTGAATAAATTTCACATCGGGTGGAATTTATCCAAACGATTTCTGGGTTTTAGAGATCTCATGTGTTCTAGCCCCTCCACAAAGTTTCGGAGCTAGAGCACAACTGATGCTACCCAAAATCTTAACATCAAGAACCCCCGGGGCACCCAAAATCTTGAAGTTTGACAATTGTAACCCATATTTTAAAAAAATTATGCCAAATTTTGTCATAATCCTACCGAAATTTCCATTATTTTCTAGGCTAATTTGTGGGTTTTTAGACTATGCTCTTTGTGGGCACCCCATATACCTTTTTATATTAAATAAAGTGTTTTTTTTCAAATTTCTGATTGGGGCCCTACACTGTAGTGAGGTCCTAGTAGTACATGAAATGCTTCCCGATCTTCTTCAGGGCATTGTACATTCCAGAAACACATCCAATCAATAGTGCATCGTACATTCTAAAACCAAATTCACTCCCTATCAACAATACATTATACATTCTGAAACCAAAAACACACAATGAACATGCATGTCAACATGATGTTGTCTAATGAGGTCACAATTTTGCTTGCACAACAAAATTTTTGCCGGAATCTGATAGTGTTTTTTTCAAGAAATCCAATTCTGGGAGTGTTTAAATAATTTTTTTAATGTTGAAAATGGATTCAACATCATCAAGAACCCTTGGGGTACCCAAAACCCTAAAACTTGACAACTGTAACTCAGATTTTCTCAATTTCATGCCAAAATTTCCATTGTTTTTCGAGCAAAATTATGGCCTTGTCAGACTATGGCTATCAAAATGATGCTTTATGGGTGTGTATCCTTGCAACCGTGCCACTGATATGCACATCGTGCAAGTTCCCAAGAGGGGAAATCTAGTAATGTTGGTAATTTATTTTATTTATAATGCTGGCAGAATCGGTAGCTGGATGGTCCTTTTACTTGCATGACATGGGGTCTGTTCCCGTCTGCTGTCACTATAACCTCCAGACACAATCACACAAGCACCTACACGACACACAGGTAAGTTGAGGTTTAAACTTGTCACTTGCACAACAACACAAATACCTTAACAACGTGTTTGTTGGCCAACATGCCGCACCCCTGAGGGACGATAATGTTTGTAATGTTATCTAGCACTAGTTTTCAAAAAATTCCTTTTCAGCATAAATTTTTTCTATAGTGCTTACTTACAAAAGCAACTTAGGACCAAAACATGGAATAATTCTAACATGCATGAGACTTCACTAAATCAAGTAATTCTAAAAAGAAATGTAAGATTTATAATCGACGTAAATAACTCATTACACAACAAACTGATAAGCATTTGGGCAACAATTTATTACAAAACTCATTATAGAAATTAGGGCAAAATAATTTTGTAAAAAGCATCCTAACACTATTTTTATGTGCCTCCTTAATTCAAGGGTTTAGTTTTCATATTCATACGCAATAAAATCAATCAAATTTTGAAATAATTTGGTGAACCCCTCCCGCTAAGATATAATATTATAGTTCAAAAGTTGGAAATGTGCCCACCAAGCATATCTTTTGAGTAGGAACGTTTAGATAAAACTCATTTGAAGATTGTAGAATAGAGTGCTATTAGGATGTGGATTGCCATGCTATTGCTATTCTTCCATGAAATTGTCGTTTAACTCGAGTCTTTTAAAGATATTTGGATTACTTAGATGAAAGTAATGTTTAGTCATGGCAAGATGTGAGCAAGAGAGAAGGTCCCCTAGTTGAAAAAAAAGGGCATGCTTTTATTCATTATTATATTCATTGAAGGTCCCCTAGTTGAAAATGAAGGCTTCTTTGGACTTATCATTGCAAACCATTAATATCATTATTAATTATTCTATTCATTGACGATAACCAATAGTATCATTGTTTAATGAAAAAAAAAGGGCATGCTTTTATTCATTATTCTATTCATTGATGATAACCAATAGTATCATTGTTTAATGAAAAAAGGGCAAGATAATTGTTCAATATTTGAGGACCTTTAATGGACTCGAGACTCATTGCATGAATTGTAAGAAGAGATGTTGTTGTGGGGCCAATTAAGCACAATCACAAGGCATGGGTTGGCTAGAAAGAAACATTATGGTTGGTTTATTGGCTTAACATTAGACAACCCAATAAAAGTGGTTTGGTTTAGGGTTATGATTAATTTATTCATTGATTTTGATAGTTTAAGAACACCTCAACGGGTCATTGTGAATTAATATTCAATATCATATTAATATTTATACGTTTAAGAGTTTATTGTTGCTAGTAGAACCCTAAATTTTTGACATATTCTAAAATTTGGAGCCCCCTACTTCGGATTTTCTTGTGATTAATCTCCTTGTTTTTCATAAGTCAACTAAGAGGCAAATGTTTGCACTTGTTAATTTCACAAAACAAGCTTATCACATCTTTCTTCCTTAGCATGGCATTATTTTGTCTAAGCATTTAATGCACTTCTCAAATGTTGCTAGTGCTATTCACTAGTGCAACACAATGCTTCTCATTAGCGCGAGACAACACAAAGTAGTTCCCTAACACATCGCCTCACAACTTTGCACAAGTGTGATTTCAAGCCTACATTTAATACGCACAAAGACCCTCACATGTGTGATAAAGCTATATATAGGCTAAACCACAACTCATTTTCTCTATGCCTAGTTGCTAAAGCCTTCAGTTTATAGACGCACTTATAGTAGTTCACTTGCTACTGTTGATTTTCATGTCGCCGCCAAGAGCCAAAAAACCGTGCTAAGTTTTGGGTAAGTACTCCAACATTTTCTTGCCAGTTTGTCTTTTGGCACTTCGTCTTCCGTGTGATCCTTCACCTTCTAACTCTTGACCTCACGCCACTATATTTTCACCTATATATACTTATGCCCACACTTTCTTATTCTTTCGATGCCCCTCACTTAGCCATTTTTCCCATTTGCTTACGCTGCCTTCTTAGTCCCACAGTTACGCAAAAATGCAAATACTCTTGTGCTATGATGCATCTTCTGATTGAACATTACACTACGACACGAAGCCCTTTGCGCAATGACGCAGTTCCTTGTAACAAATTACCCCTCCTTTGTTGAAGAATGTAACTAGGTTCGGTCTTCATAAATGTACTTATCAAAAGAATGAAAACGACAATTTTTATTATTATTACAATGACTTTAAAGCATGGGTTTCATGCTTGGGTCATCTTTTATTAGTCAAAGTCCCCATTGTGGACTCCTAGGATTTATATTGAGTCATTAGAGTCGTCGTATTTTTATGAGACCCTTCTTGGGCTTTTAAATCATGTAAAAAGAATTATTTTTGAGTCAAAATGAATTTTGTCACCTCCACACCAAATTGGCCCTTGGTTGATGGAGTTGGCCTGAAAGGGAGCAATTCGACCCACAAGAAGGCTATATATACAAGTGTAGTTCAATCTATTTGCTCATCCTCTCAACAAGTTCGATATACATAAGACGCAGTGCAGTAAAAAGTGCAAAGCGCAAGAAGAAGAAGGAAAATTGCAAGATCGAAGTTTTTGGCCTCTCTCTGTCTCTTTTCTGCAAAGTTACTAGGCAGTTGCAGGATTGAAGTCGCTGGTTTTGTAGGGTCAAAGTTTTGTTGGTGCAGTAGGATGAAGTTGCAGGAAGGTCGAAGTTGCTGAGAGTAATGTAAATTTGAAACGAGTACCCACCTTTTTTAGGTAGCAAAAAATCGTCTGATTTTGAAAAGTGTTGATTCAAAGTACTCTTAATTTTTTTTTAGCATATTTTTATTGCATTAAATTTTCTTATGTACCAAGTATAGACATTATTTTTAAAATGTTGGTGATATGTTGATTTTGAAAAGTGCTAATGCCAACATCATCCCTTTTTTTAGAAGACTTATTTTTGACTTAAAATTTTCTAATTTATTAAATGCTAATAATTATTTTTTAAATTTAACAATTTTTGAGGTACTCGTCTTCTTCCTCTTCACTTATATATTTTTTTAGCGTTTTTTCAGGTTTGTTTTTTTTTTTTTTGGTTTCGTTTTTCTTTTAATTTTTTTCTTGTAGTGAGATAATTAATATTTTGCAGTGTGAAAAAAATAAAAAGAAGTCAAAATTTTAAAGTTTCAATCTTCTATCTAATTATATATTGTTAAATAATATTTCATTGCACATGAAATAATTGTCACTAAAAAATAGATATAACTGAAAAAATACATATTTTGAGTCTTTTTTGCTAAAAATGGCATGTCAAATAAACCATTTTTATAGGAAAAATTTAACAAAAAAAGTATAAAAACTAACAATTTTTGTGAATTTTATGTCAAAAGTTAATAATAATTACAATTTTTTTCAAAACTTAAATGATTCACATAAAAATGAAGTGAAAATCACATTATACAAATACTAAACATATAATAACAACAATTGAATACTTACTTATTCTCATAAAATGTCAAAGTCAAAACATTAGAAGTATAAGTTATTAATAGTTACAAAAAATGAGCTTCATTTGGAAGCTTAACTAAAACTTAATCAATAATATCACGTAACCCAAACTCTTCATCTTCAAGAGTTTCATTATTGTCCTCTTCCACAATATTTCCATTATTGGCTTCAGTTTCATCATTTCCCTCTTTTGATGGATCTTTGATGTCTAATGGTGGTTGAGGTTCCTTTGTTTTTTTTGCCACACATGATTCATTAAAATCCCCTTTTCTCAAACCAACTTCTTGCATTACGTCAAGAAGAAATTGAAGAACATTAATTCTTTGCTGAATAAATTCGCATTGTAATGGGTCTTTTTCAATGGAAATGCAATGTATTCCTTTTTGTAAGCAACTTGATAGTGTTGTACCTAATCATTAAGTACACAAGATTTTTTTTTAGTAAATTAGTATAAACAAATTTTTTTTAAAAAAGAAAATAGTGAAATTCATTTTTATAAGACAAAAATCTTTTAGCACTGATGTAGAACTTGAATCTGGGTAGTTGTGTACAACATCATGCCAACTATCTTCATTCAACAATTTAATCATTTGTTCTTGTATTCTCATATAAACATTATGACTGAATAAATAAAGTAAACAATGTTAATGTAGTGATATGTATAACAAATACTACCAACAACAATATATTATATCTAGCAGAAACTTATAATCCGTAAATAAGTAAAAATAACAAACTTACTTTAGAAATTCTTCAAACATTTCCTCCATTGATAATTCTCCAGACTTTACGCGAGATAATATTGTTTTGACAAGTTTTTCATCCTTCACTCCTTGCATTGATCTCCAAGGTGTGATAGTCATATCTTCTGGAAGGAGCTTCATTTCAGGACCTGATTTACTGTCAGTACATATTAATGGTTTAAAATTTTTGACCTTCTGCCTTTTGATGCCAACGTTCTTCCACAACTCAAAAATATGATCAATCAATTCCCATATCTCTCCAGTTTTAAATGCCAACTGGAAAATGCTATTCATACCTCTGAATATTTCATAATTTACTTTGCCACCTTTTCAACTTATTTTTTCTTCGTTTTGATAACCAATTTTCATACAACATTCCTTTCGGAATGCATGATCAACCTTCGTCTTATCACCACCACATTTTTCTTCAAGTTCATTATGAATAAATCTGACCCTTTGGATGAAAGTCATAGAAATCCTATACTCATTATCTGAATTATGATACCATGCCAATAACTTTGTTTCTGTATCTATTAAACAAACATAAATGATACATTTCATTGTTTCAAAGCACGGGTTATTGGGATATTCTTCCATCAATTGCCTTTGAGAATCGTTGCCCCCAAGTACATAATATTTGTATTCAAAACATTTTGACTTGTCAAATGATTCTTTGTTAGGAACCTGACTTAGATCAACAAGAAGAACATAATCAACAACATGTGCAAAAGGGTTGTACTTCATCAATGTTTTCAAATTGTGAACATGCAAGTGGTGTGGCTTTCTAATTTGATATTTGAACTATCCTTCATCTGGCTTGTAGAATTGAATGACATTAAGTTGACATGACCAACTACCCTCAATTAAATTTGTCTTCGCCAAATGATGTAGAATGACATTTTGTTTTGTTTTAATAACACCTTCCTCTAAATAAGCTCTTGGTGTAATGATTTCCTTGCTTCCTTTTGAGTTTTCACTAGGCCTTTCACTGCTGTCCATGATTTTTTCAGAATGAGAAATATTTTGTTTCTTCCTCCTATTGGTTATGATATTTTCTTGAACCGAAACAATCTCCACATCATCAACTAGAAGGGAGACATTATTGGATATTTTTGTTTTTGTTTTTTTATGGCTCTTCTCCTTTCTAACATCAGTTCTAATATGATCCTTAGATATGACAACACATTCATCATCTTCAGCTTTAGCTTTAGCTTCAACTTCAACTTCCTCATTTTGAAAAGTAACATGTCTACATTTACTAGATTGATCCATTTGATATAATCTTGTAGCATCATGAAGTTTTTTTTTTTTTTTTTGCTTCTTTCCCATATCTTATTCTTCATGTTCATGGAAAATGGAGACAACATTCATAATATCTCGCTCTATATAATAGATTCCCCCCAACATAATTGAAATGCCTTCAACAAAATCCTGTAAAACAAAATATAATATGTCAATACTAACTAAGTTATTAAAAATACAATGATACAGTTTAAATAACACAAAACATATAAGTGTAAATAAAAATACTTACAATCTTTTGTGCAATATTTTGTACGATTTTTTTGCATATCTTTGAAGAATCTTCCCCTGTGTTATACATTGATAATGTAAAATGATATCTTTGAAGAATCTTCCCCTGTGTTATACATTGATAATGTAAAATGATATCTAAGTTTATCATGTGACTTGGGAGGTTTTGAAAGTATATAAACATTTTCAGTACTTGGAAGAATATATAGGTCTAGTAATTTTCCCACCAGGCCATAACTTTCAACATCAAAATTCTTACCAACATATTGATATAATTGGTAGAGTTTTGTCTTCTATATATTTTAGAAACCATGCATATTTTGAACGATTCAATTTTGTTGATTTCTCTTAGTATGAAACCAACTTCTTTTCTTTTGTGGATACATCTCCTACATTCTCAGTAATTCACTGAGGTGCAGTTTGTCCAACAATGATTTTTGAAGGCCCACCTATAGCTTTAGATGATGCAAATGTTGAATTTGGTCCAGGAAAAATTGACAAAAGCCTTATTTGATGCCATTTTCCTACAAACATACATATCTACATATAAATTAGTAAATCACAAAAGAAATATCTTACGAAAACAAAATATAAAACCAGTTCTTTTAAAAAAAAATATATATTTTTTACATTTTTTCCTCGAGAGAAACTGTAAAAAAAAAATTATTTTGTTTTACATGTCATCTCCCAAACCCCCCTAAATTTTATTTATTTATTTTTTATAGTTTGGGGGCCAATTCCCCTACCTCAGGCACTGTCGGCCTCGGGGCACGTTCGCCTGCAAGACGACGCCAAACAACGACCGTGCTGCGGGCGGACGCGCCCACGAGGTGACGTCTGCCCGAGCTCGAGGGTTGCCTTGGGTGCCCTCGGGCTCGGGGTGCGTTCGCTTGCAGCACGATGCCCTCAGCATGAGCGCCCCGGCCCAAGTGGGCGTGCCCATCGGCTCCCCTGGGCAAGCAGGGGGGCCGATGACGATTCTGAGAATCTGCCCCCCCTGCTTGCCCAGGGGGCCAGTGGGCGCACCCACCTGGGCTAGAACGACCACGTGCAGCCGCAGGTGGGTCCACTCACAATGTCCATGTTCATTTTTTTAATTTTAAATTTTAGATAAAAAAAAATTTATTTCGTTTTCTGTCGTTACCTAGATGTGTCTACCAAAAAAATTTAAAGGTAAATGCTAGTAAATTTATAAGGGTTTAAAATATTTACTAAGTGATATTTTAACTAGACTCTCATTAATTTTAATAATTTACTATTTTTCAGAATAATAGAAGGAGAACTAACCTTTCAAAAGCGAGAATCTCCGATTGACAATGTTGCTGCTCTAGAAAATCGTTCCAAGCTTTTAAACAAACGTCGAGAAATCTTGATGCGATGTGAGGAATAGTGACAATGAAATTTCTTATAAAGTGGAAATAACATAATTTTTTCGATGGGGTATATGTGAGATTAAAACTATGATAAATATTAAAAAAATAAAATCTATAATGAAGTAAATGCTATATAATTTAATTAAAAATATTTTAGTTTGAATAAAATTATTAAAAGAAAAAGTTGTACGAAATTTAATTCAAAATTAGGGTCCATATTGAAGAGAATATTCTAGTCACTAATTTTCAAATAAATCGTAGAAATAAAATTTGGAGGGACATACTTCAAGTAAAAATATTCAGCGAAAAATTTTGGAGGGAATTTTTGATTGTTTCAGCTATATATTATCATTGGGAGAGAGATCATTTGCATCATTCAAAATCTCTTGTTTGAATTTTATGGATTTCTCTGATACTGAAATTCTGTATTATGAAGCATCAACATCTTCATCACATAACAACTCTATTCATATTGATGAATATAACGAGAGAATTAGTGACAAAGGGCAGGATGAAGATTTTCAAATGAATAGAGTCAAATTGTCCACTTATTCCTAATCCTATGGACTATGAGAGCAACAATGTCGAATGGCAAGATGAAGAATTTCCAAAAACTAGAGACTCACAATTTCTACGTAGTCCTAATCCTAAGGACTTTGAGAGCAATAGTGATGAATGACAAGATGTAAAATTTTCAATGGATAGAGAGTCACATTTTCCACCTAGTCCTAATCTTAAGGACTATGAGAGAAATAGTGATGAATGGTCGAATGAAAAATTTTCAGTGGATAGAGTGTCACATTTTCCACTTATTCCTAATCCTAAAGACTATGAGAGCAATAGTGATGAATGATATGATGAAAAAATTTCAGTGGATAGAGAGTCACATTTTCCACTTAGTCCTAATCCTAAGGATTATGAAAGCAATAGTGATGAATGATAGGATGAAAAAAATTCAGTGGATAGAGAGTCACATTTGCCACTTACTCCTAATCTGAAGGGTTATGAGAGCAATAATGATGAAGCATGATGAAAAATTTCAGTAAATAAAACGTCACATTTTCCACTTACTCCTAACCCTATGGACTTTGAGAGCATCAGTGATGAGGGAAGGATGAAGAATTTCTAATAAATCGCGAGTCTCAATTTCCACTTACTCCTAATCATATGCACTATGGGAGCAATAGTGACGAAGGTCAGGATGAAGAATTTACAATAAATTGAGTCTCGCAATTTCCACAGTACTAATCCTATGGACTATAAGAGAAACAATGATGAAGGGAAAGATAAAGATGCTAAGGAATACCCTCCAATTCAGTATTTCAAAACCACAGATGTTGGTATTGAAAATTTTCATGCCGCCGAAGATGGTAATGAAAAATTTTCAAACAATGTTGGTGGTGAATTTGCTAACTATATTGAAAATGATCGTAGTAAGAATAGTATTCCTCCTAATGATCATGGAAATGCTTCTTCAGAGAATGATGAAATGATAGAGATGTTGCCAACAAATATTGTTTCTAGGAGTAGGAGTAGACCTTTTCGTATCAATCCTAGATGTTCTAGTTATACAAGGGGTACAATAGTATATCTAACGAGAAGTTCTATCACTGAGCTCATTTCAAGTGACCGTTGTAAAAAAGATTGCTTGAAACATAAGGATTTCAAATTTGCTTTGGAGAAAATGAAGAATTATTTATCAATGAATAAAAGCATGCTGAATTCATATTTAGTGGGGTGCATGAAATCTACACTGGAAGGTTATGATTATCATATTGGGTCTTTATTGGTCTGTAGAAAGGCTTTCAAAATGATTCATTCAAAATGATAGACTAAGTTATTCTTAACTATTTCCTATGTGTCGGAATATCATAACATCCCCCCTTAAGAACAACTTGGGATAGGATTGAAGGATTTACAAAGGTGACACAATAGGAGAAGGAAGGAGTTATTAGAGCCTACCCCCCTTTAATGAGAACTTTCCTGAACTCCAAGCATGGATTGAAGTTTGGTAAACTTTGCTTCTATGAGAGCCTTTATAAAGATATCGACTACTTGATCATTGGTTGGACAATACTGCACTTCAAGAACATGATCATGAATGAGATTTCTTATGAAGTGTATGTGGAGCTCAATGTGTTTCATACACTGATGCTGAACTGGATCTTTACATAGCTGAATGGAATTCTGATTATCACACCAAAGTGTGGTTGGATGGTGTTGATGAAGACCAAATTTAGACAGGATCTGACGAAGACACATGGCTTCCTTGCTGGCTTCAACTACACCACGATACTCTGCTTCGACCGAAGAAAGAGAGATGGCACTTTGTTTCTTACAAGACCAAGTAATAGGTCCTGAACCAAGAGTGAATACATATCCTGCAGTAGACTTTCGATCATCAGGGTCACCAGCCCAATCAGAATCAGTGAAACCAATCAACAATGGAGATATCCCTGTACTGTAATGAATCCCAAACTGAATTGTACCTCGAATATATCGAAGTATTCTTTTAGCTGCTTTCCAGTGACTTTCAGGAGGTTGGTGCATAGATCGAGCAACAAGACCAACGTCAAAGGAAAGGTCAGGACAGGTATGGGTTATATACAAAAATTTACCAACAAGTTGACGGTATAAGGTAGCATCAACTTTAGGGGTAGTACAAGTGACTGAAAGCTTGACTCCAGACTGAAAGGGAGAAGGGGTTGGCTTACAATCTTCCATGAGAAAGTGGCGGAGAAGATCACATGCATACTTGGATTGAGAAAGGGTAATACCTTCTTTGGATTGCAAGACTTGAAAACCAAGGAAATAATGCAAGTGTCCAAAGTTTGTCATTTCAAACTTCTTTTTGAGGCTAGACTTCACATGGTTTATATGGTTGGGATCACTACCAGTAAGGATAAGATCATCAACATAAAGAACAAGGATGGTGAAGAGTTTCCTAACTGTTGTGACAGACAATGTTGTCAGAATGACACCTAGAAAAGCCATTATCTAATAGAAATCTATCCATTTTGGCATACCAAGCCCGAGGAGCTTGTTTGAGACCATAGAGAGACTTCCTAAGGCGACAAATAAGACTGGAGTCATTCTGGATAAAGCCAGGGGGTTGTTCCATGTAGATTTCTTCATGCAAATCTCCATGTAAGAAGGCAGATTTAACATCCATCTTATGCACTTCCCATTTAAAGGAGGCAGCAAGGGAAAGAACAAGGCAGCTATAATTCATTTTGGAAACAGGGGAGAAGGTTTCAGTATAGTCAATGCCTTCAACTTTTGAAAATCCTTTAGCGACAAGACGAGCTTTATGTCTATCCACTTTTCCATCTGGTCCAAACTTTGTTTTGTAAACCCATCTGCATCTGACAAGTTTTCTTCCTTTTGGAAGAGGAACAAGATCGCAAGTATCATTTGCCAATAAGGAACAATATTCTTCATTCATAGCTTCATCCCAATTTGGATGACCGGAAGCTTCTTCAAAGGTTTCTGGATCATGATTTTCTGGAACTTGAGTCAGTCAATAAGGAAGAGGCTCTCTCGAACTGAGAACGTGTACGTCGTTGATCTGCAGGGTCACTTGCAAGAGAACCTACTACATCCCGAGTAGAGCAGACCCATCTTGGAAGTTGTGGAGTAAAAGGAATAATTTCAAGAAGTGGAGGAGGATTGTCATCCTCGCTGTCATCATCTGAACTAGAAGGAATGCACATATGCCGAATCAAGCTCGCAGGGCAAAGGTGGCACACCCACTGAACTAGGCTCGCAGGCCGATATATTTTCATCAAATTTTACATCCCTTCTAATGATTATATTTTTGGATTTTGGTTGAAGAAGTCTATATCCTTTGACATCTTCAGAATATCCAACAAAAATGCATTTTTCACTCTTAGGTTCTAAGGATTTATGTTTCACATCTGGAGTATGGGCCTAAGCATCACTTCCAAAAACACGAAAGTGACTTACATCTGGTTTGATTGAGCTCCAAGCTTCTTCTGGAGTTATATTCTTTAAAACCTTAGTAGGAGTGCAATTTACTATGTAATTTTCACAGTTAATTGCTTCTGCCCAAAAATTGAGACTAAGTCCTTTAGATTGAAGCATACAATTAGCCATTTCTTTTAAGGTGCGATTCTTCCTTTTAGCTACACCATTTTGTTGTGGAGTATATGGAACGATATGTTGCAATTGAATGCCATGCTCAGTGCAGAAGTTGATAAATTTTTTGTTAACATATTCTCCTCCATTGTCCGATCTTAACTTAAGAATTTGATGTCCAGATTGTTTCTCAACAAAGGCCTTAAAGGCCAAGAACATGTTAAAAACTTCACTCTTGAGTTTTAAGAAGTATACCCAAGTGCGTCTGGAAAAATCATCAATGAAAGTTAAGAAGTACTTGCAGCCAGAGAAAAACAACGAAGGGGACCCATAAATCACTGTGTAAAAATTTGCAAAGGAAATTTGAGCGTGCCGAAGAGGCACGTTTGTCAAAACTATCCAGGTGATTATTTCAGTACACCACAGGTAAACACCATCTCGGAAAGATACCATAGGAAGACCTGTCACCATATTTTCTTTACATAGAGTTTGAAGAGATCGATAGTTTAAGTGACCAAATCAATCATGCCAAATTTTTCTCCCTTCATCATTATGAGCAACAAAAACGGAGGGAAAACATGATGACCCAAAGTTGTCAAACTTATACAACCTTGTGGAATCATCAATAGTGCCAGTAGCTAAAATATGTCTAGGATCTTTGAGGTCCTTGATTACGACATCACGAGGTGAGAATTCTACTATGTTCCCTTCTTTTTGAATGATTTATCTGATAAACAGATAGAAGGTTGCATGACAAGGTAGGAACACATAATACATCATTAAACTGACCATTATCTAGATGAATGGTGCCAGATCCTACAACACTAAGAGATATGTCATCACCAACATAAATATGTTTGGTGTTACAATCATTTAAATAAGAAAACATGGCTTTATTTTTGGCCATGTGGTAAGAAGCTCTAGAATCAATGAGCCACTCATGAGAATGAGAAGAAGAAGGTACATTTAATACATAACCAAATCTTGATGCTTGACAACCACGAGAAGAAAGTGCCATTCCTGAAGACAAAGGTGAAGAGTGCTCCAAATTGATATTGTGCTTCTTCATTGTTGCTTCCAAGGCTTCCATCTTTTTAAAACATTTTGACTCTACATGGCCATCATGATTACAAAAGTGGCAATGTCCATCTGTTTTCTTCCCTTTGTTTTTATTTGCCTTATCATTTGGGTGAGTTGCTTTTTCATTTTGCGGCTAAAATTGCTTAGGACCCTTGTTTGATTTAGAACCATACTTTTTAGGATACTGCTTCTTGGGATTCGTTTGATATGGTTGTTGTTGGGTTGCTAAAGTTTTCTTAGAAGCGTTTCCAAAAGTGATAAGACAAAGGTGTAAGAGTTTTTCTTGTTCTCTTATCAAAGAATCACATAAGGCATCAAAAGAGAGGTTCTTGTAGGCGGTTCCTGAAGAAATGACAACTTCTCTAGTGGAATGGAAGGTGGAAACAAATACAGAGTATGCAGGGCCAAACTTAGCAAGGATGGAATAGATGAGGCTACCATCGTTCTGTTTGATCTTACAACCTTCTAAAAGAAGTCTAAGGGTCTTGAATTTAGATAAAAAACCTTCAATAGAGGAGAAATTATTGGGGTCCAAAGTAAGCAACTCATTTTCAAGTTGGTGGGCCCTGATTTGATTTTGAATGCCAAAACCAATTTTTAGCTTTTCCAGGGCTTCGTCAGGGGTGTCAATGTCAAGGATATGAAATCGAAAATCTTGAGCAATGGACATTACTATCAACCCTCGTGCTTGATCTTGTTTATTTTCCCATTTAGTGACTTTATCATCATCGGAAGGTTTAGTTTCTTGTCCTGTGGCTATTCTATAAAGCCCTTTACTTCTAAGTATATCTACCATGTGAGGTAGCCATTGGAAAATTAGTGCTGTTAAGAATAAATGGACATGCACTTTTCATTTAAAAAAAAACCAAAGCTAAAAAGAGCTGAAACTAACTGATGCAATGGAAAGATCTCGAAAAAATAGGTCGATTAAAAAAAAACGGCTCGAAAAACGGCTTCCAAATGAAAAAGTTATGCCTTTTTGAAAAAAATGAGTTTTAGATGCTGAATAGTTACGGGAATGGTTTGAAATTTGATGATGAAGTTCAACTTTAAAAAAAAAATCCCGCACCTTTAAAAAAAAACTTTTTACAAAAAGAAGCTTGAGAAAGAGACTTGAACCTGAGAACTCTATTCTCATAAACTAACTTCTCACCAATTGAGATCGTAAAAGGATTTTGTAATTGTTTGAAAGGAGGAAGGGGTTTTTTTTAGTCTTCGGTGTGTGTGTTTTTTCCTGCACAGACAACACAAAAATCCGGGCAAGGAAAAATGAAATGCAAGCCTTACGGCAAAATGTTAGATTCTCAGTTAGCCTTACTGGCAACTATCTATTTTTTCACTACTTATGATTTCTCGAGATTGCACAAAGCTGCGAGGAAATAACATACATAGCAAAAAGAATATCCCTTTCTCCTGTTTCTGATTTGCCGAGATCGCATACAGCGCAGAGCAAAGAGCATACACAGAGAAGAGGGTATAGATCCAACAAATAAATAAAACCTAAAAACCGAAATAAACAGAGGGAACCAAAATAAGCAGAACTATTAACAAATATAACTGCAAAACAGATACTTTATACCTCCAGATCTAAACTGACATAAATTGGGCAACCAAAAACCTTTTCGCATGAAACGAAAGGCGTTCCTCACTGTAACAGACGCTCCAGACACAACAGAGCAGTTCTCGAGGCCCAAAAATGTTCAAAAATAGTAGATCTAGAAAACAATAGTTGCATGCAGTCAAACCAGCTTCGGATTTGGATTAACAATGGATGCGGCGCTCAAAATAGCTCTGATACCATGTAGGAATTTACAGGGTAAGTTCCTTACATAAAAAACCAAAGGTCACCGCTCACAAATAGATCACAAATCAGTACACCAGTATTATCACGTGGTTACAACCCTTGAAGAGGGAAACATTCCACGGCCTGAGCCAACGCGGCCACTTCAGGCAATTTATTAATATAAAAAGAAAAGTGACATATGTCTCTCTCAAACGGTTTCCGCACAAATGACCCTCCATGTTCTTTAAATAGAGATCATGGACCAATCGGGTGTTAAACCATGAATCAAGTGTCGTTAATACCGAGGAGAGAGTGAACCGTCGAATCACTACAAATCGTGACCGTCGGATTATAAGTTACAAATGTACATGGTAAAGAAACACACTTTACTTAACTCTACACTAGACTAAGTTATTCTTAACTATTTCCTATGTGTCGGAATATCCTAACACAATTTTCGTCTATCAAGAATCCAAGATAATTTGGAAAAGGATCCTACATATTATTCAGAAGTTCTTCATAAACAAGAGTTTGAGCCACTAGTAAAGATTGCAATGTCATGGTTGCAAGACTTATTTTCAAAACATGGAGAGTGTTTACCAAATAGAGATACAATACATATTCTAGATAATTTCTCAAGACGAAAAATCTACGAATTATACAAGGAATATGCTGAAAGTGTTGAAGGACATGGTCATTTGATTACATATCAATAATTAGTGCAGATATGGAGAAGAGAATTCAACAATGGTCGTATTCCTAAGAAGACAAGGATGGGGGTTTGTAGTACACGTGCTTCTCTAAAATAAAAAAGGGATAAATGTCAAGGAGCAGAAAGAGGTAAGCATTCATAACATTATTCTTTTAAATTGTATAGTGATCAACTATGAAAATGTATTTATTAATACATTTATTTTATGTTATGTGTAGATTCCATTGTTAAAGCCTTTCAAGAGCATTGCAAACAACAAACAAGTGAAATGAAAAATTTGTACAAGCATCAAAAGATAATCCAAATAAATATTTGGGTTTGATAATTGATGGTATGGACCAGAAGAAAACACTTCTACCACATTTTGTTCGCACCCAAAAATTTGCAGGAGGAAAATTTTATCTAGTTTCACTTGGTCGATTGTATAGTCTTCAATGGGAAAATGTCACCAAGAGTTTACTTCACAACTCCAAATATTCATAATGATGGAAATCTGACAATAACCATAATTCATGATGTGCTTTCTCATTGGGGTGGTAATCTTCTTGAAATTTTGTATCTACAATTAGACAACACTTGCCGTGAAAACAAAAATCAGATTGTTTTTGGATATCTAAACATGCTTGTTGAATTGTGAATTTTTCATAAGGTAAATGTTGGTTTCCTTCTTGTTGGGCACACTCACGACCATATTGATCAGATGTTCAGTCATTTTTCAGTAACATTGAGGAAGAATTTTGGGAGGTTTCCATCATTAATTGACTGTATTAAGAAATCATATATGCCAGAGCCTATTTTTCATGTGTTAGAAGAAACTGTTAACATGCGAAGGTTTATTCTCGATTCGCATGGTGAGGAGAAATGCATTGAACAACTTAATGACATTAGCTTCGAACATCAATTTAGTATCAAACAAATTGATGGGAAATACTTATATGTGGCAAGAAGTATTCAACTACTGCAGAATGGGAGCTGTCATCAGGTTTGGAATTTTTGAAGTTCATTCAAGATCATCCAATATTTGTGTCAAATATATTGTTATTACAATCAGTTGGTGAAGTTCATAATGCACGAAGGCAAAAGAGAGATATAGATTATTCTAAATGCATGGAAGAAATTAAAAAAACCATTAGATATACATACGAGTACATTGATGTTGCTGATTCAATTTGGTGGGAGTCTTCTTTCAATGATCAGAGTGATATCCTTTCAAGACCAACAAATGAAGATATGTTTTTGAAGACTCCATTTATTTGGCCACAAAATGTGTCAAATGAACAAGAGGAAACAAACATTATTGAACAACAACAATCACGCGATATTATTAATTCTACACATGTGGAGGAAAAATAAATGTATATTGGTTCTAGAAGATCTCGTGCACAACATGAAGCCATGGAAGACCTTTATAAGGGTTCAATACATGATATTAAGGAGGGTTGCATGATCGCAGTCTTAGCCTATGAAGATCCACATGTCTATCCATTCCGGGTTGCCAAGGTTTTAAAGGTGATTACAAAAAATGAAGATGTTGCAGGTGTTAAAGTACATTGGTATGCTGCAAACGCACACCAATTCAATGGTGTGTACAAGCCAGAGATGGTAGTTGGTAAAAAAATTGGCGGAAAGAGAAAAACAAAGGGTGCAAATATAAATCGTTGCTGCACAAACCTCTTAAAATTGGAGGAAGTTGACATACTTGTTTATGAATTCAATTTAACAAAGAGAGGAACTCTTCACTCCAGGACAATAAAGGTTCTTAAGAGGTTTCTACCACAAGAAACACTATTGAGATGGTAGTCTGTTGAACCCAGTCATAGATCTAGAAGAATTTTGAAACCTCAAGTGGTGGGCATACATGTTGACTCAGATGGGGCACTAGTTGATGAAAGAGAAGAATATGGAACATCTTCATTTGCATCTAGTCATTCATCTGAAGATGTGAATTCTGATGGTGTGCAAGAAAATATCAGTGATTTTGAATAATTGTGTTAGACAATTGATATAAATGATGTTTGCATTGAGCAATGAAAATGATATTTTAACTTCCCTATGATCTTACATGAAGTTGTGTCATTTTTATGTTTTTTGGATTGTATGTTTTAATTATGATGAATTCATTTGTCTAAAATATTCACAATGCAACAATAACTTGGAGAAATAATTTATGTTTCATTGGGTCATTTTAGTCATATAATTTGTTCATAATATCATGGTTAAAAATATGTTGAAAAGTTAACGTTTTTTAGTTCTATGGGTGAAAAATTGTGAAATATATTTTATCTTTAACATTATGCTTGAACACAATTAGAATTTTAGGGATTTCTAGTGTCATGATATTATCTGTTAAATGATATGATAAAAATTATTAGAACTTTAATGTGTTTAAAATCCCATTATTTTATATTTAACATCATTACTAAAAATATGTTGAAATTGTACCTCAAAAATAAAAATAGTATTCTAGCACCAACATTTGTGTGTTTTTTCTATTTATTTGGCACTTGAAAATTGTTTTTACTGACATTTTTAAAAAATGTTACAGATTAATGTTGAAAAAAAAAACCTTGTTCTAGAATACACACTTTTTCGTTTTTGGGTTGTTTTTCATGTTTTTTTGGGTTTTTCTTGGCTAGAGTTCCCATTTTCAATTTATAGTTCCCGTTTCAAAGTTTACGTTGTTTGGGGTCGAAGTGTTGCTGCATAGGTTGAAGTGCTGCATAAGTTGACGTGTTGCATAGGTCGAAGTTGCTCTACTGCATAGATTGAAGTTTTGCTATTGCAAGGGAAAAGGTCTACATTGAAGCTGCTGGAAGGAAGAGCTAACTTGGTGGTGTTGGAGGAAGTATGTGTTTAGGGTGAAGAGTCTAGGATTATCTCAGGAAAACTATTGAAGGAAGATATTTTGATTAGGTTTCCCCCTAGATAGGGGTTTTTCCTTGGAAGAGTTCCTACATCTTGTGTCTATTGTCTTGGGATCTTCATACACACATAATTTGGTAATTGTTTGATGAAAGATAATATAACAAAGAAGTAAAAGAAGCCAACATAACTCACAAGTAATTATCAGGAAAAGAGGAATTAAACCTAAGTCTACTTGCATTTATTTCTCAACATGGTATCAGAGCTAGGGTAAATGAAGATTGGAGATCACTCTGTTGGCTCGAAGGAAATGGTTACTCCCTCTATGAAAAGTTATATAAAAATGGGATTCAATACTGCAGGAAACTGGATCAAGAAGATCTTCTATTACTTATTCAATAAGGTCAAAAGTCAAGGGTTCTTGGCTGCTCTTACAGTTTCACTTAGTGATGCCAATGCATGGATTATTGATATTGGAGCATCAAGGCACATGACAGGGGAAAGTAAACAACTTCACACTCTATCAAAGGAACCATCCTCTCATGTAGTGGAATTGGGAGACAACAAAAGCTATGCTGTTAGAGGCATGGGATCAACATCTTTGAAGCTGGAGAATGGTGCTAAGTTACATCTCAACAATATATTATATGTTCTAGGTTTGAAAAAGAATTTTCTTTCAATTTCATGCTTAGAAGATAAAGGGGATAGAGTTGCTTTTGTTGATGGAAATGTTTTGGTTTGGGGAAAAGATTCAAGTATTGATAAAGATAGGGTTATTGGAGTTCACGAAGGAAGCTTATATAGAGTCATAGCACCATTTCTCAAGCTCTAGTTCATATGGAAATCAATTCCATTGAGCTACGTTATAGAAGATATGGTCATCCACACTACAAGGTCATTTCCACTCTTAATCAACTAGTTCATGGCATCCTTGATATCAAAGAAGACCGTGAAAGAGTCTGCAAGGGATGTACTTTAGGTAAACATACAAGAAAACCATTTACAAATAGTGAAACAAGGTCTAAAGAAATATTAGACCTCTTTCATTCTGATGTGTGTGGGCCTATGTCTAAAAAACCACTTGGAGGTCATCTTTACTATGTAACATTCATTGATGATCAATCTAGAAAGACATGGCTCTACCTTCTCAAGAAAAAGGATGAAGTATTTGATAAATTCAAGGAGTTTAGATATGAAGTGAAAACCTTAACTGAAAGAAGAATAAAGACTTAGTGATGACAATGCATAGATTATTGATAGTGGAGCATCAAGGCACATGACAGGGGAAAGTAAGCAAATTCATACTCTATCAAAGAAACCATCCTCTCATGCAGTGGAATTGGGAGACAAAAAAAGCTATGCTGTTAGAGGCTTGGGATCAACATCTTTGAAGCTAGAGAATGACAGTAAGCTACATCTCAAAAATATACTATATGTTTCAAGTTTGAAAAATAATTTTCTTTCAATTTTATGCTTAGAAGATAAAGGGGATAGAGTTACTTTTGTTGATGGAAATGTTTTGGTTTGGGGAAAATATTCAAGTATCGATAAAGCTAGGGTTATTTGAGTTTGTGAAGGAAGCTTATATAGAGTCATAACACCATTCCTCAAGCTCTAGTTCATATGGAAATCAATCCCATTGAGCTATGTCATAGAAGATATGGTCATCTACACTACAAGGTCATTGCCACTCTTAATCAACTGGTTCGTGGCATCCCTAATATCAAAGAAGATCATGAAGGAGTCTGCAAGGGATGTACTTTGGGTAAACATACAAGAAAACCATTTATAAATAGTGAAACAAGGTCTAAAGAAATATTAGACCTCGTTCATTCTGATTTGTGTGGCCTATGTGTGAAAAATCACTTGGAGGTCATCTTTACTATGTAACATTCATTGATGATCACTCTAGAACGACATGGCTCTACCTTCTCAAGAGAAATGATGAATTATTTGATAAATTCAAGGAGTTTAGATCAGAAGTGGAAATCCTAACTAAAAGAAGAATAAAGACTTTGAGATCCGTCAATGGTGGGGAATACACTTTTAAAGAATTGATTGCATATTGTAAATAAATGGGAATTAAGAGGGAGCTCATTGTTCCCTACTATCCCGAACAAAATGGAGTGGCTGAAAGAAAGAATAGGACAATTGAAGACGGTCTACGAATAATGATATTTGATCAAGACTTACCAAAATTTCTATGGGGAGAAGTAGCAATGACAACAATATATGTTCAAAATAGAAGTCCTCATAGAATTATTGAGAATATGACACATGAGGAAGAATTCACGTGGAAGAAGCCAAGTGTGGACCATCTCTGAATCTTTGGGTGTCCTGCCTACATCGACGTTCCAAAGTGAAAGGGAAGGAAGCTATATTCTACAAGCATCAAAGGGATCTTTGTTGGCAATAGTCTCTCTTCAAAAGCATATAAAATATACATCAAGGAAGGAAGACATATTGAAGTAACCAGGGACGTTATATTTGATGAAAATCATGCCTACAAAAGATCCAAAGTTATTCCTATTGATTTCGATGACGAAGATATACCAACATTCGAAGAAGAAGAAGTACACCACGAAAATCCTACTACAATTCAAGAAGAAGAAGAAGGACCAAGTGAGCCTAGTCAACTTGTGATCCTATAGAACACAAGGAAGACCCCAATTTGGTTAAAAGTTACTCTTGAAGATGATGAAGGACATGGAGCTGCGAAAGGAACCTTTAGAGAAAGAAAAAGACCAAAAATGTATTCTGGATATGCTACATACATTAAAAAACTGATTGAAGCTGAACCATCTACATTTGAAGAAGCTGCTCATCAAGAAGTATGGAAGAAGGCAATGCAGGGAAAAATATCAATCCATCATGGGGTTTGGGAAATCGTTCCTATACCTAATGAAAATCAATTGTCACCTCCAAATGGATCTATAAGATCATGCATGATGTTGATGGAAGTATAGAAAAATACAAAGCTAGATTAGTTGCAAGGGGTTTCTCTCAAAAGGAAGGCATCGATTATGAAGAAACCTTTGCACCTACCACAAGGTATACTACTATTAGATCTTTGGTTTCATTGGCTGCTACAATGGGATGGAATATCCATCAAATGGATGTGAAGACAACATTTCTGAATGGAACCATTGATGAAGAAGTATACATTGAGCAACCCAAAGGCTTTGAAGTAAATAGTAAATACAATCATGTCTGTAGACTTAAGAAGGATTTATATGGTTTGAAGCAAGCTCGTAGGGCATGGTATGCAAGAATGGGTGCATACCTTCTAAGAATTGGTTTCGTGAAAAATACTGCTGATCCAAATCTCTACATCAAGGTTGTGGATAGTGAACCAGTCATTATTCTACTATACGTGGATGATCTATTCATTACAGGTGTGGAGCGAAGGATACAAGAATGCAAGAATATGCTGGAAACCGAGTTTGAGATGAAGGATCTAGGACTGATGCATTATTACCTAGGTTTGGAAGTATGGTAGAAACCTGGGGACATATATCTGGGGCAAGGAAAATATATCATCAAGTTGTTGCAAAAATTTGGGATGATGGATTCCAAGACCATGACTACTTCTATGATCACCAATCTCAAGAAGTTGAGAAGCTCTAACTCAAGTCTCGTAGATCCTACCTCCTATTGTAAGTTGGTGGGTTATCTGATTTATCTTTTATATACTATGCCAGATACATGTTTTTCTATAAACATTCTTAGTCAGCTTTAGTTGGAGCCTCGTAATGATCATTGGATAGCTGCCAAGCATATATATGGATATCTTCGTGGCACTATACATCATTGGCTAAAGTACGATAGCAAGGAAGTCAAGCTGATTGGCTTCACAAATTTTGATTGGGGTGGCAGTGAGACTGATGGAAGAATCACTACAAGTGGATGCTTTAGTTTTGGATCTTCCATGATCTCTTGGATTAGTAGAAAGCAATATCCCGTTGCTTTGAGTATTGCTGAAGCAGAGTATGTGGTTGCATGTGAAGTAGGAAATGAGGCTGTATGGTTGATGAAGCTTTTGACAGATTTGTTCAAAAAACCTCTGGTTCCTACTTTCATCAATTGTGACAATCAACGCTGCATCAAGATGTCTGAAGTTCTCGTGTTTCATGCTAGGACGAAGCATATCAACAATAAGTTCCGCTACATTAGGAACTTGGTGCAGGATGGGATCGTGAAGCTACAGTATGTCCCGACTGACGATCAGGTAGCTGATATTCTAACAAAGTCTCTTCCTAATAATAAGTTTGAATATGTTAGAAACATGCTTGGTTTAGTAGATATTCCTGAGTTTGTTGATGATGATAAAAGTTTGGAAGAGATTTGTTGGGGCTTTGTGTGTGATACACATTGCCTGGGAGGACATCTGACCAAAACTATGTGTTGATGTCTAGATATCGAAGTAGGGAGGGTGGCATTGGTCATAGAGATCTGACCTCAGATACACACTTGGATCCCTGGGTTGATGGTTTGCAAGTAAGCCTAATGGTACCTAGAGAGGCTGAAAGCTTTAGTCCATCTTGGTCCCACCCGGATAGATTGCCCTGGTCAGGAATCTAGTTCGTGGCAGTGTGAGTGCCTAAACTGTTGGAATACCTTGGATAGATTTCCTTGGTCAGGAATCTAGTCCATGGCATTGCAGTGCCTAAACCCTTCATAGTTCACATGTTTTTAGGTCCATGGCATTGCAGTGCCTAAACCCTTCATAGTTCACATGTTTTTAGATCTTCCTTATACTTGTTATTATGAATATCTCCCTAGTTAAGAGGGAGTGTTGAAGAATGTAACTAGGCTCGGTCTTCATAAATGTACTTATCAAAAGAATGAAAAAGAATTTTATTATTATTATTACAATAACTTATTAAAGCATGGGTTTCATGCTCGGATCATCTTTTATTAGTCAAATTCCCTATTGTGGACTCCTAGGATTTATATTGAGTCATTAGAGTCATTGCATATTTTGTGAGACCCTTCCTAGGCTTTTGAATCATGTAAAAATAATTATTTTTGAGTCAAAAATGAATTTTGTCACCTCCACACCAAGTTGTCCCTTTCTTGATGAAGTCGGCCTGAAAGGGAGGAATTCGACCCATAAGAAGCCTATATATACAATTGGAGTTCGATCTATTTTCTCATCCACTCAACAAGTTCGATATACATAAGAAGTAGTGTAGTAAAAAGTGCGAAGTGCAGGAAGAAGGAAAAGTGCAGGATCAAAGTTTTTGGGCTCTCTCTCTCTCTTTTCTGTGAAGTTACTAGGAAATTGTAGGATTGAAGCTGCTGGTGTTGCAGTATCGAAATTTTGCTGTTGCAGTAGGGCGAAGTTGCTGGGGTCGAAGTGCTGCTGTTGCATAGGTCAAAGCGCTGCATAAGTCGAAGTGCTACATAGGTCGAAGTTGCTGCTGTTGCATTGATCGAAGTTTTGCTGCTGCAAGGTCGAAGGTCGACATCGAAGTTGCTGGAAGGAAGCATTGACTTGGTGGTTGGAGGAAGTATGTGTCTAAGGGGAAGAGTCTAGGATTATCTCAAGAAAACTATTGAAGGAAGATATTTTGACCGGGTTTTACCCTAGATAGGGGTTTTGCCTTGACAAAGTTCCTACATCTTGTGTCTCTTGTCTTATGATCTTCATACACACATAATTTGGTAATTGCTTGATGAAATATAATATAACAAAGAAGTAAAAGAAGCCAACATAACTCACGACTAATTATCAAGAAAAGAGGAATCAAAACCTAAGTCCACTTGTATTGATTTCTCAACATGTTAAAGAATGTAACTAGGTTCGGTCTTCATAATTGTAATTATCAAAAGAATGAAACAAATTTTATTATTATTACAATGACTTATTAAAGCATGGGTTTCATGCTTGGGTCATCTTTTATTAGTCAAAGTCCCCATTGTGGACTCTTAGGATTTATATTGAGTCATTAGAGTCATTGTATATTTTATGAGACCCTTCTTGGGCTTTTGAATAATGTAATTTTATTTATTTATTTTTGAGTCAAAAATGAATTTTGTCACCTCCACACCAAGTCAGCCCTTGCCTGTCGAAGTCAACCTAAAAGGGAGCATTTCAACCCACAAGTAGCCTATATATACAAGTGTAGTTCGATTTGTTTTCTCATCCATTCAACAAGTTAGATATACATAAGAACTAATGCAATAAAAAGTGCAAAGTGCAGGAAGAAGGAAAAGTGCAGGATCAAAGTTTTTTGGATCTCTCTCTCTCTCTCTCTTTTGCGAAGTTACTGGGCAGTTGCAGGATCAAAGTTGTTGGTGTTGTAGGGTCGAAATTCTATTTTTGCAGTAGCACGAAGTTGTAGTAGGCCGAAGCTGCAAGAAGCTTGAAGTTCATGGGGTTGAAGTGCTGCTGTTGCATAGGTCGAAGTGCTGCATAATTCGAAATACTGCATAGGTCGAAGTTGCTGCTGGTGCATAGATCGAAGTTTTTCTATTGCAAGGTCAAAGGTCTACATCATAGCTGCTAGAAGGAAGGGCTAATTTGGTGGTTGGAGGAAGTCTATGTCTAGGGTGAAGAGTCTAGGATTATCTCATGAAAACTATTGAAGGAAGAGATTTTTACTAGGTTTTCCCTTAGATAGGGGTTTTACCTTGACAAAGTGCCCACATCTTGTGTCTCTTGTCTTATGATCTTCATACACATAATTTGGTAATTTCTTGATGAAAGATAATATAACAAAGAAGTAAAAGAAGCCAACATAACTCACAAGTAATTATTAAGAAAAGATAAATCAAAACCTAAGTCTACTTGCATTGATTTCTCAACATGTTGAAGAATATAACTAGGTTCGGTCTTCATAAATATACTTATCAAAAGAATGAAAAATAAATTTATTATTATTATTACAATGACTTATTAAAGCATGGGTTTCATTCTTAGGTCATCTTTTATTAGTCAAAGTCCCCATTGTGGACTCTTAAGATTTATATTGAGTCATTAGAGTCATTGTATATTTTATGAGACCCTTCTTTGGCTTTTGAGTCATGTAAATATAATTATTTTTGAGTAAAAATGAATTTTGTCACCTCCACACCAAGTTGGCCCTTGCTTGAGGAAGTCAACCTGAATGGGAGCAATTCGACCCACAAGAAGCCTATATATACAAGTGTAGTTCGATCTATTTTCTTTCCACTCAAAAAGTTTGATATACATAAGAAGCATTGTAGTAAAAAGTATGAAGTGCAGGAAGAGGTAAAAGTGCACGATCAAATTTTTTGGACTCTCTCTCTCTTTTCTGCAAAGTTACTCGGTAGTTGCAGGATCAAAGTTGCTGATGTTGCAGGGTCGAAATTATACTGCTGCAATAGGATGAAGTTGCAGTAGGTCGAAGCTGCAGGAAGGTCGAAGTTGCTGGGGTCGAAGTGCTGCATAAGTCAAAGTGCTGCATAGGTCGGAGTTGTTGTTGTTGTTGCTGCATAGATCAAAGTTTGGTTGCTGCAAGGTCGAAGGTCTACATCGAAGCAGCTGGAAGGAAGCACTGACTTATTAGTTGGAGGAAGTCTGTGTCTAGGGTGAAGAGTCCAGGATTATCTAAGGAAAATTATTGAAGGAAGATATTTTGACTGGGTTTTCCCATAGATAGGGATTTTTCCCTTGCAAAGTGCCTACATCTCGTGTCTCTTGTCTTGTGATCTTCATACACACATAATTTGGTAATTGCTTGATGAAAGATAATATAGCAAAGAAGTAAAAGAAGCCAACATAACTCATAAGTAATTATCAAGAAAAGATGAATCAAAACCTAAGTCTACTTCATTGATTTCTCAACATGTTGAAGAATGTAACTAGGTTCGATCTTCATAAATGCACTCATCAAAAGAATGAAAAAGATTTATTATTATTATTATTACAATGACTTATTAAAGCATGGGTTTCATGCTTGGGTCATATTTTATTAGTCAAAGTCCCCATTGTGGACTCTTAGGATTTATATTGAGTCATTAGAGTTATTGTATATTTTATGAGACACTTCTTGGGCTTTTGAATCATGTAAAAATAATTATTTTTGTGTCAAAAATGGATTTTTTCATCTCCACATCAAGTCGGCCCTTACTTGATGATGTCGGTCTAAAAGGGAGCAATTTGACCCGTAAGAAGCCTATATATACAAGTGCAGTTCATTCTATTTTCTCTTTCACTCAACAAGTTCGATATACATAAGAAGCAATGGAGTAAAAAGTGCGAAGTGGAGGAAGAAGAAGGATAGGTGCAGGATCAATGTTTTTAGGCTCTCTCTCTCTCTCTCCCTTTTGCAAATTTACTGGGTAGTTGTAGGATTGAAGTTGTTTGTGTTGCAGGGTCGAAATTCCATTGCTGCAGTAGGTCGAAGCTGTAGGAAGGTCGAAGTTATTGGGGTCGAAGTTGTTGTTGCTGCATAGATCGAAGTTTTGTTGCTGCAAGTTCGAAGGTCTACATCAAAGTTGCTGGAAGGAAGGGATGACTTGGTGGTTGGAGGAAGTGTGTGTGTAGGGTGAAGGGTGTAGTGACCTACTCTAGTTGACTCACAGTGATATGAATTTTAACATTATTTATCCCTAAGGCCCACACTTTATTCTTTGAGGACCACAGGTTGAGGATCCAAACACATGACTCTATTATTAGTGGATTTGATGGTTATGTATGTTCTTTATTGATACTGTGATGATGACATCATTAATGGTTATGTATGTTCTCTATTCATATTATTTTAACATTAATGGATATGCATGTTCTCTATTGATATCATGATGATGATAGACTTGATGGATAGGTATGTTTTCTATTGATGTTACGATGATGATGGCTTTGATGGATATGTTAATTTCCCATTGATGTTATGATTATGATAACCATGATGGATGTGTCCCCTATGGTAGCTACTTACATTAGTTTTGATTCAAAATGAACAACGATGTGAATGACGGTCATGTTGATGTTGCTATTATGATAATGACTAACAATGAGAAACTTTATCACTGATGATTATTGAGTATGATAGGAAACCACCAGAGGCACTCGCATATGATGATCTGACAACATCTGGTTTGATAGAAATTGATATTTTGTCTTTGAAAATCTAAGTTCAGTTTGAAACTTGATATATATATATATATACATATATATATATATATATATATATATATATATATATATATATATATATATATATATATATATATATATATATATATATATACTCTGATGATATGTCAGTGGTTGCAAGAACATGTTAGTTTCTTGGCCGAATGACTCACATATGGGTGATGGGGTTGTACAATTGGATGGAACAACATGGGAGGGGTGAGACAGTGTCCTTGATCTCACCCGCTAGCACTCTCGCAGTGACTTAGGCTGCAAAGGTCGAAATACCTTCGCTTTGAAGATCACGATGTCGTGGGGGCAGGTCCCAAATTTGGGTCGCTCACGAGGATTTTCTGGGGGGCGCGCATCAAGGTGGATTCCTTGATCCCCAACACCATTAGTCTCACTATAGCAGGTGACGTACGAGATGATAGTGGTCTCTGTCGTTGCACCTATAATTTCCCCTTGTAGCCACTAGATGCTTGAAGGGCAAGTGGCATGGCACCCTTGGAACTTCAAGAGAAGTTCTTGAAGGGCATGACCAACTTGGCACCCTTGGCATAAAAAAATAAACTGTTAGACATAACACCCTTGGAACTTCGAATGGAAGTCCTTGAAGGGAATGACCAACTTGTCACCCTCGACATCATTAAAGAAACTAATAAATATAATCAATATATGAAAACCCTACTAATTCATATCAAGTGATATATGATGTTAGAACCAAGGAAATTAAATCAAGAATAAAACTTAGGGTAAGGGAAGAATAGGAAGAAATAAAATATTTTACCATGATAACTCCACCCTTTCCATGTTAAAACAAAATATTAAGTGGATAATGTACATAAGTAACTTAATTAGGAAAAAGAGGGAAAAGAGGGACATAGAGTTAAGTATAAATATTAATCATAAAATAGTTAAAAACGTCATTAATAGAAGAGGGTGGTGAATTAAAATAAGAATAATAAATTAAAATTGAAGAAATTTAGAGAACTTCCATGTGGCAAGAGCCAACATAAGAATATCCATCTGAGAGGCAAAATGAGTAAAATTAGGAAATAGTTAAGGGACCAAATATGAGATTTATCAGTTAACTTCAGTAATAAACACAAATTAAGGAGTAGGAAAGGGGGGATCAAGAGACAACTAGGAGAAGAAATAAGAAGCCTTGTTGGGGTGAGGAAAATACTATTTTAAATTAATATTTAAGTAAATGATTTTGAAGAGTCTTGGTGAGAGGGTGACACATGGGTGGGTGAATAATCAAATTTTAGATTAATAAAAATAATTTTTTATGCATGAAATTCCAAGTGTCACCTATGAAGCCTTTTATAAAAGAAGGGGAAAGCTAAGGGAAAATGACTTTTTGCTTACCCTATTGTTGGATGGAGGAGATTATGGTTGTGATTAGTTACGAGCTATAGTGGAGTTTGGTGAGGTAGAGGACTTTAGAGAGGGGACTCTTAAGCCAAGGAGTGCTCACCTCTATCAGCTAGCACATTCTTTTGTTGTACAACCCCATTACAGCTCGGGGGTCTGTGGGGAAGGGGAGTACCCAAGGAGTAGGTTGGGAGGTCAACCCGTGGGTCATTATATTCAGATTAAGCACATCAACATTCAGGGTTGGAGGTAGACGACAACAAAGAAGTTCAAGTAACAAGTAGTCAAATTTGAATCTCGTCTCTGGGTGAACGGTTCCTGTGTTATTTATAGTGTTTTTTTTATGACTTCATTGTGCTTATAATTAACATGTAAAATAGATGTATGTGTTATGAATTTAAATTCATGGATGTTTGACATAAGTGATTTAATTTTTCTGGGTTTCCATCTTTGTATGCATATGGTTTAATTCCTAGTTTACTGTATTAACTCCTTAAAAAAATATATATTTAATTAAAGCATAGTGTTCATCTAGTAAAGTATAGGGTTGGTCCCTACATTTGGTATCAGAGCCTAGGTTCAGACTCTAGGAACTATGGACCCTTTGAAACTTACTTTCCGTAAGTGCCCCTATGAATTCTTGTTTAAAAAATAATTGCATCTCAAAAAAAAAAAATTGCAGCGACCTCAAAATAAATTTGCGGGGGCCTGCAAAATAAACAAGTTAGATAAACCTTCAACAAAATTTGTGCTTCAATTTATTCAAAAAAAATAAAAATTGTTGAGTAAGATTCCACTTTTGTTAGACCGTAGCTTATGTATCATTGCTTTTGGATTTCTGCAAAAATTTCGTCTTCCTTCTAAGCTTTGTCAACTCGTTCCACCTCTACCTGGCTGTATATAATTTTGGTTTGTTTATATAACTTGAGTATAATTAGATTCGTAGATATTGGACATATTAAAATAAATATGACGGATTTGGAAATCAATTGAATTTTCTCAATGAAAAACCTAAAATGATGAACGAGTGTAGTTACCATTTAATCACGAAAAGCATTCTAGCTTTAGTAAGTTCATAGATTTATTTGTTAAGGCTGTGATCTGTGACTAAAACTGAGTCTCCATTCTCATATACTCCAATGCTTCCATTGGAGTTACGTTCTGTTGTTGCATTAAGGGATTGTCCACAACTGCATTCACTTTTAAATCTGATCCATATCCAATGTTTTTAATATAAAATCCAACTATTTCTTTTGATGGATATGGGAGTTTGTAAAATCTGTTCTTAAAAAAATATCAACCATTGTTTTCGAAAATTGAAAGAAAATTATTGAAACTCTGTTGTCAAGGATGATGACTATCCACTTTCCTAAAAGAAAAAAATAGGTATTCCTTTGGAGCAACAATTTTTTTACAAATAACGGTATATATGTTTGCTTTGTGGATATGCCTGAATGGAACATCTGAACATCTGAAGTCCACTTACCAATAAGTAAATAACTAGGTGAAAATATAAAGACTTACGAAAGCACCAAGGGCAATAACTGCATTCACAAATTCTATGTTAGGAAGGATAGCCTAGAGCCAAACGACATATAAAAATTGCAATAGGGCATATATCTAAGTGCCATGGCTATGATTTACATCTCAAAAGCTCTATTCGATCCACAACCTTTACTTCTACTAAAAAACCCATCCTTTATGCCGAGTGTTCCTCCAGGTCATAAACACCTCATAATGAAAAATATTTTTAGTTTTTTTTTACACAAATATCGATGCTTAAAATTTTCTTGTAAATTAGAAAATATCTCCACAGTTACTCTTCTGATTTTACATTTACTCTTCCCACTCTTCCCATTTAACTTCTGTAAAGAATTCTCTAGTAAATTAGAAAATCTCTCCACATTTACTCTTCTGATTTCTCTACATTTACTCATCTGGTTTAATTTCTGTAAAGAATTCCTCCAAATTTGTTTGGGCTAAAAATAAGCAACAAGAGTCGATCCATGAAAAATATTTGTTGATCATTAATGGAACATGAAACCAAATATTTGTTGATCATTAATGGAACAGGAAACCAATTTGAGGGGCTTCTGCTCCATGCATTGCAGCTTCACTCTGTTAAAATTTTGATTTGAATTAAATTATTAAGATCATGTAAACAACCGACTACTCCAATTACCTTAGATCTAGTTAACTGTAGTTAACTGAACTTAATAAATTTAATTTTTACCAGTTATTCTACCACTGTTGTTTTAATAAACTATTTACTTTAGTTTACATTAGTTTTCCCTGATGGGTGAAGGAGAAAACGTGATCTTTCTTATTGCATTAAAGCCCTTCATGCTCGATGAATCTTAACTTATTGCATTAAAATCCTTCATTCCCGATGAGTATTAAGCTCTACTCTTATAGCTCCTCCATTACATATATATTTGAGTGCAAGCTTAAGCTGCATTATAAAAATTCCACGGTCTCAAATAACTTCACCGAATAATACTTGCATATCCAATAGTGGCTAAAGTTTGAGAGTTGGCATTACAAACAAGATTTTCTTAGTGAAGCAATATTGTAACAAACATGAACCTTATCTGTAATATTGCGCTGATCCAGTGATTTTGTTGCCTGCATTTGTGTATATTCAACCTAAGTTCCACCAGCTTTTATAAAATCTTGTTCATCCGCAAATTCTTCTTTAGCAATTGATATGTCACAAGCATCCGTAACAACTGACTTGATTGTATGGATGCTGCGTGTTCTGAAAATGCTCATGGCAGAGCTCATTGACGATTGAGTTCTCAACCAGTTGAAAGAAGTAGAAACAGAATTGCACCCTCTTCTTCTTTTCTTCTTGGAATTGGGAGGACGAACCCATTTCATGAAATCACACTTCAAAAATTTGCTGCTACTTGCAATGCTATATGGCTTGGGTTGTAAACTGGTATGCCTTCTTTTAGGGTGAGACGAGGCGGGGCCATGCTGTGGTGAGACTAACGCCATGGTTGTAAAAACTAACAATATCGATGGTGTAACCAACATTATGAATTCTGTCCATTTCATGAGCTTCACTTAACTTACAAACTTATAAGTGGTTGTATTGAGTGATATCTTATCATAAACTTATAAAAAAATTAAAATGATAAAAGAATTGAATGATGTTTAGGAAGAGAAAAAAGGAACACATTCTTGGTCACCACAGTGAGAAGTTGGCGATTGCATTTGGTCTTATTAACAAGTGTCTTGTGCGGGATTGTGTTGTACGAGATGCTAACCGGTTTCACCATTTCAAGGATGGATCATGTTCTTGTGGGGATTAATGGTAATCCAAGATGAAACATGCAAGAACATTGGCTTGTGTAATAGGAAAATTATGCTTATGGTAAGTCTTGAGTTGAGCCACACTTGATGTGTTTACTTTATAGAACATTTTGTATTTTATTTTTATTTTTCTTCTTTCTAAAATGGATTAAAGGAATAATAAAAACCACCTTGACATAATTATGTATTGTCTTACGAACTATTTCTAACCTATTTCTTGGAATATTTTCAAGATTTTAGAACTTACAGATATCTATTTACAATTGCTTATCTTGCTAGCTTTAGCAAGAAATGAAAATCTTGATAAGAATGTAAAAAGAAAAGAAAAGAATGAATCACACTGCATTTGGACAATTTTGATAGTTATAATGATTAAGATCAAGACTCCATGGAGAATCTTTGTCATTCTTGGCATGATTTTCATAAATGTGATTTTATGGTTGAGTTTATGAAAGGTAGGAATTGTATATAAATGTTAACAAGAGTTAATGTAAGTAGGATTAACTCTTTAGAAAATTTCTTTAACCAAGTGTCATATGCATAAATAATCATATTTTCAAAATTTTTATTTTTAAAAATTTAAAAATTTAAAATATATATTTTTGGTCCATATTCATCAATTAACATGCGAATGTAAGAAGGCTATTCAAGTTTCAACTAAGTACATTTTATTTTATAATTTTCAATTTAATGTATTTGCAAAACCAATTATATATATAGATATATCTATACTCGAAATTAAATATTTATAATATATTTCGATTTCAAGTCAAGTTTGTAAATGGTAAGACTAAGACTATGGTGAAGGAACTATTGCTATGCATAATAGGATTCACATGCAGTAAAATCGATAGATATTTGATGTAAGTGCTTAAATATTTGTGAGTTCCCAATGTCAATGTGCTTATGGTTGTAGTCATAACTATTCTGCATTGTTAAAAAAAAAAATTAGGGTAGTCCTTACACCTCTGTGAGACTTTAATGCAGAGCATCAAACCCAATTCTATTAAGGATCCTCTCCCTCTCCCAAAACGCGCAAGGTTCGAGATTATGTTCTTATGGATATCAACGAATTTATTAAATCATATCACGATCAATTAGTATTAAAAATCTATAATACACCTATTGGCATAACTTGAGGAATAGGTTATAACTGACCATGCCTCTAAGCCATTGTATTAATTGTATACCATGTTATCCTAATACCAAATGGACTCAAGATTTGCAGTGGGAGAGTACGAGTTAGGGTAATTAATTGACACAATACCACCTTCAAGGCTTCGGTTAATACACATCAATCGATGCTTCATCATGCAAAGTGATATTTAATTCACATCGATTTGATATTTACTTTCACTAAAACACATTAATAATTTTGTTTTATATGGAAACAAGTTAAGTTAATTGCATATTTTAAGAATTATAATGATTCTCTCAAAATGTTTATAATTCATAATTCTTTTATGAGATGTTCATTATTTATTTTCATATGGGTGATGTCATTCACTCGAACAAAAATAATTTGTACAAATTTGTGGATACACACAAATTTGTACTGTTAAGAAGGAAAACTTTGCAATACAACATAGTGATGGAGGGCATATCAATATTTTGAAATGAAGACAAACAGGACAACATAGTGATGGAAGGCATACAAATATTTTAAAAATGAAGGCGAACCAGACATATATCATCAATTCATTAATTATTCTGAATTGACTAAACTTTCAAAAATAATGACTCATTAAAAAGGACAGTAAAAAGGATGTAGTTTATAAAGGGAAAGTAAAAGGAAACTAACAACTTCAAGAAGAGGCAAAACCATGTTATATATATACAAATTTTTATATAATTTAACTTTTTATTTCAATATAAGTTACCAATTGTTAAAATGAAATGTTAACCGATAACTTATTAATATATTTTTTATAAATATATTATTTATATACTATGCTCGTGTGTTTAACTAAAAAAATAATACTTGTTATATGTTGACAGAAATTAAAAGAACTTGCATATTAATAAGAGTTTAGAGTTACACAAAGTATAACATAAAAACAATGATTCTTACTTTAAAACCAAGAAATGGTCCAACAACTCATATGTATATAATACAATTATAAGGGAAAAAAAGTAGTATTGTATTATATATTAATAAGAATTGTATATGTATTGTATATATTGAGACATTTAGTGTGTTGTGGTAAATACTTTACATTAATATATATTTTCAATTGTAATTTAAAGAATTTGAAAATAATGTATTACACACAATGTAAGATTAATAATTGTACAATAAAGAATGAGGGGCTACACATATTTAGGAATGGATATAGAAATGTATGATTTGTGTGTATAGAATTTTGGGATACTACAATATTTACATTAATTACCTATAATATATATATATATATATATATATATATATATTATGTGTAACTTAAATAAATTATTTTGATATATTCACCATTTTGACCTAAGATAAAAATGCAAACTAATACATAGGCATTCAATAAGAGAATCTATTTGATTAAATTTGAAAAAAAAAAATACTTTTAGTTAGTGGATACATGGAATTAGTAATCGATATTGGAATGGCATAAGATTCTTGCAAATGAATACATATTTGAGTAATTAATTGGATTAATAAAACTATTAGTGATATTTGAGTAATTAATCGAATTAATAAAACTAATAATGTCTTTTTGTTGTTGCTTTTACAATCATCCTTGTTATAATTATATGGCTAGATTAAACATTATATGTATAGTTACAATCAACCTTGTTATCATTATATGGCTAGATTTAACATTATATGTATAGTTTAATGTCGTGTTTCTTCTCATGCAATTGTGCAATCCCTAGGGGGGAACAGGGGTATAAAAATAATAATAATAATAATAAAAAGTAGTGATGGTATATCAATTCACTCATAGTAAGAATATCATTTACTCATGAAAATTAGTAGTTGAATTTACCTATTAAGAAAATGGAAATTTTTGACTATTAATTATGAATAATTGTTGGCAAACTTCTAAGACATATGAGCCACATAGGACATTTTGGCTATTACATTTAAATTGATAAGATATTTACCATCAACTACTACCCACCATAATGTATACATAAATTTAGGCGGGAGTAAAAATGTTTAAATATAGGTAAAAGAAAAAGAAAAAAGAAGAAGATAAAGATGTTAATTTACCATCATTACAACCCACTAAAAATTTATGCCAAGCATATTGAATGTATTGGCATAAGACTGTTAGATATGATCAATTTTGATAATTAATTTAGATGTGGCATTATTAGGACCATAATAATGTAATATAAAAAAATAAATAATGTGTAGAGGCATTCCAAAGGTTGAAAGTGTTACTAACAATAATGAAAAATACGAAAGTACCTGTTATGGAGCAGAAATATCTCCATGATTTGTGGGACATTTCGAAGTCATAGAAAGGAAAGGGTCAGTAGCATATAGGCTTGCTTTATCTACATCACTAGCACATATGCATGGCGTGTTCCATGTGTTTGTATTATGCCATTACATTTTAGATCCTTCGCAGGTCTCGAATGAGGGCACGGTGATGGCTGAACTAGTTCACATATTGGACCAGTGAAATTTGCAGCTTAGACGAAAATTGGTGGACCAAGTAAAACTCTAGTGGGACAACTATAGTCCTAGTATCATCCCTTGGGAGGAGGAGGAGGAGATGCGTCACCATTATCCTTTTATGTTACAACGACTTCGAGACGAAGTCTATTATTAAGAGAGGGTGTATGTAGTGCCCTACTGTAGTTGACTCACAGTGATATGAATTTTAACATTATTTAGCCCTAAGGCCCGCACTTTATTCTTTGAGGACTTCAGGTTGAGGATCCAGACACATGACTCTATTATTAGTGGATTTGATGGTTATGTATGTTCTTTATTGATACTGTGATGATGACATAATTAATGGTTATGTACGTTCTCTATTGATATGATCGTAACATTAATGGATATGCATGTTCTCTATTGATATCATGATGATGGTAGACTTGATGGATATGTATGTTTTCTATTGATGTTACAATGATGATGACTATGATGGATATGCTAATTTCCCATTGATGTTACGATTTTGATAACCATGATGGATGTGTCCCCTATGTTAGTTACTACCATTAGTTTTAATTCAAAATGAGCAATGATGTGAATGGCTAGGTCATGTTGATGTTTCTATTATGATAATGACTAACACTGAGAAACTTTGTTAGTAATGATTATTGAGTATGACAGGAAACCACTAGAGGCACTCACATATGATGAGATGACAACATCTGGTTTGATAGAAATCAATATTTTGTTTTTGAAATTCTAATTTCAGTTTGAAACTTGGTATATATATATATATATACTCTGATGATATGTCAGTGGTTGCAGGAACATGTTAGTTGCTTGGCCGAATGACTCACATATGGGTGATGAGGTTGTACAATTGGATGGAACAACATGGGAGGGATGGGATAGTGTCCCTGATCTCATCCACTAGCACTCCTGCCGTGACTTAGGCTGGAAAGGTCGAAATACCTTCGCCTTTTAGATCACGATGTCGTGGGGGAAGGTCCCAAATTTGGGTCACTCACGAGGATTTTTTGGGGGGCGAGCATCAAGATGGATTCCTTGATCCCCAACACCATTAGTCTCACTATATCAGGTGACGTACGAGATGATAGTGGTCTCTATCGTTGCACCTATAATTTCCCCTCGTAGCCACTGGATGCTTGAAGGGAAAGTGGCATCACACCCTTGGAACTTCAAGAGAAATTATTGAAGGGCACGACCAACTTGGCACCCTTGGCATAAAAAAATAAACTGTTAGGCATGGCACTTTTGGAACTTTGAATGGAAGTTCTTGAAGGGAATGACCAACTTGACACCCTCGACATCATTAAAGAAACTAATAAATATAATCAATATATGAAAATCCTACTAATTCATATCAAGTGAAGGAAGAAATAGGAAGAAAACTTAGGGTAAGGGAAGAATAGGAAGAAATAAAATATTTTACTATGATAACTCTACCCTTTCCATGTTAAAACAAAATGTTAAGTGGATAATGTACATAAGTAACTTAATTAGGCAGAAAGGGGAAAAGAGGGACATAGAGTTAAGTATAAATATTAATTATAAAATAGTTAAAAATTTCATTAAGAGAAGATGATGGTGGATTAAAATAAGATTAATAAATTAAAATTGGAGAAATATAGAGAACTTCCATGTGGCAAGAGCCAACATAAGAATATCCATTTGAGAGGCAAAATGAGTTAAATTAGGAAGTAGTTAGGGGACCAAATATGAGACTTATCAGTTAACTTCAGTAATAACACAAATTAAAGAGTAGGAAAGGGGGAATCAAGAGACAACTAGGAGAAGAAATAGGAAGCCTTGTTGGGGTGAGGAAATACTATTTTAAATTAATATTTAAGTAAATGATTTTGGAGAGTCTTGGTGAGAGGGTGACACATGGGTGGGTGAATAATCAAATTTTAGTTTAATAAAAATAATTATTTATGCATGAAATGCCAAGTGTCACCTATGAAGCCTTCTATACAAGAAGGGGAAAGCTAAAGGAAAAGGACTTTGAAGCGAACAAAGTTCCTTCTCAAGTTAAAATACTCCAGAGCACTTGGAATACAAAGATAATCCATAAGGATACAGATATATTATATTATAAAAGATATGAGATAGATGATTGAATGTTACAAATGAGTCCTGCTTATATACCTACGCAGGTGCCTTTTCACGAAAGGTCATGTCTTATCAGACATGACCTTTAAGCCTAATTACTAATTAACTAATTTATAATTTCTTTACATTATTTATTCATTACATTGCCTTCCCCTCAAAAAGCTTTGTCCTCAAAGCTTGTTGATGAAAGGCCTTGATTTCTTTTCCTGCTACAAACATCTTCTCGTCTTTAGGGCAGTCATCCTTGTCAATACAAGTTGATATGATCCTCTAAGTGACAAACAAAACTGTCGTACTGAGAACAGATCGGACCAACCTAAATCAATCTTCTGTGGAATCTTACGATGATTGGAAACTGGTGATGATTCGTTAGTATTCTTCAGACTATCAGCTTGTTTTTGTTTTGAATACATAGCTCGGCTGAGTTGTCTGCTCTCGTGATTTGGATGTCGATAGGGAAATTTTTTGGTTTGACTTTGATTTTCTTTTAGCGAGGATGTTATTGAGTAGGTTACAGAACCTTCACTTAGAATGTTCCTCGTTTCTCTGGCATCTAAGTTTCTTTCTTCTGCAACTTGCTTGTCGTCTTCTTCAGTTGAGACATTTACTGGATCAACGTTCGATTTTTCTTCAACTTGAACTTCTACATTTGTCGGTTTCGACGATTATTTTTCGACAAGTTGTTGCACCTTATTTTCCAACGACTTCTTGTCTTTCTTTAACTTCTTAATTTGCATTAGTAATTTATTGTTGTGATCCTTGAGGCGAACAACCTCTTCATTCTTGTTAGTGGTGATTTTTTCAATTTCCTTTTGCATATTTTGTATCACTTTTACCTTCTTGAGAAATTACTTTTGAAATTTCTTGAATGTCTTCAGGTGTCACTGAATTTGGTTTTTAGTTAACGTCCTGTAGCGTTATTTTCTTCTTTTTGTAGGAGAATGTTAAAAACTTCTTTTTCATATTAAGGATGAATGACCCTAGTGATTCCATCCAGAGCGAACCCAGAATTATATCACTATCGTTACAAAATAAGGTTTTAACAGTAAATTGCGAGACCAAGGAATACTCCCCAATACTTAGGTGTAGATTCCTTATGTCGTATTGTTTTTCATTTTCGTGAAATGAATTTTTTTCCGTTATATTTGATTCGGGGATCACTAATTCGTTAGCACATTTAGTACTAACATAATTATTCTCCTGATTAAGATCGATAGATATGAGGACTTCCTTTCCAGCAAGTGACCCTTTGATTCTAATTAGCGCACAGACAAACATACTATAATTTTTAGGAAATCTTCCTTCTTTCCTTTCCGAATTGGACTCCATTTTGTTTTGTTGAGATGGAATTAGGGTTTTAAAGGTAACCCTTTCTAATATTTATAACTTTAATAATAATACTTTTGTAAATGAATTTCCTTGACTATTAAAAGTTAGGGTAACTCGAATAATCCATTCCATTTTTTGTTTTTTAATGGAATCTTCTTTAACTTATAATAATTCTCCTTTTACTAAGTCACTTTTATTTTACAAATTTTCACAAATAATTTTTACTGAATCTTTATCCTTCTTCGAATTATTTTTTTATAATGCTTTTTTTCAACCCCTTTTAAAATAACTTTGATTTTATAACTTCAAACCAAAGCTAATAAATTAGTATCTTTCTATGAATCGTCGTGCCCTCTTCTCCCTCTCACGTTTTTTTCACTTTGATTAGCACTCCACTTGCATGATTTTGCTATGTACAATTGATCGATGGGTTAAGCATATATATATATATATATATATATATATATATATATATATATATATATATATATATATATATATATATATATATATATATATATATATATATATATATATATATGCTTAATTATTTTTTAAATTCGATTTAATATATATACTAAGGTTTTAAGGTTGGGCATTTTCTTATGTATACAGGGTCACGACTCTTTGAAAAGGCGACTATCCGAAATAAGGTGACCAGTGGTGGAAGGGAATTGGGATTGAATGAATGACAAGGTAGGTTGGACGGTGTACTTTCACAGTGTAGTAGGCTAACTAGGCACGGTGGGCACGGTGGCGTTGGCGTAGTCGACGGATCTGTGGCGGGTGCTGACAACATATGCGATGGCGAGGTGTTGGGTTTATAGGCCGCATGCAAGTGGTTGTTGGTGGAAGGAGTTGATGGCGGCAGCTGGAGAAGTATGGTGTGTAACGTAGTGTGGTTGCAGACGATGTGGACGGAGGCTCAATGGGCAGTAGGGATAACGTCAGGGGTCAAGGGCGGCGGTGATTGTGGATATGCCGCTGTCGTTGGTATTTCAGTGAATGCAGTACCGTTGACAGATGAATAGGGTGAGTGCGAGGAACATATGCAACGAACGATGGTCACAAAACAAGACAGTGAACGATGGTGGCTCTAACGTTTCGCAGAGGATAGATGTGGTTGGCTGCAGCGGAATATCGTGGTAGTAGGAAGATCGATGACTGTAGCATATGTTAGGGATCTGTAATTTATTAGCAAGATTGGCAGAGTCCAATTACAGAAACAACATCGTTTCAACCAACTTTGGGATTCTAGGATCTAGCCCTCCTGAATCCGGAGAGGGATCTCTCCAATAAGTACAAAGATGGATATGTCTTTGAAGTTTGAGGTAATGATATTAGGCTAGTTATGAAGGCCAAGGGTTTGTTTTGTTTTTTGGATGGTTGAACATGATTGATGTTAGAGGAGAAAATTCCAAAAGGTAAAGAGGTTCAAAAGTGAGAATTTGCAAGCAAAAAGAGTAAGTTTTGATCAAGAAGAAAGATGATGGCAGGTTTTCAGTCCATTGGGCTATGGAGTCATAAGAGGATTTAATTGGAACACCAAGAGGAAAGAGTGGTCCATGGGGCAAGTCATCTATGTCTAAGGATCTCTTTAAGGTTTGATTTATGGAATGGAATGATACATCAAGAAGAGGAAATAAACAGATGCAGAACAAAGAGCAGCCCAGGATCTGGTAAGTACTTTGAAACTAGCCAGCCTTTGACCAGGCACTTAAGAAAAACATGAAAGAAAACTAGGATCTGGTAAGTACTTTGAAACTAGCTAGCCTTTGATACACTTTCAATAGAAAACATACAAAAAACTAAGGGAAACTTGAAGACAACCTTTGGAGTAGAAGCTAGCGGGCCGGGCTCACCACAAATCCTCTCCTAGCTCTTCTTTACTTGGCTACTTCCAAGACAATCACAGAGATAACACAGAATGGCCTAAGATTTGGTAAGTACTTTGAAACTATCCAGCTTTTAACACATTCTAAGGGAAACAATCAAACAGTTATGCAAACAAGACTGGGACCAGGGCTCACCATATCTTCCTCAGTTCATCTTCACACAACATATACTGAAAGTAACATTCAAAAATAATATTCAGCTAAGACAATAAGACGAGGGAACGCCAGCATTCCTATGCTTAAACTGGATTAAATCATTTCCAAATAACACAGTTAGAAGAAAACATTTAAATAAAGATTTTTCAGCCAGAGAAGGTTACTTGTATGCAGTAGGTCCTGACACTATTTAAACTGTTCTTTACAGAAGAATATGAAACATAATGAAAACAGAAACAAAATCACAAGTTACAATAAGAATAACATCACCGTCAACATAGACCAGGATCCCATAAATCAACTTGTATTGATGCTCCAAACCAGTTACAATCTTCAAGTCCAGTGTGTTAATTCATCTTTCTTTCATAACCTAACTTATCTGTTACAAGCAGAGCTCCAAGAGCCAGTGAATCACTATTTACAATCAGGAGTCTTCAGCTCAGTTACATTACAATGCTTCAGCAATTACATCAACAACCAACCTCTCACTCATCTTCTACTAAAGTATTTATAGAAAGATGAGGAGGTGAGAACTGATAAAAGATCTCAAATACAATTAATACAGAGTTAATGTTTTCTTGGCCCTTGGGGGGCTCAATGAAGAAAATGTACAGGTGTTTCACTGTATTAATTGATTTACACTCATGATTTAAGCTCGGTGGGAGCTTCTGTTGACCTTTGAGGCTCTGTGTGATGTTAGGGTTACTCTGCATATATTCTTTCATTAAATTCCTGGCAGAAGTAACTCTTCGGCGGCGTCGAGGAAAAATATATGATCCTGCTCAATAAATTATGTTCCTGATTGAATACTTTGAGACACAGGTGGCGCTTTAGTCGCTAGGAGGGATCAATTTGCCCTAATTTGTGGCGATGTAGGTCTTCTTTCGGTTAAAACACTTTAGGTTTTTCTTTAAACTATGTTTTAGATTGGGGATTAGGCTTTTGATAACTGTCTTAGCCATAATCCCCACTAGTCTGTCCATTAATTCTCTGCTCTGATAATTTCCTGGTCTTTGACACTGATGATCTTTGACTGTGCCTGTTTCATGGTTTTCTTGTTGTCGTGTCGAGCTGCGCAGGGTTTATACGGCATCAATCCTGAGAAAACATGGATGAAACGTGCATTCCAACCCTGCGGGTGATTTCCGTGGATGAACCGAAGACGGGAGGGTCGTCACCCTCCTTCCCTGAATCTTCTTTGGAAACCATGAAAAAATGATTTAAACCCTGCAAAATGCGAAAACTCATTAAAAAAAATCCTGATTTTATAGGCTTAACTGCATCGGAAGGTGTGTGGAGGAGTGTGGCCGTCGGATGGCATCATCCGACGGTCAGGATTGATCGGGGGAGCTTATAGAGTCGGTGGAAGAGGATCAAATCTGAGCTATTGATCGCGCATGATCGATGGTCGGGAGCGGAGGTCTGAAAGTCAAACGGAGGAATCGAGCGATGGATTTTGGGCCATCGATCTGCAGATCAGCTCGACGGTGGAGACGCGATTGCCGTTGTACGATGGCCTGGTTATCGTAGGCACAACTTCGACAATCATCAGCCGTTGGATGAACGGGCTTAGATCTGACGGCGGTGGTTAATATCGCTGGGCGTCTTGGTCCGGGCTTTAATGCGCGATGGAGGGTGGTTTTGCAAATAGTACAGAGGACGCATGTCAAACAACGTATGGAATCGCTGGCGACCGGGTAAAAACCGCCTTCCACTAATGGGCGGTGCGATGAAAACCCCGCGGATTTGGAAAACCGCACATGGATGGGGGGGGTCCACAGGAAAAGCGCGCTCCGCACTGTCCGATCTGCGAAGTAGATCAACGGTGGAGATCGCTCCATAATTCATACGGGTGAAAACTTTGGAAATGAATTAAAACCCAAAAAACACGATTTACAAAGGTTTTAATGTTTTTGGGCGGAGGAGAAATTTGAGAGGATAAGCGCCCGATGGGTTTAGCAGCTGGTTTTGGAGCTCGGGCGCATGGACGAAAAAGGGTTAGAGGTTTAGCCCGAGGGGGCTTAAGCCCAGAACATAGAAAATATGCGTTTTCTATGGCTTTTAAATGTTTTTTCAAAGGAAAAGAAGGTTGAAGTAAGGTAAAAAGTGGGTTTTTAACCTTATAAAATGAATTTTGATGAGGGGAAATAGAAGAAATGTGGAAATGAGGGATTTTCATGGGGAATGGAGGGATAGAAAAAGAGGTTAGTTTGGAAGAAAAAGGAAGGGAAAAAAGGGGTCTGCAGCAGTATTTGACTTTGGATTTTTGTAGGATTTCAAAGGTTCTTAGGATGTAAACAGCAGAATGGGATCTGGACAGAGGCATGAGGCCTTCAAGAGTCTCCAAGAGCCAACAGTTTTCGATAGGGAAAAATTGTTCCTTGAAGGCTCAAAACAAATTTAGCCACCTTTGGTATAATCAAATTTTACAGGTGGCTAACAGTGGCTCCACTTGGGGATGGTGCCTTCTTGAAGGCATCAAGAATTCAGACCTAATTTTTCTGGGAGGCTGACTTGTGCCTGATCCATTATTTTCTCTGGGATGCTGACCATGTGCCTCATCCATTGGATTGCTCTTCTTTTGCTGGATGATCTTACTTTGCTCTAAAAAATAGTATCAGTTATGAAAGAATAATGGACCTCATCAATACAACTTTCTACCTACCCAATCCTACTGATCTAACATTTTTTCTCCATCAGAGTGCACTTGGATTGGAAAACTCTTTTCACAACATTTTATTCTTTTGAAAGCATAAAAAACTAATCTAATTATACTCCTTATTTCTCCCTGAACTCAGATTAAACAGTGGAGCTCGGATTTTTCTCTACCTAATCTACTGTCTGTTGGGATTAAACTGTCCAACAGACTTTCATTCTCTAAATTCTACAACAGAAATTTAAAAACAGTCAAGTCAAGATTAAGTTGTTTGACTTACTGTGATCTATGGCATAAAAACAAGCTGCACATAGATTATTATTTGCAGAAAATAAAAACAAAATGGGAGGCTTAAGATCTGAAAGTTTCTCACCAAGACCTTCTCTTTTCTTCACAACTCTGTTTTTGCTTTTGTTTGAGCTATCTTTTTCTTCTGGTTCAGATTTTGAGCAAATTAGAACCAGTTTGCCTCTTTTATGACTCAGAAAATAAAACAGTTTCGAGTCATCTCTTTTTAGAAACTTTGGTTCAGATTTTGAGCTTGTTTGAACCTTCAATTTCTATCCTAATCTATCTACTAATAAGCCAAGATTGAACAGTTTGGAAAATCGAATTCACTATCCTATCAGCAGAAAAATTTAAAGCTAATTAGTCAATATTAAACAGTTTGACTAACTAGAAGTGTGTTTTTGAGGAGTGGCATTTGAGCTTGCGCACTTTCAGATTTGTTTCTCTTTTTTGGCATGGGGCTTTGCCTTTCTTCTTTTCATTTCTGCCCTCTTTTCTTTCTTTTCTTTGTTTTTTTATTTTTTGATTTTTTACAACCTTGAATGTAATGGTGGATGGAATATTTATAATGGAAAAAAGGTAAAATTCTTCAAACATAAAATGTATCAAGAGAAGTAATGCTTAAGCATCCTGCCGTTGACAGGACCCCCAAACAATTCTATTCCATCCAGCTCCTGTAATAAAAATGCATTATTACCAGCAACTGAATGAATAGAGTAAGGGCCAAGCCATAGGTTGTCAAATTTTCCATGCTTTCTCTTTTCTTCCCTCCTTGAGTCCCACTTTAAAACTTTTTCCCCGATTCTGAAATTGTTGGCCTTTGTCCTTCTGTCAAAAAGCTTTTTGATGCTGTCCTGTTTCTACAATGCTTTGTTATACACTTCCTCTCTGGTCTGCTAAAGATGGATGGTCTGATTTATTCTTCTGGTCATGTCATTTTCTTCAGTCTGCAACTCTTGAATCAACTTCATAACTGGTACACCAAGGCTATTTGTAAAAATTGCATCAGTACCATACACAAGCTGGAAAGGTGACATACCAATAGATTTCTTCAAAGTTAATCTGTCAGCCCAAAGTGCATGGACCAGCTTTGTGTGCCAAGACTTTTTATTGTCCTCCAACAATTTTTTGATTATGTTCACTAAGCTTTTGTTTGAAGATGCTTCAAGTCCATTACCTTGAGGGTAATAGGCTGTGGAATGCCCTAATGATATCTGATATCTATGAAAGAAGTCAACCATCCTCTTTGATCCAAATGCTGCTGCGTTATCAGTGATAATTTTGGTAGGACAGCCAAATCTGGAGAGAATGTTAGTCTCTATGAACTTTATGATAATTGAATCATTGGCCTGCCTACAAGGAATGGCTTCTATCCACTTAGTGAAATAGTCTATGGCAGTAAGAATCCACCTATGCTGGGCAGAAGATGGTGGATGGATTTCTGCTATGAAGTCAAGTCCCCACTATTGAAAAGGAGCTTCAACAGTGATTGGATGCGGAGGAAGGGGTAGCAGTTTTATTTTTCCTTCAAACAGTTGGCACTTATGGTAGGCAATGATCATCTTGTGTATATCAGGAAAAAGAGTAGGCCAATAGAAAGTCGCCCTCAAAATTTTGTTGGCTGTTTACTTCCAGTACAAATGACCCCCACACTCTCCTTCATGGAATTCCTACTTAACCTTCTCTGCATCAAACTCAGGCAAACATTTAAGCAATATACCACTTGCATTTTTCGAATAAAAACATCTATCTATAATGCAATAGCTTACTGCTTTCAGCTTCAAGAACCTTGCCTTCATTTTAGTCAAACCAGGAGGTGTATTTAAATTGAGCAAAACATAAACAATATCAGCATACCAAGGAGAATTCATAAAATGGTCTTCAACAATGGGAGTTGAGAATTCTTCTTGGTCATGTAAAGCATTAATCATATGAATATCAAGAACTTCACAATTTGACTCAGCCATTAATCTAGCTAGACCTTGGCCTTTGATCAGCTTAGTGGGTTTTATCTCTAAATCATACTCAAGAATAACAGCAATCCACTTACCTCTCTTACCATCTGGGTCCTGTGTTAAAATGTCTTTAACAACTGAATTTGGGACAAAGGCAATGATGTGTGAGTGAAGGATGTATACCCTGAAGTCTTTTAAAGCCTTAACCAAAGCAAAAGCTTGCTTCTCCATGATGTTATACTTCAATGGGGCATCCCTCAATGCCTTACTAAAGAATGCAATAGGCTGCTCTTGTCCTTGTGGATTTTTCTGTAAAAGGACAGCAGCTATGGTATGTTCTGATGCGAATGAGAAGATATAAAAATCTCTTGAAAAATCAGGACTTATCAGAACCGGTGTTTTGGTTAATGCTTGTTTCACCAGCTCAAAGGATGTCTTTGCTTCTAAGGTCCATTTTACCCCTTGCTCCTTCTTTAACATGTTTGTGATATTCCTAAGGAGCTCAGCTAAGTTAGGGATGAACCTTCTCAAAAAGTTAATCTTCCCAATGAAAGATTGCAACTCCTTGATGTTTCGAGGATGAGAGATTTGCAATATGGCCTCAATCCTCTTTGGATCTATCTTTATACCCTCCTCAGAAATAATGTTCCCAAGAAGTTTACCCTCTTGGAGACCAAAAAGTGTTTTCTTCGGGTTTAAAGATATCCCAAAATTTTTGCATTTCTCGAAAACTTTTCTTAAATGTTCTAAATGCTCTTCATCTTTTTTTGAAAACACAGTGACATCATCAAGATAAATAATGATGAAGAAGCCCAATTCTTCTGATAATGCTATGTCCATGGCTCTCTGAAAGGTTGCTCCAGCATTCATTATACCAAAAGGCATTTTCACATACATGAAAGTGCCCCATGGTGTAGTAAAAGATGTCTTTAATTGATCAGCAGGGTGAACTAAGATCTGATTATACCCTGAATAGCCATCAAGCAAAGAAATTCTTTTGGACCCTACCACCCTTTGTAAAATATGATCCATTTTTGGTAAAGGGTAGTTGTCTTTCAATGAAGCTTTGTTTAAATCTCTAAAATCTATACAAATCCTGATTTCTCCAGTCTTCTTCCTAACAGACACCAGATTAGATACCCATTCAGAATATCTAATAGGGACAATAATACCAGCATCATTCATCTTCATGATTTCCTTCTTGACCAAAGGCAGTTGTACAGGGTTTATTCTGCGCAGTTTCTGTTTGAATGGTTTTTGGTTTTCTTTAAGAGGGATTTTGTGTTGTATTATTTTAGTGTCATAGGACTTAATATCTTCGTAACTCCATGCAAAAACATCAGAAAATTCTTTGAACAGCTAAATGTATTTGAGTTTAATGTGAGCTGGCAAAGTTTTGGATAGTTTGATCATTTTTCGGTTTTTCCTCACTGCCTATGTTGAACTCTTCCACTTCAGTCTCTACAGGTTCCAGTTTAGGTTTTTTGGCCACATCATTAAAATCAAACAAATCTTCTAAAGGTGCTAGACCACTTGGCAAACTTTCATCTTTAGAATGCAGAGTTTCTAATTCCTCTGTTTCTGATTCTGCACTCAATTCTGTTTTGTTTCTAAGTTTTCTAGTCTAAAGGTTAATATTGACAAGCTCAGGAGAAGGTTCTTCTTCACAAAGAAAATTTTCTTCACTGCAGTCTGTATCATAGTCTGAATCTAAACTATGCAGTTCAAATTCATTTATGAATTGCATGAAGTCTTCTATTTGTTTATCTCCATCAAACACCTACCAATATTTTTTATTATCAGGCATAGCTGGTCTAAATTTTATCTGAGCTGAGCAATCTTCGGTCTCATATGGCGTTAGAAATTTCCTAGCTGCAAAGGCTAAATTGTGGGCTATAAGATTTCCTTTTCTCGGGACAAAACTCAGGTTGGACTCCTCAAATGTTTTCAAAAGATCCATGAAATCATTCCAATAGGCCCTAAGTCTGGGATGATTTGCATTATACTCCCCATTGACTTGCCTAATAATCAATTCAGAATCCCCATACACATTGATTCTTTGGGCTCCTAACTTTTTAAACAAATGTAAGCCTAAGAGCAGGGATTCATACTCCGCTATGTTATTAGAACACTGAAAGTTCAACTTGCAAGAAATGCATTCTGTGTGTTTGCTTTCAGTGTTAATAATCCAAACACCTGCACCAGCGTTAGTTCTAGTGCATGACCCATTAAAATACATGCTCCACAGAGGACTTTTATCAGTTATATCTGTTTGGTGAATGTCCTCATCAACTACCGTGCTTCAGATGTTTCTCGAATATCAGCACTAAGTTGTTTTTGTTTTAAATCCTCAAGTTTCTCATCGGGTTGAGGATTGTTCTCTCGACTATCAAGACTTAAGTTTAATGGATTGATGACCTGTAGTTCAAGACCTGTGTTTGGTTTGCTAATGTTTTCAAATACAGCAAATTTCTTAGACACTTCAGCATTATGTTCCTCTTCCTCCCTTTTGGTCACTAATTCTGTTAAAGTGATTTGTTCATTAAGGATTTCATCATTGAACATGATAAAAGAATCAAGGCCTGTACTCACGGAGTATAGAGGAGAGTTTTGTGGTTTGTCTTGACTTGTGACTGTGTATTGCATATGGGACTCCCTGTAAAGTCTTCAAGTTTGGTTGAAAACAGGGATAGTCGCATAGGTCATGTCCATTTGCATAGTCCCTTGTAACTTAGCCCCTCAAGATCTTGATAATAACATTCCATACTTTGGGGGAACATCAGCCACAACAATATCCATTACTAAGCATTTCGCTGGAATCTGGGCTAAGTTAACACAGAGGTCTTTTATCAATCCTAAACATTTTACTCTGCTTGAGTCAAAGGAGTATAGGTCTTTGTAAGGTCTGGTGATTTCTAGACCCAGGCTCTCCATTACAGCTTTTGGCATCAAATTATGAGAAGCCCTTGAGTCATGCATAGCGTTGTGCAAAATCTTGTCATGAACGTTTAAACTCACATAAAAAGGAGGAATAGGTCCCTCTTGAAACTTTCCTTCAATTTTTGGACCAAAAATAAGATCTGGTTGGTCATCGTTAAGATTGACTGTGTCATTATTGTCTTCTAAATTTAAAGCCTTCAAAATTTGGGTTCTATATATATGTTGGGCAGCTAACTCAGTGAGGGGAACAGAGATTTTGATCTTTGAAAGTTCCAGTTCGAGGCTGAAAGGAATTTGGTTCTTCAAAATACTGGTTTCAGCCTTATTAGCTTTCGTTTTATCAACAACATCAGCTTGCTGATTTGTTCTATTTACACTTGTCACAACAGTTGAAACAGGAGTACTAGCTGAAGTGTTAGTACCACTAATGTCTGCACTCTGTTTTTCCAGATTTTGAGTGCTTTTCTCTTTACCTTTCCCAGGATCAACAGTCACTGTTTTTTCTTTTTTTTTAACGGTTTTAGGCTTGGTTGTAGTGTTGTTTTGTGAAGTTTGGTCAGAGGTATTGTTTTTGTGGGTTTGTTGACTAGATTTACTTCTGATTTCATATTCTTTTGAAGGTTCTGTGATGGCATTTTCCATGTCTTGACAACAATTTTCATTATCATCTCTTTTGACATCATAAGGTGTGTAAAGACCCTTTTTTCTATCATAATGAACCTCGAAGTCATCCTCATCTACCCCAAATAGGTTCATATCATTATCCTCTGTTATCTCATCTGTTTCCTCAACCTCACTCACATAGTTTTGATGAAAGGGAGGAGTGATGTGTTGATCATCTTCCGTGGTTCTGTTTGGAGGCTGGTTTCTTCTTACATTCTGATTCTGGTTTTGGTTTATGTTTTGAGGAACAATTTGGTTTTGAATTGCTTGTGCTCTCTCAAGAATGCTCATTTTCTTCATCATTTCTTCCATCATTCTTTCCATCTTTGAGTTTGAGGTAGTAGGTGTGGATTCCTCTCTAAAAGATACTCTCTTTTCAGCTTTCATCCTTGCTCTCTTCTCCATTAGGTTGACTTCCACAGAAAGAGCACCTCTTTGCATGTCTTCAAGAGTTTCAAAATCTCTCTCTCTGAGTGAATAGGTCATGTCAGCGTCAAACCCTTCAGGAAACTTGTTTAAGGCTGAGCCTTGTGGAGGTTTTAATTCTGGGGAGAGTGCATTATACACACTATTAAATCTAGTACAATAGGCTTGTACACTTTCCCCAGGGTTTCTATGGAGATTGTTGTAGTCAGCAAGGACTTGGAGAGGATTCTTCCTCACTTCCCATTTGTTTAAGAATGTTTGATGGAAGCCTTGGAGATTGTTGATACTGTGGGGGGCTAGGGCTTTAAACCATTTCTTACTTCTCCCCCCAAACTTTGACAAATAGTCTAATCTTAACAGAATCATCATCAATTTCATTTCTGTCAAAGTAGTCATTCATCTTATCCACATGTTGTGATGCAGTTATCGCGTTGCTAGCATCATACAATGGGGTTTTGGACTGATAGTCCTGTGGAATATTGACTAATGGTACAGGAAGGACTAAGGGAGCATACCATGCTGCCATGATATGTGGTGGGGGTGGGTTTACAAGGGGTGGATTGACAAGAGGAGGTGTGGTCTGAAGTGAAGTGGTTTGTGCGGTGGATGAGGTATGAAAAGAAGTGGATGGGACTGCAGTAGATTGCTGAGCTGATCTTGGATGAGAGACACCTAGATTATAAAGAAAATGTAATTCAGGAGGTGTTTTTTCTCTACTCCCAAGATGTTCACTTGTTTCAGGAGATGAAAGTGAAGACTTAGAATCTAGCTGATCTAAATCACCAAATGACCTAGTCCTAAAGGGATTAACTAAGTCAGCTTGTGATTGTTGTAGAGCTGAAATATTTTCAGGGACCGAATTAGCTCTTAGGGGTGATCTGAAAATAGTTGAAGATTCTATCTTAGGAGACTTCCTAAGGATTCTTTCTGGGTTATCAACTATCTTAGGCGGATCAGGGTCAGGATGCGCTCTAGTGTGAATCTTTCTAGGAGCCACTATGCTGTGTTTTAGACCCAAATAACAAGAAAAGTTTGAACCAAGTATGATAGTCTTTAAGAGGTTTAACTGATCTGTTTTCACAATTTTAATCCAACAGTCCTCTAACTGAGATTTAAATGATGTTATGATGCTAAGGGTTCTTCCCAGTGGAGTCTTAAAGTCTGTTCAGGATTGTGGAGTCACCAGGTGGAAATTTTAGACTGTTTTCAAAGAGGTACACAGTCCACCATAGTGCTTGTGAAACATCCCTTTTCAAGGATATCCCGAAACACAAAAAATTCTAACTAGAGATTTACTGGGAGGGCATTTACTAGATATGTCACCTCTTAAAAGAGGATGAGATCCGGAGGCTACCTGGCCCTTTCCAGACTCTGTCTAAGAGTATGAGGTAAAACACAACAAACGGTAAGTGAAATGTAAGGGCAAGTGTTTTACTACCAATCTGAAATGTTTTTGGTTTTTCTGAGTTCTTTTTATTTGTGTGGTTTCTAAGAATGTCCTAACTTTGCTTCAAAACTTAGCTACGGTTGTGAGACAAAGACAGTCTACTCTTATGGCTAAGCTAGCTGATTTTTCAAGGTTAGATAAAGTCTTATGAGAATCCTAGGGTTGACCTAGATTGTCATTGATTCAAACCAGTTTTATCATGATTACCATTTCTTGGTAGTGCTTGAAAAGGCTACTTTTTACTCACAAGGTCTTATGAAGGTTTTGGGTTTTAGTCCCCAGCGGAGTCGCCAAAAATGTTGGGAATATGTAATTTATTAGCAAGATTGGCAGAGTCCAATTACAGAAACAACATCGTTTCAACCAACTTTGGGATTCTAGGATCTAGCCCTCCTAAATCCGGAGAGGGATCTCTCCAATAAGTGCAAAGATGGATATGTCTTTGAAGTTTGAGGTAATGATATTAGGCTAGTTATGACGGCCAACGGTTTGTTTTGTTTTTTGGATGGTTGAACATCATTGTTGTTAGAGGTGAAAGTCCCAAAGGAAAAAAGGTTCAAAGGTGAGAAGTTGCAAGCAAAAGAATAATTTTTGATCAAGAAGAAAGATGAAGGCAGGTTTTCAGTCCATTGGGCTATGGAGTCATAAGAGGATTTAATTGGAACAGCAAGAGGCAAGAGTGGTCCATGGGGCAAGTCATCTATGTCTAAGGATCTCTTTAAGGTTTGATTTATGGAATGGAATGATACATCAAGAAGGGGAAATAAACAGATGTAGAACAAAGAGCAGCCCAGGATCTGGTAAGTACTTTGAAACTAGCCAGCCTTTGACCAGGCACTTAAGAAAAACATAGAAGCAAACTAGGATCTGGTAAGTACTTTGAAACTAGCCAGCCTTCGATACACTTCCAATAGAAAACATACAAAAAACTAAGGGAAACTTGAAGGCAACCTTTGGAGTAGAAGCTAGCGGGCCGGGCTCACCACAAATCCTCTCCTAGCTCTTCTTTACTTGGCTACTTCCAAGACAATCACAGAGATAACACAGAATGGCCTAAGATCTGGTAAGTACTTTGAAACTATCCAGCTTTTAACACATTCTAAGGGAAACAATCAGACAGTTATGCAAACAAGACTGGGACCAGGGCTCACCATATCTTCCTCAGTTCATCTTCACACAACATATACTGAAAGTAACATTTAAAAATAATATTCAGCCAAGACAACAAGACGAGGGAATGCCAACATTCCTATGCTTAAACTGAATTAAATCATTTCCAAATAACACAGTTGAAAGAAAACATTTAAATAAATATTTTTCAGCCAGAGAAGGTTATTGGTATACATTAGGTCCTAACACTGTTTAAACTGTTCTTTACAGGAGAATATGAAACATAATGAAAACAGAAACAAAATCACAAGTTACAATAAGAATAACATCACCGTCAACATAGACCAGGATCCCATAAATCATCTTGTATTGATGCTCCAAACCAGTTACAATCTTCAAGTCCAGTGTGTTAATTCATCTTTCTTTCACAACCTAACTTATCTGTCACAAGCAGAGCTCCAAGAGCCAGTGAATCACTATTTACAATTAGGAGTCTTAAGCGCAATTACATTACAATGCTTCAGCGATTACATCAACAACCAACTCTTCACTCACCTTTTACTGAAGTATTTATAGAAGAATGAGGAGGTGAGATCTGATTAAAGATCTCAAATACAATTAATACAGAGTTAATGTCCCTTTTTCCCTTGGGAGGCTCAATGAAGAAACTGTACAGGTGTTTCACTGTATTAATTGGTTTACACTCATGATTTAAGCTCGGTGGGAGCTTTTGTTGACCTTTGAGGCTCTGTGTGATGCCAGGTTTACTCTGCAGACATTCTTTCATTAAATCCCTGGCAGAAGTAACTCTTCGGCTGCGTCGAGGCAAAAAATCTGATCCCGATCAATAAATTATGTTCCTGATTGAATACTTTGAGGCACAGGTGGCACTTTGGTTGCTGGGAGGAATCAATTCGCCTCCATTTGTGGTGGTGGAGGGTTTTCTTGATAAAACACTTTAGGTTTTTCTTTAAAATGTGTTTTAGATTGGAGATTAGGCTTTTGATAACTGTCTTAGCCATAATCTTCGCTGATCTGTCCATTAATTCTCTTTTCTAGTTCATCCTAGTCTTCGACATTGATAATCTTCAACTGTTCCTGTTTCATGGTTTTTCTTGCTGTCGTGTGGGGCTGTGCAGAGTTTATAAGGCATCAATGCCTGAGAAAACATTGACGAAACATGTATTTTAACCCTGCTGATTATTTCTTTGATGCATTCGAAGGCCGGAGGATTGTCATCCTTGGCCTACGAAAATTATTCATTTAAGGAAAAAAAACATTAAACCCTGCAAAAACAAACAAATGTTACAAAATCCTGCGTTTATAGGTAAATCTGCATCGAAGGATGTGCGGAAGAAGTAGGGCCGTTGGATGGCATCATCCAACGGTCGAGATTTAATCTCAGAATGGTCGAAAAAGCATGGGGGAAGGAGGATTAGTTCAGAGCCGCTGATCGCGCATGATCGACGGTCGGGAGCGGGAAATGGAAAGTCAGCGGCGGGGAATCGTTGACTGGGCAACGGAATCGGGCGACGCAATATGGGCCGTCGATCTGCAGATCAGATCGACGATGGGGATTAATTTGCTGCTATACAAGGGCATGTTTATCACACGGGCACTTTGGTTAAACATCAGACACTTTCGGCGATCAACAAACGTTGGATGAGTGGGCCCAGATCGAACGACGGAGATCGATTTCGCTGGGCATCCTGGTCCGGGCTATAACGCGCGATGGACGACGGTTGCACAACGATTTTCAAATCGTACAAGGGACACGCGTCACATAGTGTATGGAATCGCTGGCCAATGGAAGAAAACAGTTTTTGGCCCGAAGGCGGTGCGAAGGATACCAGGCAGGTTTGGGAAATAGCGCATAGACGGGGGGTCCACAGAAATGGCGCGCTCCGCACCGTCTGATCTGCGGAGCCGATCGATGGCGAAGATTTCTCCATTATTTGTATGGGCGGAGAGCTTTGGAAATAAATTTAAACCCAAAAACACGAAATAACAAAGGTTTTCAATGTTTTGGGTGGAGAAATATTATTGGGAAGGATAAGCGCCCACAAGATTTAGCAATTGGTTTTGGCGCTCGGGCGCATGGAAAAAAAAGGGTTAGAGGCTTAGCCCAAGGGGGCTTAAGCCCAGAACATAGAAAATATGCGTTTTCTATGGCTTTTTAATGTTTTTTCAAAGGAAAATAAGGTTATGGTAAGGTTTAAAAAGTGGGTTTTTTAACCTTATGAAATGAATTTTGATGAGGGGAAATAGCAAAAACGTGGAACTGAGGGATTTTAATGGGGAATGGAGGGATAGAAAAAGAGGTTAGTTTTGAGGAGAAGGAAGGGGAAAGGGATGTTTGCAGCAATATTTGACTTTGGATTTTTGGACGTTTTTAGAGGTTTTTAGGATGTAAGAAGCAGAATGGGATCTGGACAGAGGCATGAGGTGTTCAAGAGTCTTCAAGAGCCAACAGTTTTTGAAAGGGAAAAATTGTTCCTTGAAGGCTCAAAAACAAATTTAGCCACCTTTGGTATAATTAAATTTTACAGGTGAAGAACAAGGAAGCATCTTCAATTTTGTAAGGCCGTAACCAAGGACTTTAAAACTTACCATGTTTACTTGCATTTTATATTCTTTTATTCCATAACAGAACAATATCACCTTTACAAAAAAAAAAATTGGTGAGCCGTATTCTTGAACTTATTCTTTTCTTCTCTTGGATTCTTTCCAAATGACCAAAGGCATTTTTTCTATTCTCATCAAGTTTGATAAGTTAGTTGATTCTATACTACACTTCATATGGATTGGAGGAGAACTATTGCATTATCTTATAAATTAGGATATTTAGATGAATTGTAAATGTTATTTTCTTTCTTTAGACTAGATCAAATGGGATGCTTCTAGTGGAATATTTCTTAATTACTTTATCATCCCATAAAATATACTTCATCTTGTTACCCTAAGTTTTATTGTTGTCCCCCACTCTCTTCTTGATAATGGTCATCAAATTCTTATTACTTTACATAGAAACACCATTTCCTCGAGGGTGATAGATGGAGGAGTGGGATAAGATAATTCCATAATTAAAACAAAAGGTTAAAATTTATGTAAACGTAAATGCTTTGGAATTTCCAATGGTGATTTTTGTTAGCACTATGAAAAGAGCAATGATTACTTCTTCCAAGAAATGCAATATAACCTTATCAGTGGCCCTCTTTATTGGTGTAGCTTAAAGCCACGTAAGGAAGTAATCTGTGATTGTAAGAATCCACTTATGTCCATTTCTAGAATTATATTTTAATTCACCAATGAAATAAAGGCTCGATTGTTGGAAGGGCGCTTCCAGTACAACTAGTTGTAGGGAGAGGGCTACTAGCTTTTGATCCTATATAAAGAGTTGAAAAAGTAGACAGTATCTTACAACTTATGCACATTAGGAAAAATACCTACCCAACCATAACCACCTCTTAAAATCTTGCGAGTGGTGGTATTATCTACATGATATCCACGACATAGTTCTTTGTGAAGCTCATACGTGGACTTCTTTGCTTCTTGAAGGTATACATCTTTGAGAATCGATCCATTTGAATTTCTTCATCCAATTCCTTTTTTAATGAAATGATACTTGGAGGAATTTGACCTTAAAGTTATTTTCTTATGATTTGAAAGGTGCCTTGTACGTGTAAGGTTCTTAAGATAGTAGATCATATTTTTATTCCAATCACGGTGTTTTATTTCTTCAATTATTATAGAAATCATATTCCATGCCTCATCCTTCAATCCAAGAGAAACGCCATTTCCTTTGGCCATCATCTTGGTCAATCCTTTAACTTTGATTAATTTAGTGGTCTTAATTTCCAAATCATATTCCTAAATATTAGCCACCCACTCGCCTCTAGTTCCCAAGCACCTTTGTTGAGATAAAATTATTTTATAACTAAATGGGGAACATAGGAAATTACTTTGGAATACCTAATATGTGTCCTAAAATGCTTCAATGATTTAACTAGAATTTAGGCTTACTTTTCCATATTTTTTTATTTTAATTAGGAATTCCTAATAACTTTACTCATAAAGGATCAGGTTTTTTCTTCAACATGATCATTTTTCTATATTAATACACTTACAAATGTATTTCTAGAAGCAAAAAAATCATATGAAACATCAATTATTTTTTAAAGAATCATAAATAATACCACTTTTGAGATGAGAGCACTCCCCAATCATATGAAACACCAATGACCACCATCTCCATCACAAAAGAGATATTTGGATAAACCACCAACCTTACTCAAAGATCTTTAATAAAACCACATAATTTGACTTATCTATATTCCATAACACATATATTCTTGTATCTAGTCTCAATTTTTTTAAACCAAAATGATTCATAACTATAAGACATGTTATATTGGTTGAGGCTCTAAAGTCCAACATACAATTATGCAAAATCCACTACAAGGAAAAGACCCTCTAGCGGAGCTTATAAAGGAGATTGTTAGTGTTATAAAATTGGTCAAAATTGTCAAAAAAAACATTTGCTACAACATCCGTCTACGGTTATGGAGGTTTTGGCGGAGATTTTAACAAAATTTCAACACAACTAAAAAAAGTAGGCAGTCAAAGGTTATTATGGATGTTTTTTTCATCGGTGCGCTACTAAGGTGTTAACGCACCGATGCGTGTCATATAGACGGTGGCCCGGGGTGGTCGAAGGTGTATGCACTAGGTCTTCAAGGTCTAAAATCGCACCGGGCATAGTGTTGGTGATACAACGCATGGGGCCGTTCTAATTGGTCTTGGGAGTTGTGCGGTTCCCATAGGTCGTATCAACGCACCTGTACATAGTCTTATAGAAACGCACCATTGTGTAGTATTAGACAAACACACCGATTGTTATAATTCGTATTGGTATTTGTGCGTTGCCCATAGGTCGTAGAAATTCATCGGTGTGTTGTCTCACATAAATGCACTAGTGCGTAGTGTCGCACAAACACACCGAGATTTATAATTGGTATTATTATTTGTGCGGTGCCCATAGGTCATACAAATGCACCATTGCGTAGTCTCACATAAACACACTGGTGCATAGTATCACACAAATGCACCGAGGTCTATAACTGGTATTGGTATTTTTGCAGTGCCCATAGGTCGTAGAAACGCACCGGTGTACAGTAACTGACACGCATTGGTGTTAATTTTGTATTTTTTAGAAACATCGACCTGTCACAGTGCAATTATTGTGATTTTTAAAAATTAATTATTCATCAAAAGTGGACACATCTTATAAAAATATTCATATTAATTAAAATTTTATTAATGAATTTGAATCTAATGTTTGGATTAATTTGTTATATCATATCATAATTATTATGATTTTTTAAAATTCATTATTCATCTAAAGACGACACATATCTTATAACAATATTCATATCAATTAAATTTTTATTAGTGCATTTTGAATGTGATGTTTGGATTAATTTGTTATATCATATCATCAAATTTCACATCTCTTCATTATAATATTTAATCATCCATAAATTTAATCAGTGGTGTTATGTTTCATAGTGACAATGGAGAACACAATAGAATAAATTAAAACATATTTTATGATATATCTATATATATATAAGAAAATCTTTGTAATACAAAATGGGACAGTTATTGGTATCCCTTTGTCTTTCAATTGGGACACTATGTCCATTACATTAAACAAAAAGTTTGATTTCGCAGACAAATATTTCAAAAAATACAACGCCTTGCTTTGATATCCAAACATAATGATCATAATTATTTGCTTCAACTGTTGTCACTGCTCGAGCTACTTCCATGACTTGGGTTATTTTCAGGAATGTTTTTTTTCATGGTGTTGATTGTTTTCTTCTTCTTCACCTTCCATTTACAAACATAAAAATAAACTTTAATGAGTGTATATACATTTGTGAGAATAATGAAAATTGCAATATTAAATAATATACATCAATGTAAATAAAAAATAAATGATGTACCATAGCAACAATTGACTCATGAACTATACACATCCTTTCAAAACCATGTAGTATGCCATCTTTCAAGATTTCATCTGTTGGCACAGTTCCATACTTTGTTTCCTGCAATTTTTATACCTCATAAAAAATCATATATTTAATATAAAAGTTTTTTTGTTATATTAATTATAGACGGAGATAAAACAAGATCGATAGATGCTTACAAATTCCACAATTAATTTCTGATATGCCAACATATACTCACAACCCATATTTAACCCAATGTCAATGAATTCGTCTGATGGTTCTTCTTTGTATGTTAGCACCTGTTTGAAGACATTCAATGATGATTTTTGTAAAACAACTGAAAATATACAAAAAATGAAATCTAGTTAAGTTGTTATAAGGAAGTAAAAATTACTCACAAACTTAGATATCAACCCTTTTCTTCCTTGTCGTCTTGTTTTATGTGCTGAACGGGTTCCGTTTTCTTTTCTTTTCTGCAAGAAGATACTTGAAAATTAATATTTAATGCTAAATTGTTTATTTATTGTACCTAATGATCGAAAAATTCAATTATTACATATTACATTTGAAGCATGTTGTTGTTGAGATGGCTCCTCCTGCAATGCAAATTTTTCCATTTCTTTGACCATCTCCTTGTACACCTTTTTTGACATTCCTACTAGCATATTTCTAATATCAGCTCGTTCATCTTTTCAGATTTTCATAATCTTCCTGAAAATGTAACATGACAATAAAATATTTAATTTTTATATTGATATTTGAAAAGTAAATATAACAAAAGTGATATTTATAAATAATTCTAGAAAAACATTTAAAGGAATATTACTTTTTCATTCCTTCCTTTTTTTATTGTATGTTTTTTCTATTCAAAGTCTGACATGTCTCATTGACCAATTCTCTGGAAACTCTTCCTGTAGTTTAGATAAAATTTGGTTCTTGGAATCATTGGATTTATTTTTTATCAGTGGAAATGCAGAAGTCAAGTTGCATACACTTTTTTGTAGAATCGAAGTAAAATATTTTTTTATTAGCTCACTTAACTTTATTAAATAGTTTGGCCGAACTTTTGAGTCCGTTTAGATTGACGGCACAGTGACGGCACATCGAACAGAATTTTTGCCGGAGCTTTGGAAAACCGGCAACAAGAGTTCGGCCGAACTTATAGAAAAGTTCGGCCGAACTATTTTTTTATAAATTCTTCTCCCGCGAATTGTACAGGTTCTATTGTTCGCGCGATTTTTCAATTTTGTTTCTGTTTGTCTCTGTTTCAGCGTTGGCTCTGTTTCTGCTGGTGCGTGGATAGTTGCAGCTTTGTTTCGATTCGGACGCGCGAGGCCTCTGTCATATTACCGCATCGCGCCTTCCCGTCGTTACGTCCTCAGAGCTTATCTCGGTATGAGATTTTGGTTTTCTGAATCCGCGGAATAAATGCGAAGTATAGTTTTAGTCTTTAGTTTGTAAAGGAATTTAAAATTTTTCTTGTGCTCATTCTGGAATGTTCATTGTTCAATGTTTAGTTATTATTTATTAAACTTATTACTACGCTTTAATCTGACACTGTGTTTTGTTATTTAATTGAAAATTCACATTACTCATATTAATATATACTATATAGCCAAAATATTTATGGTATTTCAATCGATATAAAGTTTAAACTTAAATGAATTGAGAAATTCAGTAACCCACCAGATTTTCATTTCAGTGTTGTTTTGTTTTCAATCCATTTTCCAATTACTCTCGAGGTCTTGATACAGAGATCAGAGTAGCAAAGGCTGCGTAGTTGGTAGGTACTCTGCACTTGGTGTGATCATTTAAAGTTAAGAGCGCATCTCTATCTCTGCAAAACATCTTGGATCTGCTTCTTTTTATTTTGTATCTCATGGCAGACGTTAATTTGACCCTTGCCCTGGACACTACATCCTCCGCATCCTGCTCTACTCCAGAATAAGATTTATGAATTATCCGGCATACATAAGCTGGGAACAGAGGGTATTCCATCCTTCGCTTCCTGCCCCAAAAACAAGAAAAAATAAAGGCCTTTAGAGTGTTATCATTAATATAAAGCCTCCGGAAAGTGATAAGAGAAAGTGTCGCAACATCGTTCGGCCGGACCAATACAACGGTGGTTATATTATTATAAACTCAGGTTTTAACTTTTCGTTTTTATTGACACCGTGTCATATAATTAGTAACTTAGTTCAATATGCATATATGATCATTGATATATCTGTACTCGAATTTTTTTTTTTTTTTTACTGACAGTGTATCATATAATTAAACTTTTATTACTCTGGAGTCTGCTTTAACCTGTTTTGTTTTATTAGTTTTAATTTTAAATGTGAAGAGAAAATTTCAATTTTATTTGGTTTTCACATGGTTTTCCAGTATGAACATCAATATGATTTGTGTGACTTGTCACTTTAGCCTTTTAGTTTTGGTTTTAAATTTTTATGTCTTTTGAACTAGCCCTTGGCTTAACAGTGCTTTTGAACTTCTTGAACTATTCCTATTCCTGTATGATTGTATGGACCTGACAGATTCATGCTGCCTTTTTGTTACCAGATAATCATGTTGTTGATCCTACACCTTCAAAGTCTCTCTCCCCTTAAGATCATGTGCTTTAATAGTCAATATTTGCTTTAAGTCTCACCTTTCTTTCCTGCTCATAGTCAATATTTGTATTAATGTCTGCAAACATATCCTGCTTTAATATCGATTGCAAAGGGTCACACATGTTTATAAACACTGCCATATTCATGGTTGAGCCTGATATTGTAGTGTCTCCTTATCTGCCCTTAACCAAATTTTTTTCTTGTATGAAATAATCATGCTCCCAAAACTTCTTGAACTATTCCTATTCCTGTATGATTGTATGGACCTGACAGATTCATGCTGCCTTTTTGTTACCAGATAATCATGCTGTTGATCCTGCACCTTCAAAGTCTCCCCTTAAGATCATGTGCTTTCAGGTGGACCTGATTTAAGTCTCATGCTACACTTCAAAGTATCCCCCAAAGAGCTTCCGTCCTTCATTTATAAGTACTTTTCATATACCGTCCTCAAAGTGCTTTACCTAAATAGGAGTGCTTCTCCAAATTTTGATTCAATTGATATACTTGAAGAAGCCTTTGTAACCTTTTGAAGAAGCCTTTGTAACCTTTTGTAAATACACATGTTTTGAAATTTTTTGAGGAGTAACTCAAAGCATGCATATATACAAAATGAAGTGGCTACTTTCTTCATATTCCATGAGGGACTATTGTTCTTCCTAAATACTATTCATTTAATGTACCTCTGAATTATTTCTAGTGAAATTAAATGACTTGAAATTAAATTTCCTAAAGCCTATTGAAATTTCTCCTTCAAAATAAGGATGCACTCCCATTTGATTCTCATGGATAGGTTGTAATCATGAGGCTCTCGCTAAAGAGTGGACCTTCGCAAAATATTGTGATGTCTTGTCACAAACAAAACCATCAAATTAAAAACACATCATTTTTCTCCTTCAAAGAAAAAACAAGTTCACATCATGTGAATATGTGAATAACGTGTTTGTGCTCATTTAGATATTTTCATTAATTGGTTTTCTTTAATTGCAATCATTTCCATAGGTTAATTTCCATTTTTGATTGAGAGTTAATTGCTTAGCATATATTGTGCAAGTGTACTTTAGAAGTATAAGAACCTAGATTGACATTTAATGCAAGTAATTTATCTCACAATTAATTTACCCATTAGGATGCTTTGACCTAGTAACTTGAGAGATGAAAAAGATCCTATCACATTAACGTGAGGATCCATTTTCACAATGAACATTAGGAAAATACAATATTCATTGTAGTTTGTAATATAGTCAACTAGTAGACTATTCAATTATTAACAAAGTTGATGAAAGAATGCAAGGAATTTAAGGTTGCATTTCAATTTTGAAAATTTTCTACAATAATTTTTGTAGGATAATTTGTTATACAATATCATTATCATAGTTTACTTTTATTTTTATTTTTATAATAAAAATTCTCATACTCGTAATTTCAATTGTATGGTTGGTTGTATTGAACACAAATTAATTTTGATTATATATTTGGTTATATTTTCCAAGTATATTTATTCTTGTTGGACTAAGTATTTTTAGGATCTCTCACACACACACACACACACACACACACATGTTAATGCAAGTTTCCATAGTTATTTATAATTTTTATTTTAGAAAGAACCTTCAACCAAAAATACCCCTAAGGTTAGTCCCCTGTGTGCCCTTTGAGACACATTAGGTCATCCCACCAATTCATGCCCCATGCTTCATGAGTTGAAGGGTATCCTTCATACCCTTCAACTATTGGTGCTTAACTATTTCTTAAGCACCCCCATTTCTCCCCACTCCATCCTGTGATGTTGCCACCTCATCACGTAATAAGGGTTTAAGAACCAACGACCTCTTGTCTATTTATGTGAAACACAAACATTAAACACAACATTGTCTCAATCTCCGACGATATCAAGATGTGTTGGTCACCATACATCATGCCTCAATAGTAGCACCACCACTTACACCAACCTCATATGTTGATGATTCCTCTTCCACCATTTATTATGTCACAAACTCTGTTAATTAGTATATGGCATGCCCTTGAGTGCTCTATGTTAAAGACACTCATCTCATCTATATGTGTCCTTTACTCATCAAATACCATCATCATTGCATGCATCAAGTGACATATCCCCCTCATCAAGATCCCAATCCGCCTAATTTTGGATGCTCCTCATACACTAAGTACCTTGACCATATCAATGGAGTGCCCAACTCCTAGCATGGTTCCCACCACACCAACACAACTATTGGAGATTCAAACGACCTCACTACTTAGAAAATGATAAGAAATTATTTCACCCCCTTTACTAACAATACATAGAAAGAATTTAACATAATCTACTTGTTATAAAAGAGTTATCCTATAGAGTTATAAAAGATGAATCAAGGGAATAAAAATGTAATTCATAAACATTTTCATATATTCCTACTAATAAATAAAATATTATTACACAAGAAATGTATGTGCTATGGATCCTATGAAAATCAGGATGGGTAGAGTAATTAAATGACTTTAAATTAAATTTCCTAAAGCCTATTGAAATTTCTGCTTGAAAATAAGGATGCACTCCCATTTGATTCTCACGGATAGGTTGTAATCATGAGGCTCTTGCTCAAGAGTGGACCTTTGCAAAATCTTGTGACGTCTTGTCACAAACAAAACCATCAAACTGAAAACACATCATTTTTCTCCTTCAAAGAAAAAAAAAAATTCACATCATGTGAATATGTACATGTACTCTTACATATTGGTGTACAAAACCATCAACCAAACACAAGTTGACAAAACATGCCTCTTCAAACAATTGACTCTCAAGTCAAATAATAGAGCTCATGTACTTTCAACATCTTGCTTCATGCAACATGCAACATAATTTGAATTTGCAAAGAAATTAATGAGACATCAAAATACATGCCCCATGCTTCATGAGTTGAAGGGTATCCTTCATACCCCTTAAGCACCCCCATTTCTCCCCACTCCATCAGGTGATGTTGCCACCTCATCACGTAATAAGGGTTTAAGAACCAACGATCTCGTCTATTTATGTGAAACACAAACATTATACACAACATTGTGTCAATCTCCGACGATATCAAGATGTGTTGGTCACCATACATCATGCCTCAATAGTAGCACCACCACTTACACTAACCTCATATGTTGATGATTCCTCTTCCACCATTTATTATGTCACGAACTCGATTAATTAGTATATGGCATGCCCTTGAGTGCTCTATGTTAAAGACACTCATCTCATCTATATGTGTCCTTTACTCATCAAATACCATCATCACTGCATGCATCAAGTGACATATCCCCCTTATCAAGATCCCAATCCGTCTAATTTTGGATGCTCCTCATACACTAAGTACCTTGACCATATCAATGGAGTACCCAACTCCTAGCATGGTTCCCACCACACCAACACAACTATTGGAGATTCAAACGACCTCAACACTTAGAAAATGATACAAAATTATTTCACCCCCTTGTACTAACAATACATAGAAAGAATAACATAATTAATAGAAGAGATAAAAATATGAATTAGAGAAAGGGATGGATCACATATTAAAGGAAATGTAAGCCAACCTAGGAAGAAACCAACTCTTCGCTCCCACTTCAAATAATTTTTAAGAGTAAACGATGAAAACAACAAATTGATCTATGTACCAGATGTACAACATTCAACCATACCTATATAAAGAGTGTACAATGAAATTAATGTTGGTTTACTTAAACACTTGGAAAATATCTTGTTTCTATCCCATTTGTGGAAGTTATGCAAATATGAAATAAAGATACTAGGTTAGGAAGTTCTTAAAATTTGATGAAGTAGATGACCCTACTTTTGAGGATTATCCTATAGAGTTATAAAAGATGAACCAAGGGAATAAAAATGTAAGTCATAAACATTTTCATATATTCCTACTAATAAATAAAATATTATTACACAACTATATGCTAGATTTAGGAGAAACAATTGATGTAATTCCTTTGAAAGTGATGAAATAATTAGGCCTTACAACAACTAGGGTGCATATAGAAATGTATGTGCTATGGATCCTATGAAAATCGGGATGGGTAGAGTAATAAATACACATGTTTTGAAATTTTTGAGGAGTAACTCAAAGCATGCATATATACAAAATGAAGTGGCTACTTTCTTCATATTCCATGAGGGACTATTGTTCTTCCTAAATACTATTCATTTCATGTACCTCTGAATTATTTCTAATGAAATTAAATGACTTGAAATTAAATTTCCTAAAGCCTATTGAAATTTCTCCTTCAAAATAAGGATGCACTCCCATTTGATTCTCACGGATAGGTTGTAATCATGAGGCTCTCGCTAAAGAGTGGACCTTCGCAAAATCTTGTGACGTCTTGTCACAAAAAAAACCATCAAACTGAAAACACATCATTTTTCTCCTTCAAAGAAGAAAAAAATTCACATCATGTGAATATGTCCATGTACTCTTACATATTGGTGTACAAAACCATCAACCAAACACAAGTTGACAAAACATGCCTTTTCAAACAACCGACTCTTAAGTCAAATAATAGAGCTCATGTACAAATTTCCATATTTGTTGCATTTAAGTGTGTCTAACATAACTCTACTTTCAACATCTTGCTTCATGCAACATGCACCATACTTTGAATTTGCAAAGCCCTGAATTCTCCACCCCCCATTAAAATGACCCTACAAGTTGATTCTTTCAGTTTGTTCACTCTATAAGCATCAACGTACGATTATGCATGATGGAGAATCTCTAGCGCTTTCCCTTGTTAATATATTTAACAAGGGAAAGCGCTAGATATTCTCCATCATGCATAATCGTACATTGGATTTGGTGATAATTGTCTCCATATTTTGGCTTTCCGACCCGCAAAACATAATTATTTTAGAAGGGAGGGAAGGAGGGATGATCACATTGACTTGCTTGATGACCTGTCTATGAAGATTAACTACCTCAAGAATTATTTTTTTGCGTAGGAAAAGAGACACATTCCCATGTCTAGTTCTTTGATATTGTTAATGCCTCTAGTGTTTACTTCTACAAGTTCTATAGGCAGAGTCTGTAAAGGGCCAGGTAGCCTCTGGATCTCATCTTTTATGAAAGGTAACATATCTAGTAAATGCCCCTGCAGTCAATCTCTGGAATGGATCTAAATAGAAGTTCTTCATTTTTTAATATTCGTAAAACACAACAACTTTAAGGTAAACTATGTACATGTTCCATTCATCATGAACACAAACCTCACAAGCCTCCTTGGCTTTGGAGCATTTTCCATGCTTTCCATAACCAAGACCCAAATAATTAGGCCCTTCTTGAAGAACATTTGGCTCAACTATGCCTTGTACATGCTTGCCTTTAAAACCCTTTACTTTCATAGCAAATTTTCATCAAAAATTTGGACCTTGTTCCTATAATGTCTCTAATGTCTCTCAAAAGCACGTACACATTCATTTTCAGAGGAAATTGAAGGTACTCTAATGTCTCTAATGTCTCTCAAAAGCACGTACACATTCATTTTCAGAGGAAATTGAAGGTAGAAACCAATAGCTAATTCTTCTAACTAATCTTGACTAAAATGAGCTAAATTGTACTTTGATACGAACTTGATTTAAATTGTCCACCCCACATTAGGCACCAATGATTATAACCTTTAATGGGCTAGCATTGGTTTGTAATCATCATCTCAAAATGACCTAGTAGATGAAAAATTATCATGTTTGTAATCATCGTTTCACACCATCTACATATGACCCTTCTACACATTATATGATTGAATTTATGGTAGGTCATCCCTTCTATCTAGACCACGATTGATTGTGACATTAGGTGAATAAAGAAAATTTGATAAGGAAATGATCAGTATAAGTTTGTCCTCCTCCACGCACTCCATATCCAATGATTGCCTATTTTTTCTCTTCCAACATTTTATTTTGGAAATTCATTTTGGTAGTTAATTCTACTAATAGTCACAACACACCTGGAAGTCAAAGAAATTGTTATATATATACACTACTAAACTCAATTAACATTGTTTGTTATTGGACTTTACAATAAAAAACAACGTAGAGTTCATTAATGTAGTAGTGTATATGATAATTATATGTATAGTGGTGTGGCTATCGATAAAATTAGTTGCTAATGAATTTCGAGAATAGAAAGTTGGAAGTGGAAAATTGAGAAATCACTAGCTATGGGGCGGATGGAGGAGGACAAGCTAGAAACTATCTTCTGCTTATAAATTGTATTTTATTCACCTGTTGTCACAATCATTCATGGGATAGGTAGAGGATGACATTTCAAAAATTCATGCATATAATATGTAGAAGGGGTCATGTATGAGATGGTGTGAAGTGATGATGATTGACATGGTAAATTTTCATCTGCCAAGTCATTTTTAGATGATGATGACAAACCAATATTAGCCATTTTAAGGTTATAATCATTAACAAGAAATATGGGGAAAAAAATTCAAAGTGCCAAATTCTAAGGAACAAGCCATATTTGCTTCTCAAAAACTTTATTTGATATATTATTAAAAAACCAAGTACAAATTTTAGTAATCCTAGAATCATGCTTTACATAAGGTAAAATTGGGGAACTCATGACTTGTACTATAGATAAAAAAAAACATTTACACTTACCAAAAAATATATGATAAAAATTGACAAACTACATAAGCTTAAGCTCAAGGGGATATAATCATTCTTGCCTTCCATATAGATAATGAAAATGATTGTTCCAAGTCTCATGTTGCTTCACATGTTATTTTATAAACCTTCTATTGTTCTAAGAAATATAGAACATATTGGATTTAACAGCCCCAAACTGGATTTTACTCTGAGGTATTGATTTTTTGAAATCTATTTTGTGAATGTCGGCCAATAGATATATATCATGGAGGATGAAAGAAGAAGATCAGCGGAATCCCATATGGAGGATGTTCACGGTATTTAAATATAATCTTAAATATCCATACATGTGTGTACATATGGAAGTGATTTTTTTATTAACTTTGTGAGTGAAATTAGTTGTTAATAAGTTTCATATTTTAATTTTTAGGAGGCAAGAGGAGAAGGCTTTCTACTCCATCCATGGAGCGTGGCCAAGGTTCAACCGGTCGAGGTAGCAGGGTGCGGGAAGGGGGTGATATTTATTCCCTCGAAGGCCAGCAATCAACGGCTGCTGGTTCTCAACAGGGTCACTGTGGGTCTGGTTCTCAGCAGCATCATTCTGGAGTTGGTTCTCAGCAGGGTCAAGTTGGAGATGATGTTAACCAACAACATCAAGGTTGCCATCAATTTCAATATTTTTTCATTAAATTTGTACGACTTTTTTTACACGTGTTTTTTCTAATATACGAAATTTTATATATATTGATGCAGAGGCTGAAAATGTTCGAGCCAGTGGTCAAAAAAGACGCAGGGCAGCGCGCTACATTGAAGAAGAAGGTTGTCAACCTAGCACAACTTATCCGGCTGAGATTACTGATATACCATGGGAAACGAACATGGCAGAATGCACCTTACAAAGGTGTCAAAGCCTTTATGCAAAATTGCAAAGAGATCTCCAAGATTTGTCTCTACCTGCTGAGAGTAGACAAAGCCTAGAAATAGTTACACATTCATTGAGTGAAATGGTAAAAGTGTACAAAGATTTGGGGCCAACCACTGATTCGTTTGTAGAAGTGATGAGAAAGAGAAGAGAAACAGTGATAGGTCCCGATAAATGGCAGGACATAAAAAAAAAAGTGACAAGAGAGCACGCTAAGTCAATGTTTAATTATAAGGAAGGGCCAAAAAGAAAGATGTTGAAGGTGCAGTATTTCAAGCACCAAGACAAAGCAAAATATTTGTATAGTCGACATCTTGCGGCCTTTGGAAGGCTTCCATGGAACGATGAGGTTCCTCTTTATTTTTCACAAATGTTTTATGCAGAATTTTTTTTGGATATGAAACCAGACTACAATGACCTTCCTTCAAAATTTTTTGGCCCGGGGAGAGGTCGATTATGTCAACGTAAGGGCGCTAAGCGAGATGTGGAGTTGCCTCGCCCTGAGCCGCCATTGGTGAGTCGACCGTCTCGAGTCGAAACCTTGCGATCAGAGATGGATGCGACTTCTCAAATAAGTCGTGAAGCAAGAGATGTTATGATCGAAAATGTTCATAGCGGATTGAGTGGAGTCGATCTTGGCTTAAATCAACAAAGAGCACGTGAAAATGCACGTGCCAATTTTGTTTATCATACAGATGAGGAGATTTACAACATGAATTTTGAAGATCTCCGAACATACGCAATAAATTGTCGCAATGGTCTGCAAGACCTAATTTTTCGTGAGGAAGAGGGCACCGAAACGGTATGTGTTAGTGACCTTAGGATTTGAAATTATATTTACATATACATGTGTACAATTTGTAATAAATACATGTGTATGTACACATGTATACATTTATTTGTATGTGTACATTAATCTAACAAAAAGGTATGATTATATGTTAAAACACCATTTGCAGTTCTCAGGCATGATGCGTGATGAAAATGTTAATATTACGTTCGGGACCTCTGGCTCAAACGATGCAGATGGGTCCGCCCATCATGATATGTTGGCACATGTATGTTAGTGTTTTTTAAGTGACTCTAAAATAAATAATTGTTGCCACACATGTACATGTATGTATATATATTTAATTCGATAAAATGTTTTAACAGGTACCGATTCCGTCTGATGTTTTTGGGATGTTGGTACCTTCTTCTTCTTTAGGAGATATACCTTCTACTTCATTGGGAGATGCACAAGTATGGACAATTTTTCACAAGTTCAAAATTTATGTTACCTCAAAAAGTTCCATAAAAAATTGAGATATATAGAGAGAGATCTATATTTTGAGTTATTTAAATTTTTTTGAATTTAGGTTTGTATAGAAGATTTTTTTAATCCGAGGACTTTAGCGACGGAGATAGGGACATCCACAACATTTGAAGAAGTTGTCTTTAGTTCTTTTTTTTAATATTATTGTTCAAATAAGTTTATATATATGTACACACGTGCATTTTCATTTGAAAGTTTTTAATTTATACAAATTATTTCTGTATATATATATATTTATATTTAACTGTACATGTATATTGTACAGGTTACCACTACAGATGTTTCTATGGCAGATCTTGTTCATCAAATGGAGAGGCAACTTTACGAGGTATTGCGCGATTTTTTTGTTATATTTTGTTTTTTACATGAAGTTCTAGATATATATATTCTCGTTCATTTTTAAAACTTCAAATTTTAATGTTCAAGTACATGTACATTGTGTATGTAGGTTTTCCCTTTACAAGATAGCGAGCCAACCGAGACCCAGAGGCTAGATCTTCCATTTGATGGACAAGATATACAATAGATTTGATTTTATTTCAAAATTTAGATGGTTTTAAAATTTGTTAAACTTGATATAGTTTGATACTTGAGTGAGATTTACAATTTTTGGACATATTTTATTACAATATGTTTTTTGGACATATTTTTGGACATATGTTAAATGTTTTTGTTGGATAGTTGAATTATAATTGGCATGGCATGTGATATTTAATGTTAAATGTTTTTGTTAGATAGTTGAATTATAATTGGCATGGCATGTGATATTTAAAGTTAAATGTTTTTGTTAGATAGTTGAATTATAATTGGCATGGCATTTGAAGTTTTTAAAACTACATGAATGATGGAATGTGAACCTACATTTGCACATGTGGTAAATTGAAATGTTACTTGTAACAAGACAATCCCCATTGATTTCATTACATTATATGTTGATTTCTGATTTGATATAATTACATACATATGATGGTACATTACTTGTAAAGTCATTGGATTAATAACTTGTTCATTGATTTCAGTGTTCTTTGGATGGTTTTAGTACTTTTGGCATGTGAATGTGAAGTAATGTTGTCATTTAATTACATTTGACATTTGATATTTAATGTTAAATATTTTTGTTGGATAGTTGAATTATAATTGGCATGGCATGTGATATTTATTGTTAAATGTTTTAGATGGATAGTTGAATTATAAATCTAATGGTATCTGAAGTTTTTAAAACTACATGAATGATAGAATGTGAACCTACATTTGCACGTGGTAAATTGAAATGTTACTTTTAACAAAACAATCCGCATTGATTTCATTATGTAGTATATGTTGATTTCTGATTTGATATAATTGCATGTATGATGGTACATTACTTGTAAAGTCATTGGATTAATAGTGTTCATTGATTTCAGTGTAAGCGCAAAAAATTATTGACAATATAGAATGATTTTTGTGTTATAATAATTAAACCTAATAATATTGGAGAGCAAGAGAGACTTGAGGTATGGTGTTTACTACAAGAGTTTGAGCTAAATATTTAAATGATTTATCTATCTTTCATAAAATAGTTTAAGATTGATCACAAGAATTAAGAGAATGTCTTGGTCCATCATTGGTATGGTCCATCATAGAATGATCATCCATGTCAATGACTCTTAAGTCTATCTTTCCAAACCATGACCCTACTCTCACATGTGTGCTTTTCATGACACCAGTCGTGCTACTTTTATCCTTGAGTTGACTGCCATGAAAGCACTCAACTCTTTCTCGATGCTAGCCTTCCTCTTTCTAAGAGATGAAGCTGCCTTTCGACTTAGGAAGCTATGGGTAGCCCCCGTGTCTATCAAAGAAGAGAACTTTTTCCCATGTACGGTTGTAGACATGAATCTCAAGTCCAAGGAACTTTCATCATCATTCCTCCTCCTTGTCTTGTGCCTTACTTTCACAATCTTCTTCAACATTTCCTCTTCCAATATGTTTTTCGAACTAGCCCTTGGCTTAACAATGCTTTTCACATATCTCTTCTCATGAAGCTCCATATAACAATTTGATCCTGGGCTTGCTTGAATTGGTTCAAGCTCTTTCTTTTTCGAATTCTGTCTAATTGCTCCAATACGACATATATTGACTCCTTCCAAACGAAGTGCACCAATCCTCTTAGTGTGGTCGTCTTCTTTCCCAAGTGTGCCAACACATGCATTTTCTTTCTTCAAACCAATAGGTTTCGGATCAAGAAAGTCCCTCTTGATCTTATCTTCCATGTTCTTGACTTTACCCCGCAACGTGGTGCTTATTTCCTTCAAGTGAGCCCTTTCCATAAAGAGTTCCTGAAGTCTTTGTTCACCTTGTCGTATCTCCATGTCAAGCTTTTCAATTTCAGAAGTTTGTCTAGAAAGTCCATCCTTGGAATTTCTTGCGTGAAAAACCAAGTAGGTTGAACCAACGTTGGTCTAGTGCATTGGAATTCATTAAAGAATTGGTCATTGGCGCTGCTTCAAGCTAGGAGTGATCATCGTCACCAACCTACATTGAATATTTTACACTCCCTATGGTGAATGATACTTTAAATTGATTGACAGTCTAAGACTTTCGAATTTTTTCGAATGCCAAATGATCTTACAAAGTTAGTATTTATAATATTCTAGTAGGTCATTCGGCGACAACTTTTACCAAAAACTTGAAACGACTTTGGCGTGTGATATTTAATTTGTTAAATGTTTTTGTTGCATTGTTGAATTATAATTGGCATGGCTTAACACTGCTTTTCACATATCTCTTCTCATGAAGCTCCATAGAACAATTCGATCCTGGGTCTGCTTGAATTGGTTCAAGCTCTTTCCTTTTCGAATTCTGTCTAATCGCTCCAATACGACATATATTGACTCCTTCCCAACGAAGTGCACCAATCCTCTTAGTGTGGTCGTCTTAGTGTGGCGTGTGATATTTAATTTGTTAAATGTTTTTGTTGGATTGTTGAATTATAATTGGCATGGCATGTAAAGTTTTTAAAACTCCAGTTTTGGATGGTTTCAATCTACATTTTGCATGTGATATTTAATGAACTTTAAATGTTAAATGTTTTAATGATGCACAATATATAATCGAAATGGTTTTAAGACTTAAAGTTTTGGATGGTTTCAATTTACAACTTAAAGTTTTGGATGGTTTCAACCTACATTTGCACATATGGTAAATTGAAATTATGTTACTTGTAACAAGACAATCCTCATTGATTTCATTGTATATGTTGATTTCTAATTTGATATAATTGCATGTATGATGGTACATTACTTGTAAAGACATTGGATTAATAGTGTTCATTGATTTTACTTTAAGTGAAAAAAATTATTGATAATGTAGAACGATTTTTGTGTTATAATAATTAAACCTAATAATATTGGAGAGAAAGAGAGATGAGGTATGGTGTTTACTACAAGAGTTCGAGCGGGGCATTCAGTGACAACTTTTACTAGAAACTTGAAACAAAGAGAATCTATCTTTGGCTAGGACATCATGTAAGATGCTCGACATAAACAGTAAAATTGTACTTAAAAGCCGAGATTCGGGCAAGTGGGGACAACCACTTGTTATCTCATCCCTTGGAGGCTAGGCCATATGGGGACCGAATCTGACTTTACAAAATAAAGTGAAATAATTTGTACCATATGGTCGGAGAACATATACAAGAACAATTAATATACAAGAACAATTAATTTCATTCTAGAATATATATATCCAATACATATTTAACATTTTTAATCAATGCACATGTATAGAAAAACTATTTTCAGTGGAAACTAGAGCACGTGTTTGTACCCAAACAATTTGTAACATTTGCAAACCACAAATAACATAAGCAGTTCAATTTTTAGTTGAGTACTGAAAGGTTTAAAAGATAATAAATTGTTGTCCTGACACTTCACTCAAAAAAATTCTAATGGAATTCCATCCTCAATAATCCGTTCATGATCGGATTTTGACATTTTCCATTTCTTAATTTTTGATTTTTCTTTGATTGAACTTCTATCAACTTTATGCGTGCTGCACACACCAAGTGACTATATTGACAACTTATGGAATCAGGTTCATAGTCTTCGAAGTAAACAAAGTCTCCACTTTGACGAGTTTGTTTGAAAAAATAACCTTTCAGTATAATAGTCCCTTTGTCATACTGAAATCCGTGATCATTATAGTCTTGTAATAATTTCATTTTTTGTTCAGTGCAACGCATCAAATAATACTTCACATTTTCATCGTTGTCAATAGGTGCAATTACAGCAAAAACATGTCCTGCACAATAAAATAAATTTAACATTTAATTATGCATATTTAAATTTAAATTTGTAAATCTTTAAATCATTAAAAAGTAATTCAAATGTTACCTTCTCTAACAATATCAGAAACTCGATCACCATCGGATGATATTGTAGTTTCATCTGATTCCATTTCTTCAAACATTGCAACAGACATTTTTCCCTTTGTATTTAGCTCTGTATGTTTCCAATCATTCACATACATTTTGTTTTCACAGACATCATTGGATTTTGTGTTGTCTATGCAAACATCACAAAAACAAGAATATTTTCTTTTATCCAATGCAAACACATTTGTGGACAATTTTGTTTGAATTGAATGCAATTTTTGAGTCCCTTTTATTGTTCCAACTTCATTTCCAATTGATCTATTTACGTCTCCAATTCCAATATGCCAGAAAAACCTTTATATGGAAAATTAGAAAAGAATTTGTAAATATGATATCAAAATACAATTAAAAATAATCATTGCATGATAAATGTACAATGTTTAAAATTATATTACCAATATAAATTAAATTGAATGTACCTTTGCACTTCTCGTGATGGGTTAATCTCATGGCTTAGAGAATTTTTGCACCATTGAACAACTTCTTCAGCGTTCGCAAGTCGGCATGCAAAGTGGTTCATTTGATATCTTCGAAGTACTCGTTTTATGCATGCTCCTGCACCGTCATGTTCTCCTTTTCCATGGCCAGTCTCAAAGAAATTCCAACAATGTTTAATGGAGGTTTTCTTATGAAGACGACACAACCAAAAAAATGATCGTGCAGATTTGAATTGACCTGCGCATCCGTCCGACCATATCCAATGTTCATTGAATGTTATTCCACGATTTTTCAATGAATCATAAATTTTTCCAAAACAATGTTGTACAAAACATGTATCATGCGTACGATCGTCACTGATATAAAAATGATATTCTTTAATGATATGTCTATTTTCACTCGTGCTTTCTATATGATCGACATTTTGTTCAGCATGTCTATATAGAATATGGACGAGCATGGAGACTTGGTCAGAGTGATAGTATTCACTCTGAATTTCTTTTTGTGGAACAAATGTGTAGTTTTCTGCAAAATCAATCACCGACAAAATGGTTCCTGGTGGAAAAACTTCACGAGATTTTTTGAATTGCAAGTCTTGCCATCGAGCTCTATGGGAATGCATGGTGTATTTGTAAATTTCTGCTTCAAACTTTCTCAAAAAGTCTATTAGAAAAATTTCGTCTTCTCGTAATTCGATTCTTTTAACACTATCTGCACTTTGAATCGATGTACCGGTATATTCGTATCTCTTCCATTTCACTTTCATGTTGGACAATGATTGATCATTTATATCAATACGATATTTGTTTTGAAATTTAGTCAAATTTCCACAATCATCGCATTTTTTACCACCAACACATTTCTTTTTGTAAAATAGTTCATCGCTTTCTCTTTCACATAGAATTTGAGATATGAATTCACTGATAGTGGAAGGAGGAGGTGAATCCTTCCATAATGTTCTACCGAAATCAAGGAATGTGTCATAATATAACTCAAATTCCACATGATAATGGCAACAACAAGTGTCGCATACGGTGATAGGTTTTACATACCATGGTTTTTGTTGAACAAAAGCACTGAGTGAAACTTGAATTTGACGATTCTCTTCTTTGAACTTGTTGAATAACTCTATTTGAGTGGTTTCCAAGAGATGTTTTTCATGTTCTTCGTATTGATTTCGTGCCATTCTTCTTCGCATCACATGTCTTGCAGTGGGTGAAACACGCGAATTGTTCTTCCAATATTCATATATTATTTTTTTAACATCTTCTCCAAGTCTATCTTTGTATGGTTGCCTACAAATAGCTCTCCAACAAGCGAGTTCATCATTTACGTCTATTTGCAGTCGAAATTTTCGATGTTTGTGCAGAGTTTTTCGCGAGGTTCCTAGTGCTCGTGCCATAGATGTTAGATTCAAACGGTTCTCTTGAGTACTTGGTGAAACCATTGCTATTTGTATTCCTCTACGTATATTTGAAACCTCTTTATCTCTAGATCTCTTAATTGACTCTATAGCACAACTCATATTTTTTATCACCTCTTCTTTCATTTTTTTTTATCTTTGGTTGATTTTCGAATACCCAATAGTGTCGTCGCTTCTTTTAATTTCCTTGATGATAGGAGACCTTTCAATATTTGAGCTTGAACTGTCACTTGCTCAGGTTTGAAAAACATTTCCAAAATTTTATCGACACGATATCGTATAATATAGTCAGGTTTTTTATCTCCATATGTGTGAGTGTCGACATTTTCTAACATCTCATTATCGATAGTGATTTCATCTGTACATATTCTAAAAAATAGTACATATTCAATAAATAACTAAATTAATAAATATGTCAATAAATATTAGGAAAATTTTAAATATATCAATAGATCATAATATCTACATTTACATACCCGATTCAATTTCTGCTTGAGGTTGATTTTCTTCTTCAATATTTTGAGGAGTATCTATGTCTGTTTACATTAAACAAAATATTTTTCAAACTAGTTCATCAAATAAAAATTAAGCTTCACATTCTACATTGGGAAAACTTAAAAAATATATCAATAGATCATAATATTTACATTTACATACCTGCTTCAATTTCTGCTTGAGGTTGATTTTCTTCTTCAATATTTTGAGGAATATCTGTGTCTGTTTACATCAAACAAAATATTTTTCAAACTAGTTCATCAAATAAAAATTAAGCTTCATATTTTATATTAGGAAAAATTTAAATATATATCAATAGATCATGTAATATTTACATTTACATACCTGCTTCAATTTCTGCTTGAGGTTGATTTTCCTCTTCAATATTTGAGAGAGCTTCTAACTTTCTTTTGCGATATTGTCTCGTCTCTTCTCTACGTTCTTCAAGCTTTCTTTTTCTATCATATTTTCTCACACAAGTTCTTCGATTTCCCATGATAATAGAGTATGAGGTTCAAAAAATTTCCTTTAAAAAATTAGACAATAACTCAATTACAAACAATATCACAAAAGATTTAATTTAAAAAAATCTTTTCTAAAAAATACGTAATCCTTGATCCAAAACACGTACATACCTCTAAGAAAAATCACACCGCCTCTAAAATGTGAAGAAAAATTTTTGTACAAAGAAGCTCAAAAGATTTATTTCAACACAAAACACTTACATACCTCCAAGAAAAATCAAGTCGCCTCCAAAAAATGTCTTGTTCTTTAAACTCAAACTTTGAACCTCCAAGAAAAATCACGCCGCCTCCAAAAAATGTCTTCCAAAAAAAATTTTCAAACCCAGACTTTGAAGAAAAGTTTTTGAATTCAAACCAAGTTGTAGAATGAAATGAAGTGCGAAATGTGCGAAAATTGTGACTCATTTCGCGGCAATTTATATTGACGCAAAATGTGTGTTTTGTAGGGGGCTCCACAAAAATTTCCGGCCGACGGAGAATTGCACAATAGTTCGGCCGAACTTTTGATAAAAAGTTCGGCCGAACTATTAAGCCGTTAGTTTTAGCGGCCCGTAAGCGGAAAACATAGTTCGGCCGAACTGTAGCTAATAGTTCGGCCGAACTAACGCGTCACCGATTACGCAGAGCCAAGCTCTGAAAACGGTTCTGCAACTTTGGACTGATTAAACTCCATGAAAACTTGTTAATTAACTGTCGGAACCAAGACAAGCATTTTCATAATTGAATCTACTTTCAGGAAATATAAATTTTATGGAATTTCGTAAACGTTTATTAATTTTAATTATTTTTCTAATAAAATGAGTGCAAACAATTTTTGAGGGTCATCGTGATTCAATGAAATCAAAATTTTGTATCTCCCAAAATACATTGTAAAAAAAATTTAAAAAATTATGGGGCATTACATTGGTCCGTTGACTGTAATGGGTAGCTTTTAGATTTTTAGTTTATAACTTGTATGTTAAGAAATTTGTTGCCACGCGAAACATATCAAAAATACACAGTTTTTCGTATTGGACCAGTTCAGAAAATTCTAGTAATTATGATATGCATCCATTTGCTTTGTAAATATGACGAAACCAAAGTAGACTCTATCTAGATTGTTGTAACACATTTTGTTTTTTCAAAAACACAAATTTTCAATGAATACAACGTTGCCACATAACATGACTTCTTATGAATTCTTTGATTGTTAAGAAACACACACTCAAAGAAACGCTAAGTTGACATATCAAATCTGCATAAAAAAAATTCAAAAAATAAGTAATAGAAAGCTAACAAAATTTCTCACAACTTTTATTTTTACCGCAAAATGAAATTCTACACAGAAAAATTGTTATAGTTTGCAGAAAGTTGTGACCAATTCTCTGGAAACTCTTCCTGTAGTTTAGATAAAATTTGGTTCTTGGAATCATTGGATTTATTTTTGTATTGTAAGTGGAAAGAATGTCTATATATTCGTTCCACTAGATCCCTCAAACTTTTGTAAAAGTTTTTCCCCCTTTCGTTAACCTCCAACACCACTGTAGATGAGCTAAGGAGCAATTCATTTTCATTTGCATGTTCTATTTTTTTTCTTTTCATAAAACAACATTCCTTTTCTGGGTTGTTGGTCCCTGTAGAACATTAAAAAAATGTGAATTAATAGATTGTTTGAAATATGTTATCTAATAATTTTAAGTATATTATTAATGAAAATTAAAAAAATAAAATCATATTGGATCGATACTATTTTTTCATTCACCTGATTCACCCTTTTGAAATTTTTCCATCAAGCTTTTATGCTCTTCTAGTCTTAGATCATAAATAATCTTATCGAGCTTTGTCATTTTGTGGCTCTGCATGATACGTAGTAAAAAATACATATTAGTTAAACTTACATATAGTTTAAAAATAATATTTTTTGTAAATAATTTACAAAGAACTTGCCTTTTTTTCTTTTCTTGAAGTGTTATCAGTATTTTTGTTACTTGATCTCTTGTAAGCTATTTCTTTATCAATATGAAATCTAAACCATATCATTCATTAATATATTTTATACATAAATTGTCAACTTTTCATGTTAAAAAAATTATATCAAGAAACCAGTGCGCTTTTCATGGTGTATGCACCGATGTCGGTGCGAGATGGTCTTAGAAACGCACTGCCCAAACATTATAAAAAATTGTACGGTGCTTTATTGCAACAAGGAGCACCAGTGTGTTACATTTCAACCACCACACCGATTAACACAGAAAAAATAATAAAAATAGTCTAGTGTTGCTTTTTGTAGCATATGGTGTCATGGAGGGGGCAGTGTGACCTATTCTTATAAACGCCCCGCGTAAACAAGGGAACATCGTACGGTGGTCTCCATCAACTAAGATACCTGGTGCGGTGTGTTATATATTACATGGTGCACCAATTAACACAATAAAAAATTATTTTTGTGAAATAGTACTTACACGGTGTCCCATAATGAAATAGCGCACCGGTGCCCTATTTTACATATGGCACACGAATTAAACAAAATTTATTTTTAATTTTTTTCATTAAACAGTACGTACGCGGTGTGCTGGGATAATACACCGCACTTGTGCACTAGTTTATGTCGGGAGCAAAGATTAAAAAAATTATGTTTTTTTAAATTCACGCAAGGGCAGACATGGATTGGGATCCGAATATGCAAGTCATCCCGTGGGTTGGATTTCATAGGCCTATATATAGCAATATAAACCCTATAAATCTAAAATGAAAAGCCCTAATTCTGAAATCACAGAAGCAGGGAGCAGAAAGGGCAGAAACAAAAAGAATGAAGCGTTTACGGTAAAGCAGGATTTTTTTTCTCTGAAAATGAACAAAAAATTGAAATTTTTTACTTACTGCATAAAAAGAACTGCAGAAAAAGTAAACAAAACAATAAAATTTAATCAGAAGATTGTTTGAAATTCTATGCTACAAGGTTTGAATCACTAGAGGTATGGAATTTTGATTGTTTGAATACTTATGTTCGAACGTATTTTGTTTCTCCACAGTGCTCTCGTGCTCTCTTGCTCCAAGTATGTCTCCTGCAAATCTCTGGTTGATTTTTTTTGCAAAAATAATGAAATAATGAAAATTGTTTTGTATTTAAAGAATTTTTTATGAAATTAGATTTTGGAAATATTTTGCCACCCATTTTTTAATTTACCACTTTTTTTTCACTTAAAAAAAATAGAGTTGTGCTTTTTTTATTTGCGGTTATTTGTCACCAGTGCATCACTTAATAGCACCGCATCGGTGCGTCCGTTGATAACACGACACTGGTGCAAAGTAACTAAAACACACATGTGCGGTTATCTGTGCATTAGCACCGATAACAAGAAGTCCATTTTTAAGGCACCAAAATTACTTTTAGGTGTGTACACCAAAATTTATTGTTGATTTTGCTCAAATGCATGGAGAAAATATCATAATTATATCGAATGGACAATTCTTCAAAATTCATATCGTTCCATAATATTTCTCAAAGTCCATCGCAGAGTTCTCCCTATCCATCTCGAGAGGTAATATTTACTTCATATTTTATTTATATTTTCATTATCTAATTGAATTTATGTTTTTTATCCATGTCAATCACGCGCAGCTTAACTAAATTTATAATGTATACAAATTGGCAGGTTCATGCAGATTCATAATCGAGTTCAGATGCACAAAATATTCAAATAGCTCCAAAACTTCGGAAGCTCTTATCAGGAGCAACATACCGCAAGGCGCATTTGGTAGATGAAAATGGACAACCACTTCACCCTGCCAATTGTAACAATATTTCATCTTCTAGCCACAATCCTGGGACAATGATGGTAATAATTGTAATTGTTTGGTATACTTATTAATGTAATTATTTCAATTTCAAACCAATTAATCATGCAATATTGTCAATGTGTTTACTAATTGATATCATATATTTTGTACTAATCATGTTCAATTTTTTTCTTTTTAATTATTAGGATTCTAGTGATGATGAGCGACCTACCTACCATCTTTCATTGCACCCCATGAGAAGACTGAATTAAGAGAAAAAATCAAAGAGGAAATATACCAAGAATGGTTGAATCAACCACCGATCCAATTCCCGCTATGTCGATATTCACCAATTAGGAATGATCTAAAAATGGGTTGGATAACATGTTATGCTTTTCAAGAACCCCCCACTCAGTTAAGCAAATAAAATATATAGCTTATACTTGACATTTTGTGGAATCAATACTACATTTGGTTAAAATTTTGGCACTTTAGTTCCGACACTTCTGTCATATTGTCGGAAATTTCCCCAAATTTTATCAATTTTTAAAATCCCGCCAACAACCATCGCTATACCGATGTTTAGGGACATCGTCGCTTTTGCGACGTTTATGAATGTCATCGGAAATGTGACGTTATAAACTATTCGTCGATATTATGATGTTTTTGGGACACAGCGTCGGAAATGCGACGTTTTGATCCAAACCATCCCAATACCGACACATATTTTATAAATGTCGCATTTCCGACGTTTCTAAAATATGTGACGATAGCCAAACCTTACCATACGTTTTGACATATGCCATCGGTTTTGATAATATAAGTGCCATACCATTATATCCAAAGTTTAATTCAAATGTGCCTCCAATAAATCACATATTCAGACTTTGCAAAGCTAAAACCACCATTGTAATGTTTTTCCACCATATGGTATACTTTGGAATATGATTTGCCACCATAATTAAACCTTGGAACTTTGGGTTAATATATATAATGCGTGGAATTATATAATAAGGTTTGGATTAAATACGAATATATACACACACACATATATATATTGCAGCGGTTCGGAGCAAATGTCGTTAATGCATTAATATTTCATTCAAACATTTTTGTATATGGTTTTAAATTATTTCAATGTAAAAATATATATAACAAATTATGTATCTAAAAATACTCCATATTGTTTAAACTATAATTCAAACACATACATATAATTAGCTCAAATTTTAATTTAAAATGCAAATTATATTAATATAATTTCACATTTAAATATATTTTTTCTCATTAATATATAAATATAAATTTATTTTTACATATAATGTTATAATATAGTTTCAAAATAAACATAAAATTAATAATTTCACATTCAAATATATTTTTTAAATAGAGTTTTAACTTACTTTTATATATAAATATAAAATAGAATAAAAATTTTGAAAAATAAATATCTAAAATTATTATAGAATTCACACTGCATTTCAAATATATTAACAATTATATTTTAAATATATAGTTTTTTATATAGTTTTGAAATAAGTTATTAGATTGGTGAATAAAATTAATTACATTAGAATTTTGTCTAATTTCTTTTTTGGTAAATTAATTTCATGAGGTTCACATGAAATCTCAAGTCAAATTTAAACCAGCTAAACAAAAACTCTAATAATTTCATGAAAATCATCTAAAAAATGATTGAAATATCAAACTTGACAGTAGACCAATATGGGTTAAGTTAGTTTTATGAGGATCATGTTGGAAGTTATGTTGTTAATTTTCAAAATCAAACTAGTCGTTATCCTAACGACTAGTTTAGCCAATTCTAAAAAAAATAAAAAATAAAAATAAAAAAGATAATATATATATATATATATATAATCACAATTAATTAAATAATTAATTAATTACTTAATTAAATAAAACTAGCCGTTATTATTCGATTTTAATTTTCAAAGTCAAACTAGTCGTTATCCTAACAACTAGTTTAGCCATAAAATATTCCAAGCTATTAGATCTAGATCTTGGTTAATAATATTTTATTATGCACCATTATCAAGGATAACTCAATATTTTGTTATAAATAAGATCAGGGTTTTCCATTCATTATTTACCTTTGATCCTTTTATCATGGTCGAACTTTGATCACTTTTATTTTCTTTTTGCTTATTGAGCTCCCATTGAGTTCAACACGTCTTGGGTTTTCTACACCATTGAGAGAGATAATTGCTAAATATAATTATTATTTTCTTTATAGGATAATTTGCATCAATGGAAGAAAACATTAGAGGTGGAAAAAAAATTCAAAAGGGTGAAAGGGTGATGGTAGAGTTTATTGCCCTTGCAAAAAATGTTGTCTGAGAAATAATGTTAGAGTTTTAATAGCAACAACAACAATGCATTGTAGGAAATATGGGCACATTGATGGTGGATCGAATGACTATCGTCCCGTGGTAATTAATTATCTATCTTCATTTTGATTATATCGTAAAATTTTATATTATTTTAATATTTTTTATATACGCACTAATGTTTAATGATTGTTTGTAATTTTCATAAAGGCATAGTTGCCCCCCAACTTTTTGCAGAACCAACTTCCACAGCTAAATAGTAGTAGATTAGATGATGTTGCACCAGTACAAGAGAATATTGCAGCAAATATTAGTATTGGAAATGATGTTGTACAAGGTGAAGAACATGAAGCGAATGATGAAGGTAATTTTAATGATCCCATGGAGGTAGATCATGATGAAAATAATGAGAGAGTTCACATTAATGATGGGACAGATCAAATGCTCCAAGACTTGTATGGTGAATTAGATGATGATGGTGGAGATAGTGACTGTATTTATGATGTACCTCTGATTGAAAGGTCAAGTGAACGACTTTTTGAACACTCAAATGCAACTCTTCTCTCTGCTACATTGTTACTGGTGAACTTAAAGGTTATGAATAATTTGTCGAACAGATGTATGACACATATCCCAAGGTATGCAATATGTATATATGATCACATATATGTAAATGTTAATTATTTTCCCTTTTTTTTACTTGTAATAAATGTGTAAAATAATAATTCAATACTTATATATATATGATTAATAATCTTTACATTAACTAGTTTTTGTTTATGTTATATATTGTGGGTGAATATTTGTTACCATCGCCAAATACTTTACCTCGAACATATCGAGATCTACGTGCTATTATGAAAGACTTTGGAATGGAATATAACACTATAGATGCATGTCCTAAAGATGATATTATATATTACGGAGAACATGCGTCGAAAACAGAATGTCTGAAATGTGGTACCAGTAGATATCGAACAGATCAACTAACAAAAAAGGTGCCTCAAAAGGTTCTTCGTCATATTCCCATAATTCCACGTTTGCAGCGAATGTTCAGGTGTAAGAGCATAGCACAGTTTATGGATTACCATTCAAAGAATAGAAGTGGAGATGGTGTTCTTCGAATGCCTGCAGATGGTTCTGCATTTAGGGAAATCAAGGAAAAATATGTAGATTTTAAAAATGAACCTCGTAATGTCAGGCTTTCATTGGCAGCTGATGGTGTTAATCCATTCAGAGAGCTTAGATCTACTTACTCAATGTGGCCTATTTTCATTATCAACAATAACATTCCTCCTTGGATGTCAATAAAGAGGGAGCACATAATGTTGACTATGATTATTCCAGGTATTTGATACATTATTTTTTCGAATGTAACATTTTCATTTCTCTCGTTGTTTGCATAATATATTTTATTTATTTACTTACTTATATATACATATATCATGGTAGTAATTATGTACCGTAATTTTGAACAATTAGGTAAGTACCAGGCCAAAGATATGAATGTATATATTGAGCCTCTTATCGATGAGCTAATAAAGTTATGGCATGGCATCACTATGTATGACATCACTAAACCAATCAAGTAGAAGAGATTTCAATGTCGTGGAATGCTTGTATGGACAATTCATGATGCCCCAGGACTAACACATGTTTGTGGTATGTAATATTTCATTGCACTTTAATATAATACATAATTATCTAAATTAGATATACCATATTGCATGTTTTAAAAATGATCTCATAGTATAATTTTTATTGATCCATCTATTGCAGGTCTTAAAACAAAGGGTAGATTTGCATGTCCAGTTTGTGGCCCTAAGATGAAGTATTGTCATTCGCCAGACTTAAGAAAGATGGTGTTTGATGAGTTTAGGCACTTCCTCTCTAGGAACCATAAGTATCGTACTACTGAAAAACATCTTTTCAATGATAAAGAAGAAACTGGATTAAAACCACGAATAATGACACCTTAGTTGTGGAAGTTGGAATATAATAGAATTAATAATCGTCAAGCAGCTGGTACGTAATTTGTGTATATATATATATTATTTTTTTATGTAATGTTTGGAATTTTTGTTTTAACTAATGAATTTATTTTATTGTATTTTATAATTAATATTGTTCTGATTTATTTTATTCTTTGATATCAAGGTCATCGTCGCCGTGAAGGTACTAATATTGTACTTCCACCTGGAATGAAATGTTATCCTTCTCAATTCATGAGGTTGCCCTACTATGAGGACCTAAAAATAGCTCATTTTTTTGATACAATGCATGTCGGGAAGAATGTGACAGAAACGTTATGGCGAACCATAGATGGTGCACATGATAGAGATAAAATTGACAAAATTTGTGCTCACATTGAAAAATCGAATCATGCAATGAAAAGTGTGATCGACAGATCAAATAACAATGGAGGTTGAAATTATAATAATATTCCATGGTTATTAACAGAACAACAAAGAAATGATGTAAAAGAGGTCATTAGAAGAATTAAATTTCCAATAGGTTTTGCTACAAACATAAATAATATCTTAATGAAGAAAGGTGACTTTAGTGGGGTGAAAACACATGATTGGCATACCTTTGTTAAGGTAATTTTTTTGGTATACGTTTTTGTATGTTATTGCTTGAATACATATTTTAAATTTTCCTTTTTTCTGTTTAATTTGGAAACCAATAAGGATTCATTTTTTATTGTTATAGTATGTTCTACCTGTATCTCTCCCAAACGACTTCGACAACAATGTCAAACAAGTTATATATGGTCTTAGTAAATACATGAGGTAAGTAGTTTTGATTTATATGAAAAATCTAATTGCTACAATTTCTTTTCGTACTTGATGAAATGATGTATTAATTTACTTGTAATGAAATATATATTATGTTTCATTGAAATAACCTTGCATAATGATTTGCAGATGGTTGTCATTGAAATAAATCCATCAAGATGAAATAAAGTATTGGAAGAGAGAAATTCCTCGGCTAATGTGTGAAATGCAAAAGTATCTACCTCCAACATTTTTCAATGCACAAGAACACTACTTGATACACCAATTTGAGGAGATTGAAATGTGTGGACCAGTACACACAAGGTCAATGTGGATGGTCGAGAGGCACCTGAAATCCTTGAAGGCTTTGGTTAGACAAAGAGCACAACCTGAGGGTTCTATGGTGGAGGGATATGTGGTATATGTATCCATGGTGTATATTAGTCATTATATTCCTATATTAGCTGCACCAGCTATGAATGCGATGGATTGCATTTGGGATGTGAACTCCATCAAAAAATTTGAAGTGGAGCACCTGTTGGGAAAAGGTAGAATGAAGAAAGTGAGAGGTAAAAGATTTATTATGTATAATACATATAATGTTTCATTTTTTTACATCATGTATATGATCATATTCATTTAGGTCTTATTCTTTCATATTTTATTAATTAATATAATTTACCATGGTTATAAGTTATATTTAATATTGGTGAATTATTGTTTTTTTATTCAGGTGCTCAAGATTATGAGGCACTACTTTTATACATTGCAAACAATATTGAGAAGATGAGTGAATGGATTGAAACATGTAAAGCACATAACGATGGTAGGTTATCATGGAAACTACTATCTGAATTGGTTAGAGAAGCATATCATAGTGGAGATGGAAACATTACGGACATGGAAATTGATTTAGCATATGGTTTGAAAGATAGAAAGGTAAGCAATTAATTCACCTATTTTATTCATTACTTATTTTATATTATATTTATAATGTGACAACAAGTTTGATTTTTCAGATAATTTTCAAGCTGTGCAAATTATATGATTAATTATTAATTGAGAATGCATCTTTTTCATGTTTGCAATATTGCAGTTGAAACACCACAAGGATATGTGGTGCAATGTTCATAAATTTCGCATTAAACAGTTGGATGATAACACGAAAACTTCTGATAGTGGGATAATTGCAGTATTCCAGGTCACTAATGTTTCCTCTAGGAGTGACAGACATCCTTGAGAATCTGAAAATAGATATTATGGGTTTTTAGATGATATAGTTGAGTGTGACTTTAATTCCTTCAAATTAGTTTTGTTCGACGTTAAATGGTATAGGCTATGAATGAATGTACGTGATGATGATAGAACTCTTATTCAACATGAAAATGGATTTCCAATGGTTAAAACATCGCAGTTTGAACACTAGTAAAAAATGATGAAATTAGTGACTAGGTGACTGAAAAATTTAGTCACCACAATTATTTCAAGTGAATTACTACTAAATTTGAGAAATTTTGAGTGGTTGAACTAAAAATGACTAACTTAAACGACTAATTTAGTTTAGGGATAAAATATATGACTACATAATAAGTGACCAAACTAAAAGTGACTAACTAAAATGACTAATTTAGTCCAGGACTAAAATATATGAATAGATAATAAGTGACCAAACTAAAAGAGACTAACTAAAATGACTAATTTAGTCTAGGAATAAAATATAAGAACAATTATTAAGTACAACAAGTATATGAATTTGTCATTTATGTCAGTAATTTTTAATTGTGTCACTCTAGAAATGAAAATTTGCAATTTTGATACTAAACTGTGAGTTGGCCAAATTTTATTGGTTGCAGTGTATTTTGGTGGCCCAATGTGAAGCAGCCACATGGCCCAAATAGAGGCCACCACGTGGTGACTCCACATTGGCTAAAAATTTGTTAAAGGTTGAAAGGCCTTGGTGGGAATCAAACCGATGACCTACCATAACAAACTCCAAAGCCTTACCATCTCACAAACAGGTGGTTCTCAACCATAATGATTTCCACTTATATTTGAACGACATGTATGGGCGCGTTGGGAGGAGGGGTCGAGCAATGAGCCCTGACCTCTAGTCGTATTGCACCCACAGGACCTGTCGCGGAGGTGGACGGAGCAAAGGAGCGTGGACCAACCCTAACTCCTAGTCATGTTCACAGCCCATGTTCACTTAGTCATGTTCACAAACCCACATATTTTAACTATAAGAAACTTTTTATTATTAATATTCTCTCTCTCTCTCTCTCTCTCTCTCTCTCTCCCTTTCTCTCTCTCTCTCTCTCTCTATATATATATATATATATATAATTCGTGGACATGGTTGCAATATTCATGCATGAGTTCAAAATATATTTTCACTAATATTTTATTCTTAAGCTTTGTAGGAAAATTATCCAAAAATAAAATCCTTGAAGATAGCTCATACTCTAGTTAATACCATATTTACCATAATTTAATTTCCACTGTAATTTGAATAAATCTGTGTAAAAAATGGATATGAATACCTAACTAGAGTTACTTCCATCACTATTTATGTGTTCATTAACACTTCTATAAAAGTAAAACTATAAATGTGTAGTTTTATTAATGATTACTACCCACCAAACAAATAATTTGTCAAGTTCACTTCTCAAATTGTTTTTAATTGCCAAAACAAATCTATATAAGATTGTAAGCATATTTATATAAAATTATATTTTACTGTTGAGTGTTATTAATTTAAAATATATATAAATAATCATAAATATTCAATTTCTTAACTATCCAATTTTGTAACTATATGAAAAATAAAATTAAGACAACAATCTATATAAGATTCAATTTTCCAATTAAAAATTATTAATTTAAAATAAAATATATGTAAATAATCGTAAATATTCAATTTTGTAATTATGAAAATAAAATTAGCACTTCAATATATATAGGATTCTATTTTCCTTATTTATTAATTTAAAATGTATTTAACTAATAATAAATATTCAATTGTATAACTATCTAAAAAAAAGGGCGCCATAGTTTAAAATATATTTATCAGAAAATAATAAGGGCGCCATAGTGAATGGCCTTTCAGAAAAATCATTGTTGTCCGCCATTCGACCTCTTCATTCATCTAGGGCCAAGAGTAATGAAAACCCCAAAAATAACAAAAGAAATACCAAGAGACTGGATCGCACAGAGGAAAATTTATAGCAAAAGGAGGCAGAGTACTCATCCAGAGAACTGGGCACCATTGCAAATACATGGGTGCAACCTAACATGAGTGGCGAAGGACCAGCAGCTTATGAGGGGGATAGTGCTGCATTCATTGATCACCGTCTCTTTATATTTAGAGGTTGTAGAAAAGCTCAAGATGAATTTGAAGAGATATATTATAACGATCTTTACATACTAGACACATGTAATCCACTATGTTGTTTGTCTCCTCTATTGTTTATGTAGGGTTATGAAATTTAGTCGGTTTTTGAAAACTTCATTTTATAAATTGATTTTTGGATGCATGTCGATGTTCACTTCGATGGTTTATTGTTGGATTATTTTACATTTATGTGGGTTGGTTACCATATAAATGACGTAGCACATATTGAAATTTAATTAGATTGTTGGTAAATCTATCTTTATATTGGTAGGACGTATGCCTTTTTATATATTTTCCTCATTCTTTTCTTCTTTTAAGATTGTGTAGTTTAATTGTTTTTAAATTTTAACCATCTCTTTCCCAGTTTCTGGATGTTTTGGTTCTACTTTATGGTTACTTGTGGCATTAAGGCTTATTTATCATTTTCTGTGTGGAAATAGGGACAAATTAATAACATTTAACTGATTAATAAATGACTCTGGCTATTGAGATCTCAAAAAGTTTTTATATCTATGGTGAACACTTCAGCAAACCCTAATCCAGCCAATCAAAAAACTTAACAAAAATTTAATGATGATCACACTAGAGATGAACCTATCCCATGAGCTTGAAACACTTAAAAACAAATTCAACACAAGATTGAAAAGTTCAATGTACAAACACAACTGCTTAAGAAGATCATAAGGATTTTTAATATTTATAGTAAACACTTCAACAAAGCCTAATGCAGTAAAAAAAAATAAAAAATTAACACTTTAATAATGATCACACTACAGATGAACCCATAGCATGAGATTGAGAAAGAAATACAACATGAGAGAAAAGATCACCATCCAAGCAGAAGAACTCAAGAAGAGAGTGTTATAGGTAATTTGCTCCGAGTATTTTTTCAAGTAAACAACTTGAATAAATGATTTACAGTCGAAAATGTAGCGAGCATGGTATTTTGGCTTGTGCATTAGCCAGTGAAGACCTCAAATTTTCCTCATGAGTTAGACTCCAGTTAAGATGAGTTATTTCCATTTTACTGGAATAATCATCAAGTTAGCACACGTAGAGTTGGAGCCTCAGTTATAAGAGGAGTTTTCATCAGTTTAACTACAGGATTAGGTGACAGTTATTAGTTCAGTTAGAACGTATTCGGGCTTCAGTCTTGATTGAAGGACGAATGATTTAAGAACTCTAGTGTTGATTAGAGGGATAAAGAGTGTGACTCTCAGTTAACTCATCAATCAAAAACTCGAGCTCTAAATATGAACTAGCCTAATTTACTATTTCGCATGGATCGAATCTATAAAGGGAGGACGAAGAAACGAGGAAAGGACAATTGTTTTATGCACAAAGGTTTGTGTGAAATGACAACTCACAAGTTTGTGAGAGGAGCCTTGATTATGGAGAGTGCAGGAATTGTGTCCTAAGAAATAGGAGGAACAAGAGCACTAGGGAATAGGAGATTGATTGCATGTAGAGCTTGTGTTATAAGCAGTAGTAAGTGACAAGTGTGCAAGATTAAGAAGAAGAGAGCAGGGTTTGCAGAGCAAGTCAAGGCGGCAACAGAGGATCAATTGTGTGCAGGAATTGAGATCAAGTTGTGATCAAGGAAGGCCAAGATCAATTGTACTAGCTGAGATTTTTGTGAGAAGTGGAACACTTTCTCAAGAGAGACAGATTGCTTTGTAATAGATCTAAGTGCTCAATAATAATAAATAAAATAGCCACATCAAGCAAGCAGGTTTTCCTTGTTGGATTTCCTAAAAAAAGATAAGTGTCTTTTGTGTGACTGTTATTCATCTCTGTGACTGTCTTTGTTGAGAAATTATGAGTTTAAGCTTGGCCAGATGCTGCATAGAGTTTTTTAGTTTCCTTTCCTAATCACACACATTCCAATATACTAGGACAAAGTAAATAAATCAACTTACTTCACCAAGCATCATCCAAGATCTACCATAAGCATCCATGAAAAGAGATCACATACATTCCAATTGCACCCAATAAAAGTCACTCAACTCTTCCATCCATAGCCAAATTGTAAGAGAGAAAAATCACAAAAAAATTAGACCTTCTAAGAGATTTCTCCCCCAAATCCAACCATGAGAAAATGAAATGAAAGTACCTATATTTATAGAGGAGGTGCTCAATTTCCCTTGCAGTGAAATATTATTTTTCTAAGCTAAAATCCCCAATTCTAGCTTAAGTAGGTGCAAAGGCCCTCTTGTACAATTAATTAACGAAAATTACATGAATTTATGGGAATTCATGCCACATGTACAATGATCAAGGGGAATGATCCCTCAAAAAGTTCCCATCTCCACAAATGAATGGGATGAAGGGCTTGTTCGCATGGCATCCAACCTCCCAAGGCCCATCAATAGCATAGCTTATCTAAGGCCCACCAAAAGCCTCTAAAGTGGGCAGACAACCCAAAAATTCTCCTCCAAGGTGGGTACAAGGGCTCCCAATGCCATTGACCAAGTGGGAGAGGGGGACCTTCAAGTTCCTCCACAGTTGTAACAAATCCTCCACTAAACAAGGGAGTTCCACCTCCAAATATATTTCAAAGTGGGCACTAAACCCTTTTTCTCTGATATAGGCTCATGTACCTACAATAAATGAACCTTCAAATGGTGTATATACCTTCGAATATTTATTATAAGGGTCACAAAACCGTTATGAAGTGGGCCCATGGCTCACAAAGCAAGGAAAAGGAATGACCAAAGGGAAAACTATGCCTTGAAAATTCCTCCAAGTGTAGAGTGCTTCAAAGTGAACTCATCTGGCTCCTTTAAAGGTGGGAAAACTCATCCTCTAGGTCCTCATAAGCTAGATTGAGCACCCCAATTCTGCCATGTGTTTGTTGTGCAAAGAAATGGGCTCTTCAATAGGAAATCGCACATAGGATGAGAACATTTCTCCTAGAAATGGTCACAAGACTTTACACGCACAGGTCAGCACATCATAAATTTCATTTCATGTGTACAAATCACCTTAAATAAAGGTTGGATCCAACAAAAAAAGCTTATTTTGGCCCACATTTAGGTTTCTCCCTGCGCCCCCTCCCCCCATCCCCTTCTTTAATTTTCTTCTTAATTCCAGTGCACATACCTATATATATTATACACAGGAGAGAGAACTTACACCAATTAATTCTCTTGGGCAACTTCTGCTATGAAATTAGGCACTGTTCTCTGTATTCTTTTCCTCCCTTCAAGTTCGAAGTTAGTTCAGGACTTGGTTTATGATTGCGGACATAATTTTTGTGGTGTCCTATTTACATTTGCATGCCCAACTCAAGGTCTCTTCTGAGCCTCTACTTCTTCAGCTGACAGGGTTCCAAAAGATGCACCTATAGCCATCATGTTAGTTGTTTGCCCAAATTCTTTGAACTCCAGTGATCATGTGTTTGGGATCTTGAGTTGCTTGATGCTGAGTGTCATTGAAATAGGGTGGGACTGTAATGACTGCATTCGAGACAAACCTCCCTAGATAGGCTTACAAATTTTCACTCCTCTTGTCTTTTTCAAGATGAATCCTTAATTCTGATATTGTAAATGGTGGTTTCCATAATAATACAAGCATCAGAAATGTCTCTTATCCTTGTTTCACTTCTCTCTAGAGGAGTACTACTGACATGTGAACAATTCTTCCATCAGACATGTTTGACCCATCCAATATCCCTCCTCTGGTCCTTGTATTATTGTGCTATCACCCTCCTTGCATGTGCACTACATGGATTCTGCAGAGGACTCTTCTAGGAGATTAGAAACTGTGATATCATATGTTGTTACCTTTCTCATGCATTCAAATTCACCTATCAAACTAGAGCCATTCTAATAATACATTTCCTTACACTTCAGGAAGTATGGTCCCATGCCAGTATAGTTGATATGTTTCATAATGTATTACCAACATATATTGAATTGGGATAGCTCCCCTGGTTATCCAATTTTTGTCTTAAACAAAAATGTGGGTAATAATAACTCTAAGCTCTGTTGAAACCACTTATACTAGATTATGTTATTTACCTTTAGATATGTAAGATGAATGATTATCTCACTGGTCTGCATTAAGATGATTGTTGTGAAAAAATTGGGTGCCTTCACCTCATTTGTGAGTTTAAGCCTGGCCAGATGTTGCATAGAGTGTTTTAGTTGCCTTTCCTAATCACACACATTCCAATATACCGGGACAAAGTAAATAAACCAACTTACTTCACCAAGCATCATCCAAGATCTCTACCATAAGAATCCATGAAAAGAGATCACACACATTCCAATTGCACCCAAGAAAAGTCACTCAACTCTTCCATCCATAGCCAAATTGTAAGAGAGAAAATTCACAGAAATTTTAGACCTAAGATATTTCTCCCCCAAATCCAACCATAAGAAAATGAAAGGAAAGTACCTATATTTATAGAGGAGGTTCTCAATTTCCCTCGCAGTGAAATATTATTTTTTAATCTAAAATCCCTAATTCGAGCTTAAGGAGGTGCAAAGGCCCTCTTGTACAATTAATTAACAAAAATTACATGAATTTAGGGGAATTCATGCCACATTTACAATGATCAGGTGGGATGAGCCCTCACAAAGTGCCCATCTCCATAAATTAAGGGGATGAAGGGCTTGTTGGCATGGCATCCAGCCTCCAAAGGCCCATCAACATCATAGCTTATCTAAGAAGTCTTTAAATTTGCCCACCAAAAGCCTCTAAAGTGGGCAGACAACCCAAAAATTCTCCTCCAAGGTGGGTACAAGGGCTCCCAATGCCATTGACCAAGTGGGAGATGGGGACCTTCAAGTTCCCCCACAGTTGTAACAAATCCTCCACTAAACAAGGGAGTTCCTCCTCCAAATGTCTTTCAAACCCTTTTTCTCTGATATAGGCTCGTGTACCTCTAATAAATGACCCTTCAAAGGGTTTATAGACCTTCAAACTATTTATTATAAGGGTCACAAAGCCATTATGAAGCGGGAAAATGGCTCACAAAGCAAGGCAAAGGAATGAACAAAGGGAAAACTACACCTCCAAGATTCCTCCAAGTGTAGAGTGCTTCACAGTGAACTCATTTGGCTCCTTTAAAGGTGGGAAAACTCATCCTCTGTGTCCTCATAAGCTGGGTTGAGCACCCCATTTCTGCCATGTGTCTGTTGTGCAAATAAATGGGCTCTTCAGTAGGCAATCCCCCATAGGATGAGAACATTTCTCTTAGCAATGGTCACAAGACTTTACACGCACTGGTTAGCCCATCATAAATTTCATTTCACATGTGTACAAATCACCTTAAATAAAGGTTGGTTCCAACAACAAAAGCTGATTTTGGCCCAAATTTAGGTTTCCCGCCTTCTTTAATTTTCTTTTTAATTCCAGTGTGCATACTTCTATATATTATACACAGGAGAGATACCTTACACCAATTAATTATCTTGGGCAACTTCTGCTGTGAAATTAGTCTCTGTTCTCTGCATTCTTTTCCTCTCTTTAGGTTAAAGTTAGTTCAAGACTTGTTTTATGATTGCAGGCAGAATTTCTGTGGTGTCCTATTTACATTTTCATGCCCAGCTCAAGGTCTCTTCTGAGCCTCTACTTCTGTAGCTGACAGGGTTCCAAAAGATGCATCTATAGCCATCATGTTAGCTATCTACCCAAATTATTTGAACTCCAGTGATCATGCGTTTGGGAGCTTGAGTTGCTTGATGCTAAGTGTCATTGAAATAGGATGGGACTGTAATGACTGCATTTGAAATAGACCTCCATGGATAGGCTTACAAATTTACACTCCTCTCGTCTTTGTCAAGATGAATCCTTAATTCTAACATTGCGAATATTGGTTTCCATAAAAATACAAACCTTAGAAAGGTCTCTTACCCTTATTTAACTGCTCTCTACAGGAGTACTTCTGACATGTGATCAATTCTTCTACCAGACAGGCTTGACCCATCCACTATCCCTCATCTGGTCCTTGTATTACTATGCTATCACCCTCCTTTCCTGTGCACTATATGGATTCTACAGAGGACTCTTCCAGGAGATCAGAGCCTATGATATCATCTGTTGTTACCTTTATCATGCATTCAAATTCACCTATCAATTTAGAGCCATTCTAATAATACATTTCCTCACTCTTCAAGAAGTATGGTCCCATGCCAGTATAGTTCATATGTTTCATAATGTATTACCAACATATATTGAATTGGGATAGCTCCCCTGGTTATCCCATTTTTTTCTTAAACAAAAATGTGGGTAACATTACCTCTAGGCTCTTTTGAAACCACGTATACTAGATTCTGATATTTACCTTTAGATATGTAAGATTCTCATTGGTCTGCATTAATATGATTGTTGTGGAAAAAGTGGGTGGCTTCACCTCATTCGTGAGTTTAAGCCTGACTAGATGTTGCATAGAGTGTTTTAGTTTCCTTTCCTTTTGCAAAGTTGCTAGTTGACATGTTTGAGAAAGTAACTTTGTAATAAAATAAATTTAAGGCCCAAGATCTTGCATGAAATACAATGCCACAATTTTCGTGGATCCATTTCAACCAACATCAGGACATAATTAAATTGGCTTTTAGCATGCATTTTTTATTGCAGATTTAAAACAAACTTTTTTTTTCCATATGAGCTTTCATAAAATTTGGTTCTACCAACTATAGTTTGCTTCATCAAGTTTTACAACAATTAATTCTATAGTGGCTACATTCCAACAAGAAACACGTTCAAAATATTTAATTTATTGAAGCTACAAGTCCTACTAATTTCTTTAGACAGGTTTCACTTTTATTTGACTCATTACTGTATCTTAAATCAGTGGGGTTGGCTTAGAAACATAGAGATTTTATTCCTTCTGGTGCCCTAATCCTTTAAATGGTTAAAATGAGACCATGGCTTCTTGTAAATTTATGTAGATGTTCTATGCTTGATGAAATTTTAATTTTATAAAAACAATCACATAAATAGTTAAGTAAAATGTTGATAGAACATACCAGTGGATCTATAGAAGAAAAACTAGAAACAGGAGAATGTGTTGGTGCGTTACGGCAGTTAGCGGGTTGCTTCAACCAACAAAGTCTTCTTGGTCGGCCAACCCAGAATGTGTCACAATAGTCCTCAAATCAACCATTCAGTCAACTCAAAGTCAACTGCATAAAAGTCAACGTAGTCCAGGAAAATTCAACGCAGGGTAGCAACAATAAAGTCAACGCAGCTCCAACTTCGGTCAACCTTTTGACCTCGATTTTTGTGCCAATGAGTATGGCCTTCAAAAATCAAACTCTTCACAAAATTTCAGCCAATTCAAACCATGCGTTGACCAAAGTAAATGCTGGTCAAACTTGCCCAGAAACCCTAACTGCAGAAAATTTGTTGCGGTAAATTTCGTCCTTTAGCTGCAGTAGATTTCATCCTTCTTCTCACATGGGAGATAAAACTGCTTCTCAAATTCTTGTAGATAATCAGAGGAGAAGATGTGTGATGAGATGAGTGAAATGTTCTCCAACGTTGACTGTATTTATATCCATCATTGAGGTGTGTGACACATCTATTGGGGGTGTAAAACCTTAAGGCTGACCTGCACTTAAATTTATTATAAACAATAAATTCAAAATAAATGTTCTTCTCATCAGATTAAAATCAATTTTAGATCGATTTTACACCTCTCTGGAAGAGGAATCCAATACAAATATTGGAATCTTCATCTGAGCATCACAAGATGGATTTTGGACCTAGTTTTCCAAATTTAACACTCCCTCTCAACTAGGGAGAACTCCATCCACCAATGCAATCAAACATCGCGCATCATCCCATCGTAACTTGCTTTGCTGGCCTCTTTATTTCAGAATAGAAGTGGGTCAGTCACAAAGACATCATTCCTGGTTGAAAAATTTAGCCCAGAGGTCAAAACCTCTATCAGACTCACAAAGAGTCTCCAACCAACCCGAAGTTGGTTCATCTGATCCGAAGTCAGGCGGAGGTCCGAGACCTCACTAGACTTGACCCCAGATCAAGTGGTTGGACTGTGCCATCCTAGATAGAGAGTACAACAATCTCTGATGTGTCCATCAATCTTTGCTACTAGTATCTAGCTTTTCCCACCTCATTGGCCAAATGAGAGGTACTTCCCATGAGCCCTGAACTCAATGGGTAGGATGCATACGAGGCACAAATAATGAGAGGTGAACCAACTCAATAATCACAACGGTGGGGTCCAAGCACACCAACAAGGTTTGGCAAGCCTAGCCTTGTGGTTGCTCATAGCTCCGAGAAGCTGTCCCCAAAGCCCCCCAGAGCTCCTCCAGCTCATCGTCCAACAAGACCCACATCATAGGGTCATTCCACGATACCAAGTCTCTCGCAGAAGGTTAGGAACTTGACCTTCCCCAGTGGCTTAGTGATAATATCCGTGACTTGCTCATCAGTTCCTATATGATCGAGCCTTACGGCGCCTCACTGTACCATATCTCAGATGAAATGGTACCTGATATCAATATGCTTGGATCGGTCGTGGAACAAAGGATTCTCGGTCAAGCGAATCCCACTCTGGTTATCACAGAGTATCACGGTGGTATCTAGCACATGTCCAAATAGCTCACTAAAGAGATTTCACAACCAAACTGCTTCATAACAGGTCATACTTGCTGCAATGTATTCAGCCTCTACGGTGCTCAAAGCCACCGACTTCTGCTTCCTGCTCATCCATGAAATCAAAGCAGAACCAAGATTGAAGCAACATCCCTATGTGTTCTTACGATCCACCACACTGCCAGCCCAATCGGCATTAGTATATCCACGGAGTGTCACTCTCCCGACAGTGTATCTCAACCCATGGTTTATCGTGCCTCGAAGGTATCTCAGAAGATTCCTAGCACCAACCCGGTGAAAGTGATGAGGTTCAACCATCTGTTGACTCAAAGTGTTCATTGCAAAACATATATATGGACGGGTGTTCACTAAGAACATTAGGGCCCCTACAAGTTGATGATACTTAGTAGGATTAGCCAATACGGGCCCAGCAGCGCTACCACTTAGCTTCTTGAAGTTGAGTTCCATTGGTGTTGACACGGACTTGCAATCCACCATACCAAATCTTTCCAGAAGTTTCACAATATATTTTCCTTGAGAAAGGAAAATCTCGCCAGGTCTCTGCCAGACCTCCAGGCCTAGGAAGTAGTGCATCAGTCCTAGGTCCTTCATCTCGAACTCAACAACAAGCTCCCTCTTGCATTGATGAATGAGAGGGTTAGCACCTGTCAGGAAGAGGTCGTCCACATACAGCACCAGAATGAGAGGCTTCCCTTGGACAACCTTGAAGTAAAGGTTCAGATCAGCATTACTTCGAGTGAAGCCCAACTTCCTCAAGTAGCTATCTATCCTCTCGTACCAAGCTCTAGGTGCTTGCTTCAACCCATAGAGGGCTTTCTTCAACCTGCAGACATGAGTGTCCCGATCTTGAAATTCAAACCCCAGAGGTTGTTCTACATACACCTCTTCTTTTATTGCACCATGCAGAAAAGCGGTCTTGACATCCATCTGATGAAGACTCCATCCTTGCATAGCAACAAGGGCTATGATTGATCGAATGGTGGTAGATCGTGCCACAGGTGCAAATATGTCATCATAGTCTATTCCTTCCTTTTGAGAGAAGCCACGGGTAGCAAATCTTGCCTTGAAATTTTCAGCACTTCCATCAGATCCATGCTTGATCTTGTAGAGCCATTTTGCGGTGACAACTGATTTGTCCTTCAGACTTGGAACCACATCCCAGACATCATTCTTCATTATGGACTCATATTCTTCATGCATAGCATCCTTCCAGACTTGATTCTTTACGACTTCCTCAAAAGATCTAGGTTCAGATTGTACAATGGTACTCATGGTAGCCAGATACCCTTGGTATCTACACGACTTCTTGCTTTCTTGGAATGTCCCCCTCGGGGCAGCATGTCCCTCAACATCTTCGAGAGTGTCCCTGAGCCATTATGGTCTCTTTCTCAGTGAAGGAGATGGATCGATTGGGTCCATTGGTCCTTCAACATCAGGCATTGTCTCATCCTGCGGTTCTTCTTGATTTCCGAGCCTTGCTTCATTATTTTCCTCGGACATCCGGAAGATCTACTACTTTCTTCGGGTAGGCATCTTCGTCAAAAGTGACATCATGGCATATCTCTACTTCCCTTTGACCGGGTACATAGACTCTATAGGCCTTAGAAGTTTCACTGTAGCCCACAAACATTCCTTTCTTCCCAGAAGCATCCAGCTTACTTATCTTTTCTTTTGGCACATGAAAATAAACAGGACATCCAAAAATTCTAAAATGTGAGACGTTAAGTTTCTTCCCAGTGAAAACCTCCTCGGGAGTTTTGGAGTCCAGGGCGGAATTAGGCATTGGTTTAGAATGCTTCTTAAGCAAATTCACGACTTCTCCCCACGAAGCCGGTAGACCCTGGTCACATAGCATGGCACGGGCAGCTTCCACAACGGTCCTGTTCTTTTGTTCAACAACGCCATTCTGCTCAGGAGTATAGGCAATAGTGGTCTCCCTCTTAATGCTAGCTTCTCTGCAAAAGTCCTTGAACTCATTTGACTCATATTCAATGCTGTTGTCGGTCCTCAAAATATTGATCTTCTTCCCTGTCATATTTTCCATGAAGGCTTTGAAGGTACGGAACCACATGAAAGCCTCATCCTTCTTCTTCAAGAATTATATCCAGGTTTTGCGAGAGAAGTCATCAGTGAATGTCATATAGTAAGAACATCCTCCCAGGGATGTTACGGGTAGCATACTAGATAGATCAGAATGAACCAGTTGCAAACTATCAGATGTCTTTGTGACACTTGAGGGGAAAGGTCCCCTTGTATGCTTTCCTTCGGCACAACCCTTACATACACCCTCATGATTATTTCCAAATTCGGGCATCCCTGTCACCACCTTCCTTGCTTTGGGAAGGGCCTTGTAATGAAGGTGTCCAAACCTCCAATGCCACAGTTCAGTTTGTCAAATAGTATCACATGTCATAGCTCCCAGTGGACTTCCTTCAACCTGGTAGAGTGTTCCAACTCTAAAACCAATCACGATAGCTTCCTTGAGATTATTTTTCCAGATGCGCACCTTTCCATCAGTGAATGCCACATTGAAACCTTTGTCTTCCATGGCTGATATAGACACAAGGTTCTTCTTCAATTTTAGTACATAGAGTACATCCTGCAAATGTAGGACTTGTCCTTGAGACAAGTGGAGGGTTACAGTCCCTGTCCCTTTCACGAGATATGTGGAATTATCTCCAAGGATAATTTCCAGATTAGTATCCTTCTCAACCATGTCACAGAGTGCTTCCTTGAACCCAGTGATGTGTCCTGAGGCACCACTATCTATCAGCCAGACATCCATAGTGCCGGGCAGGGATGCAGCAGAGAGGGCAGATACAAGAATGTATTCATTTCTCTTATCAAAAAAATTTGACTCCTCATACCTGGAGTTTCTAGACCTTTTGAAAGGTTGATTGTTTCTACCAGAGGGAGCCTTCCTCTTTCCTTTGGACCTGTTGTTTCTTTGATTTCCATTCCTCTGGTTGTTGTTGTTGTCATCACTATCGAGAGAATCCTTCTTCAAAGGACATTCTCTAGCATAGTGACCAAGCCTATGACAAGTGAAACACTTGCCCTTCTTTCCTTGGGCCCCTGCTCTTCCTTTGTTCCTAGGACCACCAGAGTTCTTCTTTCTAGAATGAGTAGCGTAGGCAACATTTCTGTCATTTTCGTCTTCCTTCATTCTTGTCTTTTCTTGCATGCATCTTGACAGCAGCTCGTCAAATTTAGGAATTGTATTTTTATTGAGAATGGTAGTTTTGAATACTTGCTATTCATATGGGAGCCCTCCAAGTGTAGTGAGTACCATCTCATGATCAACTATTGTCTCCCCAATAGCTAGCAGATTGTTCCTGATCTCGGTCAGTTTCAGAAAGTATGTTTGGACAGACTCATCCCTGCCTTTCTTTAGATTCTTCAATTGATTCTTGAAGAATAGCACTTGGTTTGAATTTTTTACTTTAAACATTTGTATCTGCTTATCATACATCTCTTTGGATGTGCCTAGCTCAGATATGTAGGCAATCGGACTTTTATATATGGATTCCATGATCATTAGCTTCACTTTGATCTCCCCATTCTTATACTTGGTTTTAGCAGTAGCAGTAGCAGTGGATGGAGGTTCTTGTATCTTACCCAGTACATAGTCCATGAGATCATGGTCTTCCAATTTGAGATCTAATATCATCTTCCAAGCATGGAAGTCATCCCTTCCAGTCAGCTTGTCATCCTCCTTGAAGCCATAACTTGTGGAACTCATTTTTCTCAGTTGGTGATTGCTATAAGTTAGGGCTTGTCTTCACCTCGTCTCTGATACCATGTGAATTTATGTAGATGTTCTATGCTTGATGCAATTTTACTTTTATAACAGAAATCACATAAATAGTTAAGTAAAATGCTGATAGAACATACCAGTGGATCTATAGAAGACAAACCAGAAACAGGAGAATGTGTTGGTGCGTTACGGCAGTCAGCAGGTTGCTTCAACCAACAAAGTCTTCTTTGTCGGCCAACCCAGAATGTGTCACAACAGTTCTCAAATCAATCATCCAGTCAACTCAAATTCAACCATAGAAAATTCAACGCAGTCCAGAAAAAGTCAACGCATGGCAGCAACAATAAAGTCAACGCAACTCCAAATTTGGTCAACCTTTTGACCTCGATTTTTGTGCCAATGAGTATGGCCTTCAAAAATAGAACTCTCCACAAAATTTCAGCCAATTCGGACCATGCGTTGACCAAAGTCAACACTGGTCAAACTTGCCCAGAAACCTTAACTGAAGAAAATTTGCTGCGGTAAATTTCGTCCTTTAGTTGCAGTAGATTTCGTCCTTCTTCTCACATGGGAGATAAAACTGCTTCTCAAAATCTTGTAGATAATCAGAGGAGAAGATGTGTGATGAGATGACTGAAATGATCTCCAACGTTGACTGTATTTATATCCATCATTGAAGTGTGTCACACATCTATTGGGGGTGTAAAACCTTAAGGCCGACCTGCACTTAAATTTATTATAAATAATAAATTCAAAATAAATGTTCTGCTCATCAGATTAAAATCAATTTTAGATCGATTTTACACCTCTCTGAAAGAGGAATCCAATACAAATATTGGAATCTTCATCTGAGCATCATAAGATGGAGTTTGGACCTAGTTGTCCAAATTTAACACTTCTGGGAAGGATGCCAAAAATAGAAATGAATAGCCACCTTTGACTCTGCCCTGTTTGATTACAGTGGTTGTTGCTTGCTCCATTTGTGTCCAGAACTGCTGTTACTGGACATCCTGTGTGTCGTGTCTATCCTCCCTTCCATTCCATTCTATTTGCTTCATGTAATTGAATGTGTCACTTTTGAATCTTTCTCCCTTTGAGTCAATATGAGCCCGAGTCCTCCATCTCCCATCTCCACTTGATTATGTTGGTTGGTTGCCTTGTATGCAGTGAACAATTTTGGAGAATCTGTTAGTGTCAGTCTAGTCATACTGCCATCAGTGATCAAAACTGCTCTTTTGCATTTGCATATTAAATGTCTCATACCGAATAAATTTCACCATTCCGCTAGGTCATGGATTCATTGATGGTAGTAATTTTTTATCAGTTTTCCCTCATAAGGTACTTGCTGATTTTCCTTTCTATGGTCTTTAGTCATGAGTCACTTTCACTCTCAAATCATGTCATTAAGTCATAGGATGGGTCTCATCAGTTTCTAGGGTCTCACCATGGTCAAGTTAATAAGTCAAATGTCAATAATATCAGCAAGGTCATGAGGAAGTCAATAAATTCAAAGTCACATCACCTGGAAGATCAAAGTTATATTTGTATTCAGTTTGATGTAATTTTCACCTCAAAAACATGTTTTGAGGTGAAAACATGATATTTTTCCTTTATTATCATTCATGCTCTATGTTTTTCTTCTGTTTGAAAAGGATCCATTTACTGTGCCCTTTTTAGCTCCTCGCTAGTCTTTCCATCCCATCCTTATTAAACTTTAATTGCTAAATATCCTACCTATCTTGCCCCATGAAATACCCTGTGTCCTGATTTAATCCCCAGTTTCAACTATCCCCTTTATATCCCACACATCCCTGAAATTAATTCACTCATTTTATTAAAGCTTTTTCCCATAATTTTATCTAGCCTAATATCAGTCCATTTATCGTATTCCATTGAATATTCTTTCACTGAGAGAGCCCTCTCCTGTCCTTGTAGGGCTAGCTACAAGGCTGAGCGTTGTTTAGTTGTTACCCTGTTTTGCCCTTTTTCAGCTTGGGGTCCAATTCGGGTGCTAACATTTCTGGCGACTCCACTGGGGAAGCTCAAGATTGTTTGATTGTTAGTGTTATTCGTTTTATAAACTATAGACGGAGTCTGAAGTTATGCCAGGTAGCCTTCGAAACTACACATTTCTTTGCAAGTGCATAAGTAGATAAACGTTGCTTCAGTCAATCTCCAGTCTAGTTTTATAAACGTAACATCTGAATTGCTAATTTCCCCAGTACATCAGATAATTCTAGACTTTTGAATGATGATGTTCAGATTTTGCTAGGCTGGAAATAAAATTTTGTGAAATAGAAATTCGACCACACTGGCTTCAAGAAGATACACCAGGGCTAACCCAGATCCAAATCCTCCCCTTGTGTTATAAAATCCAAATCTTATCCCAAGAATTATCAGAAGACAAGAGGGATCATTAAGCCCCAGACCCGTCTTCAGATCATATACTTGGCCCAATGAGTGGTTTTTTGTAGAAGATATTTCCTTTGATGAGAATTTTCAGTTTTCTTTATTTAGGAACAAGTCTGAAAATGAAATTGATGATACAGTTTTAGATCTTGAGTTCCTTGTAGATATTGAAGTCCAAAGAGAAAATTCCTCCATTGATGATTACATTCTAAATTCTCCTCAGCCCATCACTATAAATAATGTTCCTGAGCCTTCAGAATCATCACAAACAGCATTTCCCCCTCCCAATTCATCAACATTCCCATCAGTCAATTCCCAATTATCATCTCCTCCATCAACACCTCCCTCAAATCCTACAAATCCTGTTGTAAATCCACCTAGAGTTATGGCTGCCAGGTATGCACCCCTGGTCTTACCCCAGGTCTTCAACGATATTCCAACTGACTATCAAAGTAAAATTCCTATTTTTGATGCCACTCAGAGCATCACGGCCCAGCAGCACGTTGATAAAATGAATGAATTTTTTGATTTACATGAGGTAGAAGCAGAGAATGTAACAACCAGGCTGTTTGTCCAAAGCTTCGGAGGTGAGGTCAGAAAGTGGTTTAGAGCCTTACCGCCAGGCTCAATTCGCACTTTGCAGGAGTTGCACGCTCAGTTCCTGGACCAGTGGGAGGTAGAAAAGAACCCACTTCAAATTATGTTTGAGTATGAGAACATTAAAAGAAATGTGGGTGAAACCATGCAGGATTATTGTTTAAGATTCAACGCTGTATATAATGCTATTCCAGCTAACTTGAAGCCTCCTGTGGGACTAGCATTGTTGAAATTTCCTGATGGTTTTGATGCCGACATGGCATATCAGCTGTGTGAAAGAGACCCGTCTTCACTTGAAGACATGCAGAAGATAGCAGTAAACGTTGAAGCTAATCTACTGGCTAAAAGAGCACGAGCCGGAGTTGAAAAAAGAGTCACAATAAAAGAGGAGGCCTCTACTTCAGATAGTAAAATGGACACCCTGATCAGAACAGTAGAAAAAATGGTCGATAGGTTAACCATTGTAAATAGACTCGAGCCTCAAATAAGAAATCCAAATTTCAGAGGACAGCAGCCACAATTTAGAATTAAACAGAGAGAGCAGAGAACGCAGGACCAAGTTGCACCACCACATCAGCAGATTAAAACTCCTTTGCAGCAGAACTACGTGCAAGGGATAGATTCAGATGATGATGATCCTGTGATTGAGGCTAATCACTTTTTCACAGCTGATGGTGCGCCAATTTTCCTCACAGAAGACGAAGAATACACAGTGGCGACCCCAGATATTCAAAAAGACCAAAATTTCATTTTGGCCAATGACACAGTATTGGAAGAAGAGTCCGATGACTACCAGAGAGGGTATATGAACGCTCTGTCAGCTCAGCAAAGGTATTACTCTTTAAGGAACAGAGACGTTACAATCAGTCCCATTCAAAAGAGAAAAGAACTCCAAATGAAGAACGATGCACAGAAGAAAGGAAAAGAACCAGCTGATCCTTCTTCTAGTAAAGCGCCTGCAGTTACTAATACAACAAATGAAAAGAAACATCAGAGCTCAACGAAGGATCAAACAGAGAAGAAATACTCGCCCATTAAAGAGGTAGAAAAATCTCCCTCCTTTAATCTAGAAAATGAAATTTCTAAGTTAAAGGTATCTATGCCCCTCACAGAGTTGGTGAAGAATAGTGCGTATAAAACTCAAGTGTCCAGAGTCTTGCAAATAGACTCTGTCTCTGATATGGTTAATGTAGAAGATGACTACCCTGAACTTATTTTCGGTCCAGCCACAGAAGAATTTGAAGAAAATGAAGTCCCTCCTTTTTACCTGAGTCTTAGAGTACATAAGTTTATCCTGCCTAATGCTATGTTGGACTCTGGGGCCTCACATAATTTGATGCCCAAAGCTATCATGGAGAAGCTAGGCCTTGATATCACTCGAAAATATCATGATTTGTATTCTTTCGACTCAAGTATGGTCCACTGTATTGGTCTAATTAAAGATGTGGTAGTGTCTTTAGATCAGATTCCAGCAAAGAATGTCTTGATGGATGTAGTTGTTGTCGATGTCCCACCAAGGTTTGGAATGCTTATATCTAGGTCTTGGGGTGCAAAACTTAAGGGAACCATGCAACTTGACTTCTCTTATGCCACTATCCATGTATTTGGCCAGTCGAGAAAGCTATATAGGGAAAAGAAAATGAAATATATGATTACCAACAAAGACAAGCCTGTAAATCATCCCGTTAATGTTGTCCATATAGATTTAGAGTCTTTTGTCTTGTATTCTGATGGTGGTTTAAATGATGAGAATTTTCAATTGGTACAAGTGGATGAAATACCTAAGATTTATGAGAATTTTAGAGAAGTCCTTAAACAGGAAAAGGATAAAGTAGCAAACACTTCTGAACCTCCTACCTGCCAGCAGCAAAAGGACAGTGAACAGCTGGAAATTAGCCAAGGTAAAGAAGAGAAAGAAACAAATTTCCAGCATCTTCAAGAAGAAGAAGAAGGTCTATGGAGTATGGATTTTGATGGATCTATTGGTAAGGATGGAGCTGGAATTGGAATATGGATTAGGAGCCCTATTTTCCAGTCTGAGAAGGTTCCCAGCGATGTTAGAGTTTGTGCTTATAAGCTAGCTTTTGATTGCTCTAACAATGAAGAATAATATGAGGCTTTGATTGCAGGTCTCAAAATTTTGAGGAAGTTGAATGCAAAAAGGATCTCTGTGTATGGCGACTCCAAATTGATAATCAAACAGGTGAAAGGAGAATACCAAACTAAGCATCCGAGATTGAGGGCATATAGAAATGCAGTCCTGGACATTTTGAAGACATTCCCAGAGTATACTTTGACAGCAGTACCCAGGATGCAGAATCTGATTGCCGATTCCCTGGCCACTACTGCCAGCAACTTGAAGATTTCGATGAACTCCAGCAATAAGTTTGAAATCTATGTCAAACATAGGCCTGCTGTTTCGGACAATTTAAGGTATTGGCAAGTATTTTGGGATGATAATGAGATTAATGCATTTTTGCAGGGTGATGGAAAATTCAAAGATACTCCCATAGAGGGTGAGTATGAGGTTGATGATCAGGAGTTAGAAGTAAACCAGATGGACATATTGCAGTTAAAGGATAATGTAATTCCTAGAGGTCTCATACCTCTAGAGGAGCTTTTTGATCAGGATGATGTCGCAAAGAAACCAAGCTTGGTGCCCAAAGAGAAAGGAGTTGAAGATGTGAATATTGGAACAAATGACCAGCCTAAGTTTGTCAAATTGTCAAAAGCATTATCTCCTGAGGTAAAGGAGAAGTATGTTAAATTGCTTTATGAATTTTCTGATGTATTTGCATGGGATTATTTAGATTTGAAAGTGTATGATAAGAACATAATCTAGCATACAATTCCTATCAAGCCAGATCAGAAGCCTTTCAAACAGAAGCTGAGAAGAATCAATCTGAAGCTGCTACCATCACTTGAAAAGGAGGTAAACAGGTTGTACAAAGCAGGTATCATAGCTCCCATCAGATTTTCTGATTGGATTTCGAATTTGGTCCCAGTGCGTAAAAAGACTAGAGAAATAAGATTGTGTATAGATTTTCGGAACTTGAATAAGGCATCCTTAAAGGATAATTACCCACTTTTAAAAATGGACCATATTATGCAGAGAGTAGTTGGAGCATCTAGGATGTCACTACTTGATGGCTACTCAGGGTACAACCAGATCTTGGTGCATGAGAAGGACCAAGATAAAAATTCCTTCACAACACCCTGGGGAACCTTCTAGTATGCCAAGATGCCCTTCGGACTGAAGAACGCGGGAGCCACCTTCCAGCGTGCAATGGACATTGCTTTTGCAAATGAAAAATATGTTTTTCTTGTTGTTTATTTGGATGATTTGGAAGTGTTTTCAGGTTCAGATGATGAGCATTTGCACCATTTAAGAGTGGTTTTTCAGCGTTGCAGAAATTTTGGGATTTCTCTCAATCCCAAGAAAAGCCTTTTTGCCATGGATGAGGGAAAATTTATCGGGCATATCATCTCTAAAGATGGCATCCACATAGATCCAACCAGAGTGGAGGAAATTTAGCTTATAGATCTTCCACGGAACAAGAAAGAGATTCGGGCTTTCAATGGTAAGATGAATTTTTTACGCAGATTTATACCTAATCTGGCTGAACATTTGAGAGAAATGACCGAATATGTTGAAGAAAGACAGCACTGTTAAGTGGAGTGAAGAAGCTATCAAGTCATTCAATTTGGTAAAATTTGCTTTGTCTAATGCCCCCGTATTGATCAGCCCCGACTATACTCAAGATTTTATCATATTTTCGTTTGCATCTGAGCATACTATGGTTGTTCTTTTAATGCAAAAGAGAGATGAGGTATAAAATCCAATTTCCTTTTTTAGTAGGACTATTAGAGATGCTGCTTTAAGATATAATATTATTGAAAAAGAGGCATTGGCCCTTATCAAGGCATTGAAGTATTTTAGGGTCTATATTCTGCATTCACATACTATAGCATATGTCCCTAACGCAACAGTGAAGGATGTGCTGATGCAAACTGATCCACAAGGTCGAAGAGGCAAATGGATAGCAGCTATGTTGGAGTATGATCTGGAGATAAGGCCCACGAAATTGATCAAAGGCCAAGGCTTGGAGAAATTGATGGCTCAATCAAATCTATGTGATTTAGATATAAACCTCATTACAGAAATGTCAGAAGAGGAAGATGAAGGTTTTCTGGTTCCTATTTCAAATATTTTTCTGCAGTCCCCTTGGTATTCAGATATTGTGTATGTTCTTCAGCATTTTTCACCTCCTCCAGGCATGTCTAAGATTAAAGGTAGATCTTTGAAGCTTAAATCTTCAAAGTACTGCATTTTAAACAGTGCTCTATTTTGGAAGGATCCAGGAGGCATTTTGCTAAATTGTTTGGTTGAAGAAGAAGCTCAGAAGGTAATGCATGATTTCCATAAAGGTGACTGTGGTGGTCACTTGTTTTGGAAAACTACAGCCAACAAGGTATTGAGAGCCACGTATTATTGGCCCACATTATTTTCTGATTTATATAAAATAGTGATGAATTGTCATGAATGTCAAATTTTCCAAGGGAAGAAGAAATTGCTTCTACTTCCTTTGAAACCAGTTTCAGTGAATGCGCCCTTTCAGCAGTGGGGGCTCAATTTTATAGGAGAAATACATCATGCGTCCTCAGCACAGCATCGATGGATATTGACTTGGACAGATTATGTTACGAAATGGATCGAGGCCATCCCTACCAGGAAAGTGATTGACGCGGTAATTATTCAATTCCTTGAATCAAATATTTTATCTCGTTTTGGCTGCCCATGTAAAATTGTGACAGATAATGTAGCCGCGTTTAGATCAAAGAAAATGATCGATTTCTGTGAGAAATACAACATTGTGTTGGGCCATTCAACAGCGTATTATCCACAAGGCAACGACCTAGCAGAGTCATTGAACAAATCGCTGATGAATATAATTAAGAAAATGTTGGAGGCAAACAAAAGAAATTGGCACCGAAAGCTTATCAACGCGCTGTGAGCAGACAGAGTCAGCAGTAAAAAATCAATAGGTATGTCACCTTTTGAGCTGGTTTATGGTACTGATGTTGTCTTTCCTAATTCTCTTATAGTTCTAGTTATGAGATTGTTACAAGAAGTTGGCAGTGAAGATGATGACAACCAGCGAAGGATTAACCAGATGATTCACCTTCAACAAACAAGAGAAGAAGTGTCACAGAAAGCGAGTCAATTGCAGGAAAAGATTAAAAAGATCTATGACAAGAAGACAAAAGCACAAAAGTTTTAGCTAGATGATGTAGTGTTGAAATGGGATGCAAGAAATTAAGACAAAGGGAAGCACGGTAAGTTTGAAAACCTTTGGAAGGGACCATATAGAATTACAGCATACAGGGGACAAAATGCCTTCTTGCTTTCATAAATGGATGGCTAGGATTGTCCTGGAGGAGCAATAAATGGTAGACTATTGAAGCACTACCATTGTTGAAGACTATGGATCAGAATCTATCCAATCATCATTGTATATACCATGTTATTTTTTTAAATCAGAGTTCAAATGCACAGTGATTCAAGTTTGGGGCCCGAGGTGAAGGCTATAAAACTTGGATGACATGTGTATGGTTTGATTTTATTTCAGTATTAGTCTTGAGTCAGAGTCAGTTTGCATTTGTGTCAGATTTCAGTCTTTTGACTCCATGCCCAATGGATAAGGCTACTTGTTCTATGGTGTTCTTGGCACCTCTAAGGAGCTACCATCCCCATTGGAGCCAATTTTAGTTTCAGTCTAGTCATACTGCCATCAGTGATCAAAACTGCTCTTTTGCATTTGCATATTAAGTGTCTCATACCGAATAAATTTCGCCATTCTGCTAGGTCATGGATTCATTGATGGTAGTAATTTTTTATCAGTTTTCCCTCATAATGTACTTTCTGATTTTCCTTTCTATGGTCTTTAGTCATGAGTCACTTTCACTCTCAAATCATGTCATTAGGTCATAGGATGGGTCTCATCAGTTTCTAGGGTCTCACCATGGTCAAGTTAATAAGTCAAATGTCAATAATATCAGTAAGGTCATGAGGAAGTCAATAAATTCAAAGTCACATCACCTGGAAGATCAAAGTTATATTTTTATTCAGTTTGATGTAATTTTCACCTCAAAACCATGTTTTGAGGTGAAAACATGATATTTTTCCTTTATTATCATTCATGCTCTATGTTTTTCTTCTGTTTGAAAAGGATCCATTTACTGTGCCCTTTTCATCTCCTCGCTAGTCTTGCCATCCCATCCTTATTAAACTTTAATTGCTAAATATCCTGCCTATCTTACCCCATGAAATACCCCGTGTCCTGGTTTAATCCCCAGTTCTAACTATCCCCTTTATATCCCACACATCCCTGAAATTAATTCACTCTTTTTATTAAAGCTTTTTCCCATAATTTTATCTAACCTAATATCAGTCCATTTATTGTATTCCATTGAATATTCTTTCACGGAGAGAGCCCTCTCCTATCCTTGTAGGGCTAGCTACAAGGCTGAGCGTGGTTTAGTTGTTACCCTATTTTCCCCTTTTTCAGCCTGGGGTCCAATTCGGGTGCTAACAGAATCAATCAGTTCCCTGTTGGGACTTCCAGCTAGCACAACTGTGAGAATTGACCCTTGCATTGGTACATCAACAACATTTAAGTAGAAGAAATGTTGCATCATCTAGGATAACATGCATTGGGAGGATGAGTTATCTGCTTTCTTTCTTATACAATAGAATATTCACAATCATATATGATCTAAACTAAGTTCCAACTAGAAGTGTATTTTATGTATGCATTTGTAGTTTTAACTTTTAAAATGTTTTCGAAACTAAATGAACTATACTTTACCTCTTGGAATCGGTAATTTTAAGGCATGGTTCTCCCCATCTTAATTTTATTGTTTCTAATAAGTGGTGACTTTTAGCAACTTTTATGAATGGACAGGTTATATAGTCAGTTATAAAGGGAGATCTAGTGAATGAAGTGCATCAACAATTTTCCCCATGGGCATAACAGTTTTGTTTTGAAACTACAATCATTTAGAATCTTAAATATATAAATTGCATCATTATGGATCCATTGTGATGTTGGTAAATCGTAGGAAATTATAATATTGGAGAAATGATTTAAATGGTTTTGCAACTTTTAGCTAGATCTACATTCAAATAGAGCAATAATTGAAAGTATAATTTCTCAATGGAAAGATATTAGCAATTTATAGCTATAAAATATTGAAACTAGGATTTTCCTTAATGTAAATGTCAATACTTAGAACACTACTTTTTTTGAGTTGTGGGCTTCATTATCTTCAGTGGGCATTCTTCTTTGTTGATTTGTAGAATCCATGGTCTCTCAAAGTGAAGTTTTCTCTGCTCCTAATCCAAAATCAGACAGGCAGGATTTTCAATCACTTTTGCCCCTTGAATAAATCCCAAGGGGTTTGATTGGACAGTTTATGAATGCTACAATTGTTGTGGAAAATAATCCTCACTTCAAAGCATGCTAGTTCTGGGGCATGTCTAGGATAATTGGTTGATCCAGACTCCAAAATATATCACTTAACCTTCCAAATTAGTGAATTGGAAGCATGTATCTAGTCTTAAATCCTTCAAAATATGCAATAAATCTACCAACATGTTGATTAAATTTTGACTGATCTTCGATAATAAAAATTAAATATGTGTGATAAATAAATTAAAATCAATTAATGCAACGAGTAAAGTGTACATATATTTGGAATTTTTTTTTAAGGATATGTGTTGGGGGAGAGTGATGGGGAACAAGAATGGAAGTAGGAGACACAGGATGATGGGCAGGGAGGATGTATTGATGCGAATGGCAGCAAGGGAGATGGATATGGATATTGTGCAGATGCACAGGTCTAGGAGAAAGGGCATAGGCAGAGTTTCACTAAAATGAGGAAAGTTGTTGCCTCCGCGATAGTGGCAACACTTCCCTGTTCCACTGGCCTTATCACCTTGTGAAGGATTTGAGATAACAGTCCCATTGAATTATTTTGTTCATTTGTGGACATTGAAAATTTGTTTTCTTTATTTCCACATATGCACTAGAAAACACTAGTTTGGGATTAAATTCAAAAGAAAAAGTTAGGGCATATAATTGGTGTGAGATGAGGAAATAATGAAAGTGAAGAAGCACAGAACTCAATGCTGCATAATTTCCAACTTAAAAATAAGGTATTCAAACTACATTCCAGCACTGTTGGGATCAACCTCTTTCATTGTTAGTTGTTGGTTGGTTTTCCATGTCTTAATCTTGCAAGTTTGTTGGACATAAATTCATTTTGTACTCAATAAAATATTCGAAATATTATAGTTCCACCGCCTACTCGTGAATGTGGTTGCATTAAATAACAGGTTTAAAGTACAATTAGAGAGTCATTGTCAAAACTTCATTTTTCATCTCCATTATTCCAAAATATGATGGTTAATAGGTTGTGTTCACTTGCTACTGCTTCCTGTATAATACTCTACCATCCCAAAAACTGGAATATTCACTTCCTATGCATCCATCTGTAGAGTTTTCTCTTGCCTAAACAATATATTCGTCCTCAACATTAACTTATAATGGATAGCATGTTAAGATGTGACAAGGGTGAATAGGGATTATGTACTTCAAGCAAATAGCATTTTTATGTGAATGCATGTGTTTGTTTGCACTGGTATTTTACTATTTTTACGTCAATTGTGCCCAAGTACATGTCTATATGTATGTATCCAGACAAATTGTACAACAAGAACATACTAACATAGGAAAATCCAGCTTATAGATACTGAACATATAGTCAACGATGGAAGTGTTCCTCTTAAGGAACGGGTAGATATTTATGTTTGTATGAAGTGATGCCATTATCAACTGTTGAGTGTTGACATTTAAGATTTAAGAAGTTAAACATTTAGTTCCTGAAGCCAAAAGGGAAGGAGAAAATGTGTGCAGCATGTGGTGCATGATCATAGTCACTCTTGTTGATTGCTGCAGAGTCCAGACCACCTATTGTCCCTTACTAGTTTCGCAATGAAAATTCTAACTATATATCGAGTATTGTATACCTTTGTAAACTTTTTCTTAACAGTGGGAGGGAATAACCAATAATTTTTTCATCCTTTTTGTAGCTTAATAAATTATAGTTTCACAGCAGAAAGAACAATAACCATCATGTATCATATGAAAACTTAAAATCTACCTACACTAGACATACCATTAATGAGAAAATAAGACACAAGCATCTGCATTAAAATGTTCTAATGTAACCATTGAATACCTACCAATAAAATAAAAGGCTTATTCAACTCCATCACCATGGTGGACATCAATATTAACGTATAGAACTCTGGCATGATGTTTAAGCAACTCCAAAATTCCCAGCACGAAGTCATTAATATAACAGAAACCTGATGCTTGACACTTTTTAGCATGGTGAAGACCACCAGAACAATTGATTGCAATATAAAAAATATGGTTGTTCAGTCGATGAGCAACATCTTCTTATGAATCAAAGGATATCATCCTTATTAGGCCTCATAACATATATTGATAGTAGCTTGGAGATCCTTAATTTGTGCCAAAATATTTTGACTAGTCGAATTCTTATAGTTTTGGGTAGATGCAGGAACTTGTATTTTCTTGCTTGAGAGGAAATCAACTTAGAGGGATGATTCCTAAATTTCCAGTTTATTTTATGCTTTTCTCTAATGTTAGTGGAAACAAATTATCTAGCAACATTTCAACTGGCTCGAATAATAGCTTCGCCAAACCACCACTGCTTTCAATAGATGAGTTTTTTGATAGTTTGCAAGCTCAGGTCACCTTTGATGCTCTTTATTCATCTCTCTTTATGTGTGGTCTTGGGGAAGCAATATAGATACTTCCATTCTATCTAATCTCTTTATGTGTGGTCTTTAGGGAAGTAATCCAGTCACTTCCATTCTATCTAAGGGTCTGACGGTGCTTCATGATTTCAAACAGTAACAAATTCACTGGTTTTCTTTCTCCATCACTAATAGATGAAGGGATAATGAAGGGAAAACCATCTTATGGATTATTATTAAATGACAACCAATTTTTATGGAATATTTATAGCTCCCTTTTTGCTTCATAATAGAGATTTCAGAGCTTTGCCTTGAATTTCAGGGAAATCAAATATCAGGGGAAATTCCTACAGAGGTACTAGGGAATTATAAGTCATTGAAGTGCTTAGAGACCTCACAAAATCAAATTAAAGGATCAACATCATTCACCCTTGGGAATATAACATCATGAATGCCCTCTGCCATATGCTATGAGTGCTCTAGCATATATTCCACCATTCACATATCTTCTAACAATTGACATGTGGGAGCTCATACATTTGCTCATTATATAAATCTCAGCAACTTTTTAGCTCTGGATTCCTCAAAAGTTATAAATTGTTAACCCACTAGTTGAGTAATAATGTAAAATTAAAGTGTTACCCAGTTCAGTAACAATGCAAACTATTGACTGTTAAATATTGACTGTTTTAGAATTTGGCAGTTACATCAATATGTTGTTAATGCTTACATGAGATTCACAATGAATGGAAGACCTGCCAATGAATGGAAAATTAGTTAAGCAGCATCCGCACATGGAAAATTCATAGCGCTTTCATGGGTTTGAATACTAAAGCTTATTTATATCTATAATCACAAAGATATGTTACATTTTTCTAGCAAGAAGGAATTCTTCTTGTCACAATCAGTGTTATCAGAACCAGACGAACCAGATCAGAACTGGCCAGTCTATACAAATTCACACTGGAAAGAGAGTGAACAGGACTGATAGACCAGTTTCATCCCAAACTAGCTGGATCGACCAATTTGGCCATCAGTTTTGATTTGGAATTGCCTTCAGAACCAAGTCATAGTGGTGCACCATCATACCTGTAACCTAAGTAAATGAAAATATGCAATAAAATAGGAGAAAAAGGCCTTTAGGCTTTGATGCTATATGCATGTGCAAAACTTTGCATATTTGGTGTCTAAAAGTTTGGATTTACATTGAATTCTCTCTCTCTCTCTCTCTCACACACACACACACTATATATATATATATATATATATATGATTACACATTTATGTATTTTTAATCAGCATAGTTGTCCAGCTGGTTCTGGTCCAGTCCCAGTCTGGCCCTTAGCCAGTTCCAGTTCCGGTTTCGACAATATTGATCACAACAGGTTTGTAAATGCCAAATATAGCATCACAGCAGCAATAGAACCATATAAACGCCTAAATCCCTTCCATCAAGTCACCATAACTTATGATATACAGTTCCAAATTTCACAAATGAATACCAAAAGAATTTGCACTTACATTGAAATGATAGAATCAAATGAAATGCCAATATCTCGCCCGATGATTGGAGACAACAATCAATTGCTAAATGAAATCTCCACAAGTACCATCATTTTGTGTATTAGAATCAATGACTTTAGGGAATGCTACTAGAAAGTGATGCATGGATCAAAACCTAGAACACAGATAAACCTGGGAATGATGTAAGAAGTGGAAAACCCTTAATGCAGTGGCATATTCGAGTCTAAAACTTGAATGACCACAATAATTGCATAAAAATTTCTGATTATGTCACTGCAAGCATATGGCTATTGACTATTTCGATCATTTTCTAAGGTTGTATGGTGATATTCACAACTCCAATGGCAAGCATCTTACCAATGGTGTAACATTGTATGTAATTCTATTGTTCTTCTATATCATTCATTATAAAGTTTGTTTGAGGCAAATACCCAGCTTCTTTCATCTGCCCAGCTAAATTTTGCAACATGGCATAGATCTCCTGTATTTGTGGGTGTGATCTATCTCCTACAGGGAATACGTGTGCCCTACTATTTACTTCAATCCAACTGCATCCAGGTTCCTTATTTATACCTCTGTCTTTCATTGTTTTCCTCAACTTTAACATGTCCCGCCACTTACCAGCTGTAGCATAAATATTTGACAACATGACATAATTTCCAGCATTTTGTGGATCTAACTCAAAAAGGTGTTCTGCTGCAACTTTTCCTAGCTCCATATTGCCATGGACTTGGCAGGCACCAAGTAAGGCCCCCCAAACAGTGACATTAGGTTTAAATGGAATTTTTTGATAAAATCATATGCCTCATCCAAACACCCGGCATGGCCAAGGAGGTCAACCATATAGGCATAATGCCCTGCTCTTGGTGGAATACAGTGATCTAGAGTCATGGTATTGAAATAATGCCAACCTTCATTCACTAGAACTGAATGGCTGCAAGCAGTCAGGACAGCCAAGAAGGTGACATCGTCAGGCTTCAAACCCGATCGCTTCATTTCTTCAAAGAGTTGGAGAACCTATTTTCCAAATTCGTGCTTGCCATAGGCTGTAACAATCATAGTCCATAAGACCACATCCCTCGGGGATATAAATTCAAACACTTGTCGTGCCTCCTTTATGCTCCCACATTTAGCATACATGTCGACAAGGGCACTGCCTAATACAACATCTGATACAAAGCTACTGGTAGTACGAAATGTGACCTTGTTGGGCTTGATGCCAAACCAAGGCATTTTACAAAAGAGATTCAGGGCTTCCTTACAATTCCCTTGCTCCACATAACCTGCAATAATAGCAGTCCAGGACACCAAATCTATAAGAGAAATATCATCAAATACTCGGCGTGCATCCTTGATGCATTTGCATTTTGCATACATGTCAACAAGAGCAGTCATGAGAACAACATTAAACCCAAACCCACTTCTGATAATGTAGGCATGGACTTGCTTCCCAAGTTCAAGTGCTACTAATCTAGAACATACCTTGAGAACACTTCCAAGAGAAAACTCATCCGGTGTCATGATTGCCTCTCCCATTTGTGAAAAAAGACTTAGAACCTCCTCCTCCAACCCACGTCGATAGTATTCTGCAAGCAGAGCGTTCCATGAGATGGAATTTTGCTTAGGAATTTTGTCAAACAATTGGCGTGCATCCTCCAAATTCCCACACTTCGCATAAAAAATGACAAGTTTTGTGTTCAGAAAAATGTCTGGTTCAAATGCATCTTTGATCATGCAGGCATGCAATCCCTTTCCCTCTGCAACCTTTTTCTCATAAACGCAGTCCTGCAATAGGCGAAAATATGTATAGGAGTCTGTCCAAATGCCTCTTTGATGACCAGTATACAAAACATTCAAAGTTCCATTCATTGGCAGCTCTTTTAAGGAACTCCCTCACTCGTGAGATTCACAAGGAGCTGGGCAATTTCCATGAGCATTATGTACTTGTGTTCACAAATCCGCTGGACTACACCCTTGGAAAATATTATATTGATTCTGAGCCTAATAGTGGTCTATCAAACAGTGAAAAATTGGAGTTGCACAGTTGGGGAATTGTTCTAGACTTAGTTTCATTTACCCGTTTCCAAATATTTTAGATGGAGTTATCCCAATAGAGATTGGAAAACAATCCATGCTTGAAATGCTAGATGTTTTAAGGAACTCCCTCACTCATGAGATTCACAAGGAGCTGGGCAATTGCCATGAGCATTATGTACTTGTGTTCACAAATCCGTTGGACTACACCCTTGGAAAAAATTATATTGATTCTGAGCCTACTAGTGGTTTATCAAACAGTGAAAAATTGGAGCTGCACAGTTGGGGAATTGTTCTAGACTTAGTTTCATTTCCCTGTTTCCAAATATTTTAGATGGAGTTATCCCAATAGAGATTGGCAAACAATCCATGCTTGAAATGCTAGATGTTTTAAGGAACTCCCTCACTCATGAGATTCACAAGGAGTTGGGCAATTGCCATGAAAATTATGTACTTGTGTTCACAAATCCGCTGGACTACACCCCTGGAAAAAATTATATTGATTCTGAGCCTACTAGTGGTTTATCAAACAGTGAAAAATTGGAGCTCAACTATTTTCAAGGAGATATTCCTGTCGATCTTATCACACTTCCTCGTGTTAAGATTATTTGGGCGCTATAGACAACTCAAAATGGAACCTTCCCTGAGGGTTGGGGTGAATGTAGTAGCTTGGAGATCCTTAATTTGTGTCAAAATATTTTGACTAGTCGAATTCTAATAGTTTTGGGTAGATGCAGGAACTTGTATTTTCTCTCTTGAGAGGCAATCAACTTAGAGGGATGATTCCTGAATTTCCAGTTTCTTTATGCTTTTATTTAATGTTAGTGGAAAAAAATTATCTAGCAACATTTCAACTTGCTCAAATAATAGCTTCACCAAACCACCACTGCTTTCAATAAATCATACATTTGCTCATTATATAAATCTCAACAACTTTTTAGCTCTGGATTCCTCAAAAGTTGTAAATTGTTAACCCATTAGTTGAGTAATAATGTAAAATTAAAGTGTTACCCAGTTCAGTAACAATGAAAACTATTGACTGTTTTAGAATTTGGCAGTCACATCAATGTGTTGTTAATGCTTACATTTTTTTAAGTGATAGCCCTTGAAGAATGGCAGACTAAAAATCTTGAAGAAGCTAAGAAACGTGAAGCAATGAAAGCCAATGTGCATTCCTCCAGAGAAGCCAAAGACATTGGTATGCATTTTTTCTATTCAGCTTATGTGTGACTTCAATTGATGGCTTGTCCGTTAGTTGTGATGGCATAGTATTTTTTTGTGACATCAGGTTCTTTTCCTCCCTACTCCTTTTGGTCCACAGCTCCCAAATTTGGGCATGTGTTTATACATTATGTATTGGGGTTCCCATGAACAGAGATGGTGGCAAAAGTATTGGAGACTCACTAGGGCCCTGTGTTGGAGGAAGCTGGATTCTCATTACCTCCCGAAGCTTCAATCGAGGATAGTGGAAAGATGCTGGAGGATGGACCTGAGATCAGTAATCAATATATGGGCAATCTTAGTTTGGTGTTTTCGATTTTGTTTTCTTGGGATTTTGACTACTAGGTTAGCATCACCAAATTATTTTTTCCTCTTCACTGCATTATGTCTTGAGAGCATGTTTTACAAAGTATTCATATAGTAGTCTTATCTGTTTTTAAGTTTATGACTTGAGGATTATGGTTTCCTGACAATTTCTCTAGGTTCCTTTTTTCAGCATATTTAAGGTTATTGTTATGTTGCTAAATTTAACAATTTGATTACTTACATGCGGGAGAATGGAATTTATCATTTTGCAGAGAAGAACTGTTAAAATTCAAAGTATTTTGTTTTAACATCTGTTTTCTTTTCCACCTTTTCCTAGGTGTGTTATTTTTGAATGAGTTATATTGTTTCTTTGTTCAATTTGTCCAAGGGCAGCAAGGGTTTGGAGAATCCTAGCTTAAAATGGTGCAATTAAAGCCTGATGCATAGTTTGATATTATTTCTGCAGAAGATGGAATCATACCTGGCAGGCCACTTCCTTCTGAATTCCATGCAGAACCACATACAGACTATGATGAAGTGGCAGTTAAATGGGGTCTGATGCACCATAAAGAAAATGTTGCAGATTGTTGTCAGGCTTGCTTAGACCAATCAAAAGGTGAAAAGAAGTGTAACATTTGGGTTTACTACCCATTTGAACCTGGTTGCTATTCTCCAGATATATATCAACACAAGCATCAAGAATGCTGGCTAAAGCAGGTAGAATTCTCATGCTTCCTTCAAAACTCTAGCTATAAATTTTAAAATTGTATATTTATTTTTAAAATTTCAATATGTTAAAACATATTAACATGACTATTCATTTTGTTTAAAATTATGCAAATTTACAACATATATATGTAAAGGGAGAAAAACATAAAAGGAAAAATAAGAACCTATGTTTTCATTTAAAACAAAAATCCAATACATATTCATATTAAGCTTAGATCCAAACAGAAAAGGTCAAAACATCTAGCCCCATTGGAAAATTTTCCAAATAAAAAGACACCAAATACTTCCCGAAACATGGATGTTGAGTGAGCTATTATCAAATGGCTATCATATAAACCATAAAATTGAAATTTTGTGTTTGTTCTTATTCAAGTTTGAGTTTATTTCAAGACTGCTACAGTCTATGGTCATATGCGATTATGAATTATATGTTGAGAATTTAAGGGCTATAGATTAATACAAATTCTCTTCTTGATAACTACTTGTGAGCTTGCTGAGTTAATCCTTCATCAAGTCAATCATCAAAGTGCTTATACAAATGTAGAGACAAAATTGATCTTTCCTATAATTGAGTATTTTGTAATATAGTTAGGAAGGTAAATCTCTGATTTACCTTCCTTACTTGAGGTTTCTGACTTTTACAATTCTTTCCTCAGAGATAACTTAATCATATCCTTTAGTCAATATCTAAATCTTCCAGTTACTTTAGCAATTACTAACCTTTAGCTACTTTTGTAGAATACGTCCTTCAGTTACCTTGGAAGTTGTATCATTCAGTTCTTCCTTTAGATAAGTCTGCAATCAAAACTTTTATTGTATTTGCTACCTTTCAAACGTTGTCACCTTCAGACTTATACGTAGACAATCTTGTCCTTAGATCTGATTTGTTATACCTTCAAACTAATACGTAGACAATCTTGTCCTTAGATCTGATTTGTTATACCTTCAAACTAATACGCAATTCCTGTTCTTTCTTCCACCTTTGTTAACTTCAAACTTGACTGTAATTGTTACTTAAATATCCGCAGTACGTCAGAGACAGATCCGCAAATCTGTTCTTTCTTTTAATGTGTTCTACCCCAGACGTTAACTTAATATTTTCTCCCTTCTTTACGCTATATTGCCTCAGTAGAATCTGCAAAAATTTCTTGTTTTGCACATTGTATAACCTCAGTATCATCCACAAATATGTTCTCTTAACCGCAACATATGTAGGGTATATATAGTAGTTCTAGCCAAGTAATTAAGCCAACCTTATAGCCATTAAGTAGGCTGAATTTAACATTTGTTTGTAGGCCGACTTAATAGGCATATCTTCAATGTTTTTAAGCCATTCTTCTGCAATATCCTGGAGGGTATTATTCACGCCTTTTACATGACTCTTAATTAGACTTATGTACCTAATAGAAATCAAGAAGAAGTCTATAGACCTATACTAAGAATCTTGCTCATGAAACCTATGAAGCAAGTAAACCAAAAATTCATTTTATTATTGTTAACTTCATCTTTACATAAGTACATAATTACATAGTAATAATGAAGACCTACCTAGTTACACTCTTCAACACTCCCTCTTAACTAGGGAGGTATTCATACAGGTACTCAGAAACAGAAGAATCTTATAAGAAAATTTGAATTGGTAATCGCATATGTATAGCATTATATCAACCAACATTGTACTAGTGCAAGGCCTTGACTAATAGCCCCATCTCTTCAACGAGACAATGGGCTTCAATGCTGGTGAGACACATGACTTATAGACACCTTCGTCATTGTCTCTCTAAGGTACATACTCCACCCAGGTGTTCCCAAAGTATGACCTTCTTGGACTATTCTTCTCTTGGGTAGCTAGCCCTCAAAGAATATCGGTCCCCAACTAATCTTCTCTTGAATGTCTGATCACATTATCAAAGAGTATTGAATGCAAGATGATTACCCAATCCTCCATTTTTTCTTCCCAAGACCAGAATGATGTGTATATCTCTCCCTCCTAGGGAGGACCTATTCCATAAGGGAATGTACTCATTCTTATACAATGAATGTACCTAAGCTAATCCTTAGGAATTACCAAGTTTCTTCCAAGTAAGAAACTTACCATCAGGCTCCCTCTTAACCAGGGACCTACAGCAACAATGGTGAGACACCCAGCTGCTCATGAAGAATTCCTGTCCTCGATGTCATGGATTTTGGTATTGAGGAATCTCCATCTTTTAGCTTCATAGGGCACAAATCATTCATCACTTCCATCCTGAGGCTTGTCAGCTATCAGAGTGATTTAACAGACTTCCTAATCTGGTCCACTATTGTGCCATTCTTCTTTATTTCGACTCATCTCCCAAGATCATACATCCTTTATCATGATTAGCAGCCCTACACAAATTCATCCAGATAAACATTTACATATGAATCTTTTAAAAAAAAAGTTACCTCAGTGATGATCTTTCACCATGACATCTTCCTGTAAGCATCAACATCATCCATACAGATTGACACATCTCCTAATTATATGTCTTTCCAAGGGTCTCCTTCTTTGCCAAACTTCCATTAGAGTCTACATATCTTTCCAGGAGATCACCTAGTCACATCTTATTGCCTTCTGGATGATAACTACCTCTTGACATGGTTGCATTTCATGATCTCTTCCTCTCTGCACATTCTTGATTCCCAGGTACGTACAACTTTCCTAGTTTCTCGTTCATATATAGCCACCTCATATTCCATGAGGACATTGATTTCGTTTGTCTGTGCATTTGAGAGATACTTCTCCATAGATCATACTTTTAAGTATAGAATCCATTACCTGCAACTGCATGACATGACTACAAAACATCTAATGTCAGCATATCAATATATATATATATACCTCATACCTTTTTCCCTTGAGTCATCCTATAGCAATTTCTCAAGAATGAAGAGCTTCATTTCCTTGGCCTGCTTCATCAATATGTCATCACATTCATAGATATGTTTCCATGATGAACCTTGTTTTGGATGACTAATTTACATTAGTAATGTTTTTCAGAGAGGTTTTCTTGGAGCTGATTCACCGGGAGTTCTTGCCATGCTTAGATCAGGATGCTTTCTTGTAATGTCCAAAATTCTTCCACTTTTTATAAACTTTCATTTTTCCTGCTTGTCCATCTTATCATCTCTTTCAGATCTCATAGTTGAGATCTTATGAAGATATCCCTTCGATATTTGATACCTTCAATTTTGTGTAAATCAGGTCTAAGTGTCATGACCTTCTTTATAGCATTGAATGGTTCTTTCAACTTATCATATATTCTCTTGATGTCTCCAATCCTGTTATATATGGATGTAAGGACTTTGACTGATTTCAAAATAATCCTTGAGCCCTTCTATCCTTTTCCACGTATTTAGATGAATCTTGACCTTCGGAGATTTTTCATGACTTTAATTTCTTCAAGGACTGTGACTATCCTCCTTATGCAAGGAATCTTGGTAACCCCACCATCTTACAGATTTCCCTGCAAAAACAAAGTCATTATACCAAATTTGATTATAGAATAAAAGATACTTACTTGACAAGTGAAGATAAAATCCTTAGCTTGGTCGCCTTGATGGTGGTTGATAAAAGATATATTAGTGTTCTTTCTTTTAGTTGGTTCTTGCACTGTCAACTTCACAAGAAAGAATTCAGATTCTTTCAAACTCAATGTAAGCAGCTATTCTGAGATCCTCGAATGTACTATTTCACTATGTATACATATCACTATTTTGACCTTATTTTGTGCTTTGATTGTAAATACTTCACTGTACATGTCTCTGACTTCTGTTGACCATTTCTGTGAGACCCTATGTGATATCATATTCAAACAGAAATGACATACTTCTCATCAAGTTGTGATGGCACCGAACGAGTGAGACCTTTCTCACTGTGATAGCATGAAACAGTGATAGATTTTTCACTGTGGCAGTTCCAAATTTTAGTGTCATAATTATCATGTGATTGATTATACCGAGACTGTAGTTGACCTGTGATTATAACACTGAAGATCTTCACTGTAATACGGATTATACTGATATCTTTTTGTCACACCGAGCCTTAACTATAAATACACCTTTATAAATCATTCTCCTCACTGCTGTGGTATTGAAATAATCTTATAAGAGTAGTACTGAATTGAGGTAGAGGTAATTTCAACACTATGATGTCATTGAGACTGAGATGTTACCGAGATTTTGAGGTATTTCTCAAGAAGAAAATTTCAAGATAGTCTACTCACAATTTTAATGCCTGATCAATTTTGTGGTTTATTTGTGATCTTTCATGTTGACAAGTGAATGGTTGGTTATTTTTTAGCTCGTGCTCACATTTGTTGGTTTGTGAAGCTCAAGAAATTTATAAAAAAATAGGCAAAGTCAAACAACACAAATGGTCCACTAGCTCTCTTTTCATTTGCTAATATTATAATGAAGTTTTATTAGAGGCACTGTTTGTTTGTTTGTTTTGGTTAGAAAAGGGTTTGCTCTTGGTTTTATGTGATTTTCAATTTATCGTATGTAGCATGTTGAGAAATGGGAAATAATAACGTGACATTTATTTTTCAGAAATTGATGCTGAAGGAAAATTGCTTTGACATTGTTGATATTAAGGTATATGTTGTATAAACTATTTATATTCTAATTTATGTTATATTCTAGTGTTCATTGTCTTTCTTTTCTTACATTGCATTGTATTTTATTTTGTTTTCAGAAAATGAAATTAGTATTGATGGTAAGAAGCATGAATTGAAAAAAGAGAAGAGAAATAACATTGGAGCGACAAATGCAAAAAGAGAGAGGAGAACTGGTCTAGCAATACTCTTAGAGCCAATATCTCGCATAAGACACACATATAAAGACTGATGATCAAGTCTTCAGAGTTGGTGAATTCACTTGTAATGCCTTGACAACACAACGATAATGTTTTGAAGTGATGAAACATCATTTCATGTGTAAACTGTAGTCCAACTAATATTAAGTTGGAAACCTATATTGTAATACTTTAACATTTCATATAATATAATTTATGTGGTTGAAATTATTTATAGTTGCACTTGAAGTTGTTTAGTATTGTAATTAAAATATGCGACTTTGTGTTTTCATATTAGATGAACATGCACATTGTATGATATTTTTTAAATCATACAAATTAATTTATGTTGATTAATAATGAACACAAATAAAATGAATATATGACTAAATTAGTCATTTATAATGATTATTAATGAAAGTAAATGAAATGAATATAAACTACTAAATTAGTCGTTTATATAATGAATAAATGGCTACTGCAAATGATAAATTTGTGACTACAAATGATGACTAAATTTTGCATATATTCGACTATTAGTAGCTAATTTACAGTATCTTATAACATGAGTAAAATTTAGTCACATTTCTTCGGTCATTAATTGGTTTCAAACGATTACTAAAATTTGCTTATATATGACTATTAGTAGCTAATTTACAGTATCTTATAACACGACTGACATGTTGGTCATAGTTCTTTGGTCATTAATTGTGACATTTAATGATCAAATCAAAGACCAAATGAATGACTAAATCAGTGACCAAATGAATGAATAAATCAATGACTAAATCAAAGACAAAATGAAAGACCAAATGAATGACTAAATCAATGACCAAATCAGTGACTAAATCAATGATCAAATCAATGACCAAATATACAACTAGATAACAAAATTGAGATAACCAATTAATGACTAAGCTAAAAACGACCAAAAGTTGGTCGCGTTATAAGATACTGTAAATTAGCTACTATTTGTCACCGACTAAAAGATAGTCGTTTATATGCAAATTTTAGTCATTTTTTTAGTAACTAATTAGCCTTTTTGTACTAGTGGAAGCAGGACAAGATCGCTATGTTTTTCCAAGCCAATGAAAACAAGTCTTTTACTCAGAGGTTCAAGGTGAGAACGGAAGGTCATTTTCTATTAGATATGATTCAAGAGGAACGCCAGTAGAGTATACTGTAGAGGAAGAAGATGATACTGATCAAGAAGAAGATGATGCAGTGGCAGATGAGCAGGAAGATGCATTGACAGACGAAGAAGATATATTAGAAGATGAACCAGGCGTAGGAGAAAAGGAAACAATTATTGAAGATGATGTCGAGGAGGATATTATTGAAAATGACATAATTGATGATGATGATGACATGGTCGATCATTTCAACACCTTTTTTGAATCATATGTTGGTATAGATGTCGATCAGTTGGATGAAGATCAAGAAGATACAGAAGAAGAATATTGATACAGATGTTATGTTCGAGTATGAGCTGGTATGTTATAACTTTATATTTTAAGATGTATGAATTATTGTCGTTAAATAATTTATTAATTATGTGGGTTTATTGCATGTTTTTTATTATTTCAAACCAATAAATAATGGCCTTACTATTTTACAGGCTAAACTAAAATTATGTATTTATACAAACACATATTGAAAATTTTGTTTACGACCTTAATTAATTTTTGGTTTTTTCGTATTCTATTTCATAGATTGGGTATTGGGAAAATGAGAGTGATGTGAGGGGGATGGGAGGGGCCATATGAGCTTCCACCTTCACGTGGTTGGCCCTTTTCAGTACAAAATAAATTATTCTTGAAACCAAGAGAAGCTCATTCATCTTTATTTAATTTGCATTATCCTAAATGTCATCATTGTTGTCTATTTATTGCAGCGCAAAAATTACTGAAATTGTTAGAAAACATTAAAAGTGCATTTCTTTTAGGAATTTTCCAACAAGGCCATAAAAATTTTGTCCGGATGACCATTTTCTTGCAGCCGTGTCATTTCGTTTTAGGGCACCCACCCAAACACATTCGGGTTGGGTCGTTTCATTTGAGGGCACTCGCCCAAACCCGTTCGTGTCGGGTCGTTTCGTTTGAGGGCGACCGTATCAAATTTTCTAAGTTGTGACTGTATGGGTGCCTTGTGCACGTTCATGTGGCCCATTTTTCATTTCGTTTGAGGGCGCCCGCCCAAACCCGTTCAGGTCGGGTTGTTTCGGTTGAGGGTGCCTGCCCAAGTGCATTTGGGTCGGGTCGTTTTGGTTGATCAGGGCACCTGCCCAAATGCGTTTGGGTCGGGTCGTTTCGGTTGAGGGTGGCCATATCAAATTTTCTAAGTTGTGACCGTATTGGTGCCTTTTGCACGTTCGTGCAATCCATTTTCTGTTTTCTCTTTTGTGCCCTCGTTCGATCGGGCGCGTTGTGTGATCAGGGCGCTCGCCCAAACACGTTCGGGTCAGGTCGGGTCGTTTCCTTTGAGGGCGGCCATATCAAATTTGCTAAGTTGTGACTGTACGAGTGCCTTTTGCATGTTCGTGTGACCCATTTGTTGTTTGCTTGCTTGCACCTTTGTTCGATCGAGTGCGCTGTGTTGTTTTGTTTGAGGGCGTCCGCCCAAACTCGTTCGAGTCGGGTTGTTTCGTTTGAGGGCGACCGTATCAAATTTGCTAAGTTGTGATTGCATAGGTGCCTTGTGTACATTTGTGTGGCCCATTTGTCATTTCATTTGAGGGTTCCCAGCCAAAACCATTCAGGTCGGGTCGTTTCGGTTGAGGGCGCTTGCCCAAACGTGTTCGGGTCAGGTCATTTCGGTTGAGAGCGCCCGCCCAAATGCGTTTGGGTAGGGTCATTTTAGTTGAGGGTGGGTGTATCAAATTTTCTAAGTTGTGACTGCATTGGTGCCTTGTGCACGTTCGTGCAGCCAATTTTCCGTTTGCTCTCTTGTGCCTTCATTTGGTTGGGTGCGCCGTGTGATCAGGGCGCCAGCCCAAACGCGTTCGGGTCAGGTCAAGTCATTTCATTTGAGGGCGATCGTATCAAATTTGCTAAGTTGTGACCACACGAGTGCCTTGTGCATGTTCATGTAGCCTGTTTGTCATTTGATCACTTGTGCCTTCGACATTTGGTCGGGCGCGTCGTGTCGTTTCATTTGAGGGTGCTTGCCAGAACTTGTTCGGGTCAGGTTGTTTCATTTAAGGGTGGTTGTATCAAATTTTCTAAGTTGTGACCGCATGGGTTCCTTGTGCACATTCATGCGGCCCATTTGCCATTTCGTTTAAGGGCACCCGCCTAAACCTGTTTGGGTCGGGTCGTTTCGGTTAAGGGCGCCTGCCCAAATGCATTCGGGTGGGGTCGTTTCGGTTGAGGGCGCCCGCCCAAACGCATTTGGGTCGGGTCGTTTCGGTTGAGGGTGGCTGTATCTAATTTTCTAAGTTGTTATCGCATTGGTGCCTTGTGCACATTTGTGCAGCCCATTTTTTGTTTGCTCTCTTGTGCCTTCGTTTGGTCGGGCGTGCCGTGTGATCAGGGAGCCCACCCAAACGCATTTGGGTCGGGTTGGGTCGTTTCCTTTGAGGGCAGCCATTTAAAATTTGCTAAGTTGTGACCGCATGAGTGCCTTGTGCACATTCATGCGGCCCATTTTTCATTTGCTCACTTGTGCCTTCGTTTTGTTGGGCGCATCGTGTCGTTTCGTTTGAGGGCGCATACCCAAACCCATTCGGGTCGGGTTGTTTCGTTTGAGGGTGACCATATCAAATTTGCTAAGTTGTGACCGCATGGGTGCCTTGTGCATGTTATTTCGGCCCGTTTTCCATTTCGTTTGAGGGCGCCTACCCAAACCCGTTCGGGTCGGGTCATTTCGGTTGAGGGCGCCCACCCAAACGCGTTCAAGTCGGGTCGTTTTGGTTGAGGGAGCTCGCCCAAACGCGTTTAGGTCGGGTCGTTTCGGTTGAGGGTGGCTGTATCAAATTTGCTAAGTTTTTCCCGCATGGGTGTCTTGCGCACGTTCGTGTGGCTCGTTTGTCATTTTCTCCCTTGTGCCTTCATTTGATCGGGCGCGCCGTGTGAGGGCGCCCGCCCAAATGCATTCGGTTCGGGTCAGGTCGTTTCGTCTGATGGCGACCATATCAAATTTGATAAGTTGTGACCGCACGAGTGCCTTCTGCACGTTCGTGCGGCCCGTTTGTCGTTTGCTTGCTTGTGCCTTTGTTTGGTCGGGTGCGTCGTGTCGTTTCGTTTGAGGGCACCCACCCAAACCCGTTATATGAAGAAATTTGCATGTTTATTTTTTACCCTGCATGAAGGATGCACTTGGATTTTATGACCAAGTTGGGAAAACTTCACCCTCCCACAAAATTGTTCACTTCTATCACATTCGCAATGTTGAATTCCTTTGATACTACTCCTAGAACTCTGACTCTGCTCTACAACGAGAATGATTTAATGGAATAAAAACTTATCACTATGACATGTTGTACTTCATAAGATACTACTAAGAAGCTTAATTATGGTAAATCCACCTTCACCTGTCATTTGAACATAGAGCATAGAGTTATCTTAATCGTTAATTTTATGGATAAGAGAGATTTGAGCCCTTTTTAACTCTTGGGGATGGTTAATTAAATATTTATGAATCTTAATGTTTATAAATTAATATTTATAAATATTAATATTTATAAATTATTTAATTTTCTATTTGTCACTTAAAATTTTTATTATGAAAACCATTTTAAATTCATTTTTTTTCTTTTATTGTTTGTTCATTTAATCTTTTAAAAAGTTTATTTGTTCATTTAATCTTTTGAAAAGTTTGTTTGTTCCACAGAGTCCATTCATGCTTTGAACCTCCGACCATAGCCACTTGGTTTCTTTGACACCGTTGATCTTGTAACATCTGATCCTACGATGCAGAGAGGCCGATGGATAATAAGGGTTTCTTCCTGGCCATTTCTTTCAACATTTCGCGTTATTCCACTCAGTTGGATGTCGAGGGTTCTGGAGCTGGTACTGGAGGGTTGCTTCTATAGTTGGTTTCACCAGCTCAGTCATGGCCTTCCCTGTTTCTAAAAATCATTACCGCGAATCCCATGTCACATTTTGCCTAATTTTTTCTATCTTTCAATGAGGGTTTACAAGACAGGGTTCCCTTCAATTTTTTGGTATCTCAATTCCTCCTTCCACTGGAGTACTTCTACGAAGACTTCAACAACCTACAGTAACTCAACATGGTAGGAACAGGTAATCCACTCAGATGTCTCTTATTACTGATCATTCTTTTCTAGCCACTATGTTTTCTTTTTATTCTAATTAGATGGGTAACTCTAGGTGGTTACATACTCTTTGCAGGGTTTTGGGAATTTGCAGACTTCGAGCGACCACAAGAAAGTTGAAAGGATGCGGATGAAGTTAGCTTTCCCAGGATGCACGATGGCATTCCCTAGCAACAGGTACTCATAAAATTACTACAGAGCTTCCGATTATGTGTGTAATGCCTTCCGGCGATAGTTTATAATACTTCAGGGTTCAAGGATTTTTAGTGCCGCAGATGAACTGGGCTCGTTTAAATGATATTGCCAGTTTTCGTTTTAGTCTGCTATCGAGGAAAGTCTTTCTTCCTAGATGATATTTCCAGCTCTTTTAGGTAGCAAATTTGATTAACTATTGTTGATACGATGTTCTTTGATTTTTATTTCACAGTATTGTTGATTAGGATTTTGGCTATATATATAAATAATAATGGAGCTCCACCAGCATGCGAGTAATATCAGTTCTCTCCCATAGTATTAAGGGTTAGGATGAAATATGGAATCTTCCTGTGAATTTATGGAAACGCCTTATTCCTTGCTCCTAGACATTTTAACTGCAGTCTAGAGAAAACCTTTTGCCCTAATATTCTATATCTTCAAAACTGATTTGGATCAAAGACTGATATCTCCAGGTTTTTCAAAGTGTGATCAAACTCTTCGAGGGAGGTAGTGAGGAAGAAGAAATACTCAACCTGAAAATGCCCTAATTGAGTGCCGCCCCTGTTTCTTACCTGTAACAACCACTGCAATACCTTCCTTCCTTGTATACAATTTTCAATAACTTCTGCCATTTGTTATCTCTATCCCCCAATTTCGATGGTAGCCCCACAGTTGCACAGACAAATCTGTAATCCAATGTATGTTTTGATCATAAACACAAATTCCCATTGATCTCAATCTCTTTGGTTTTTTGGGTGGCTCTGTATATATATCATAAGTAGGAGCAGGAGATGAAAATGAAGATAGTGGGCAACAACAGATGCATACAAATAATATACTTGTGGGTGTTTTTCCTCTCCCATTTTCATTCTTCAGCAGTAGTGGCGGTTAGCCAAGAGGAATAGTACCCATGGCCAAAACCAATTTCCACTGTTTGGGGAGACGCAGTTTTGATTCCCCTCTCTCTGAATTTCAAAATCCTTTCTGCAAATCATAGATACCTTCAAAGTTTCATTTCTCGCTACAATCGCATAATCTGCTCAGAGCATTGGTTCCCAATTCTCCCCTCGTCCTCATATAACACAATCATTTCTTCTACCGTTTCTTTTTTGGAGGAATTAGATGTTTTTTGTGTGGGACCTGCAGGTGGATCTTCAACATGGCATGGATGAATCATACACCTTGACCGTTCCAATGGGCGGAGTCGCCAATATTTCGGCCGAGATGCCATGGGGAGCCATCCAAGGCCTAGAGACATTCTCGCAGCTCGTCCGCTGGTAATATGGCACTTCTATTTACCCTCTTGTCTTCCAACGCCAGGTGAAGATCATCGACTATCCTCTATACCCTCATCAGGGTCTTGTCCTGGACACAGCTAGGAAATTCTATCCCCTCAGGGACATTTTGTGGACCATAAGAGCCATGAGCTATAACAAGCTTAAAGCCTTCCACTGGCACATAACCGATTCACAGTCCTTCCCCCTAGAATTAAATGCAGAGCCCGCTCTTGCTATTAATGGATCTTACTCAATAGAAATGTGATATTCTAACAAGGATGTCGAGCGAGTTGTCAAATTTGGGCGAAACCATGGCGTCCGTGTTATTCCAGAAATTGACACTCCAAGTACATAAACTTAACATTACATTTTCACTAATTCCATCTAAAACTAGATTTGAAAATGCACATGGAATGTAGAGGTAGGTTTTGCATATCAATATCCAAATTTGAAATGTAGCTAGATGTTGCTGATGTATATAGGCTAGAAATTGAATCTACACCATTTCTAGATCAATTTTTCATAAGACAATTTTAAAGTTCTTCATTTATATTCTGTGTTATCTGGGTTTGTTTTCCATAGCATATAATTTAAAACATATGTTGATATTTATACCAATGTGAAGGCAGCAATAAATAAGTGGTATCTCCGATTTGTTGTAACCCTACCCTCTATTTCCTTCCATTTCATGCTTGAAAGTACAGGTTATAAAAATCATCTTCTTATCTAATTTAGAGTTTCAGTCAAACATTCATGGACAAGTCTGTAAAGCATGCAATTGTCCTCAACTTCATTAGATAACACACAAAAACCCGATCTATTTTCTTCCATCTTCGCCTTGACTGTACAATAAAACAAATAAAATCTCATCCTATTTTCTAATTGAGCTTTTTAATATGGCATTTGTACATAAGGTAATAAAGCATTGAATTCTCCTCATCTCCATTTGATAGTGCACAGAGCCCTGATTCATGGTCTATTTTCTTCCATCTTCCTCCCTGACAGTAAACGAGGGAAAATCACATCCTCTTGTCTAATTGAGAATTTCAATCTGAAATTTGTACATAAGACTGTAAAGCATGTGATTCTCTTCAACTTCATTACATAGCACACACATGCCTCTTTCATGGTTTATTTAGTTATTTTATTTTATCCTCTTCTTTGACAGCAACCTTTATGCACCCCTGAGAAATCTTGTTGGAACATTGAAGTGATAGGTTCCTACCTGGTTTTAGGCAGGAAACCTATCACCTCAGTTCTGCTTCCTGTGATAACAATTTTTAAAGACTCGCCCCGGTTTGACTGCAAAACAAGCTCGTTGATTTGATGAATCTTGAAGGATTTTTTTGTTACTCTATCTAGGTGATCATTAGACTTGTTACTCTGTTCAAGTGATAATTGATTTATAATACTTTAATTTTATTTTATGGTTCATTCCTTAGATTCTTTGGAGGAGATCATTGAAATCACTGTTCTGCATTGGTGATTTTTGAATTAATGTTTTCAGATAATTTTACTTCATTTCCAGGTTTTAATTTCTTGGTTTTCTACTACTTTTATCATTTCCACTTTGTTTCCAAAAAAATATCTAGGGATAAATACATTTCTTCAATCCCCCTTCCTTAATTCCCTCGATATGTTTCCAATGGAAAACCATGATTTTATTATTGAAATCACTATTAGGTGATTTTTGAAATAATAATTTCGTAGAATTTTATTTTATTTCTAAGTTCTTTAAATTTTCTATAATTATTTTCACTATGTTTAAAGCCCTAGGGTGGCCTCCTTATCCTTAAAAGGATGAGGAAAAGAAGTGAAGTAGAGGTGAAAAGAAATATGATTCATTGAGTTAGGGGTGACTGCCAAGGATTTAGGACCCGTGTCTAGCTATTGGGAGAACTGGAGTAAAAAATATCTTGATTTGATAACTTCGCTCTTCAAGGAGTCCTAGAGGCAACTTCGGTAGCCCTAATGAGACAACTACAGGAAACCTACACAGCTACTCTAGAAGTTTATACTTCATTTGGCAATAATTAATGGAATTTTAAGGATGAAATATGCAAAATAACCTCTCGGAACATTCATTCATTATCCTATCCTTCAATAACACATGCAAAATTTCAAATAAATTCAATGCTCTACAAAAATTTCATTAATTAAGGCACATTACAAACCATAAGACAAGATTCCATGCATTATAAATTCAATAGATTAGAAATATAGCATTAAAAAGAACTTACAAGATAATGAATAATATATCCATCCACATAAATGTAGCAAGAAGCTCAAGAGAGATAGCGGAATTTTAAAAATTCAATCTCCTCAATCTGGGTAGTTAATACATTAATCCTGGTTTTAGATAGGTTTGTTCGATGTGTCAATCGCTGCATCAACCAATTGCACTATTATATGAAATTGTTGCCAATGCAATCTAACACATTGAAAATCCAAGGCTGACAATGCCAATGAATTTGCAATTGCACTAGCATACGTTTTTCATAGCCGTTTCACCAGACAAGATTCCTTTAATATTTACTAGTCTTTCTGCATAAAAAACTTCTACTGCATCCAATTCATTATCAGCTCCGTTGGGAACAATAGCACCATTTGTCATTTGGACATCGTCAAATGTATCCATTGCAACAGGTGTTTGAGCCAAAGCATTGTTTCCATTATTATAAACATCACCCAGAACACCTGAAGATTGTCCGACATATGCACTTCTAGTGCCCTGCTGCTTGGGCTCAGGAAGTTAGTTTCTAACATTTATCAGGAAAGCCTGAAAAAAATCAACATACTCCTAAAAGCTACAACAATTGAAGAAGCTACAACTTTAGTGTGTGGAATTTTTCCTTTCTTGGGTATCCAGCTAGGGCTATCTTGCCATACACTCAGGCTTTGGAGAATTTTGCACCGCACATCCAACAGCTTAGCATGGAGAGTAATGGGAAGGGAGTTTCTATTGATGGTGTGCCCCTCAATTTTGAGGTTGGTGAAATATATTTTGGAGAACCTGGTACAAATGGCCAGCACAGCTTCTACCAGTTAATTCATTATGGTCGTGTAATTCCTTGTGATTTTATTGGCATCATCAAGAGCTAGCAGCCCATTTATTTAGAAGGGGAAGTTGTGAGTAACCACGATGAGCTCATGTCTAAATTTTTTGCACAGTCGGATGCTCTTGATTGTGGGAAGACTCTTGAGGAGTTGAGGAATGAGAAAGTTTCTGATCATCTTATTGCATACAAGAAATTCTCTGGGAATCGACCATCACTAAGCATCTTACTACCATCATTGACAGCATATAATGTCGGCCAATTGTTAGCAATGTATGAACACAAGATTGCAGTTGAGGGTTTCATTTGGGGCATTAATTCCTTTAACCAATGGGGCATGGAGCTTGGTAAGTCATTTGCATCTCGTGTACAAGCTCAGATGAACTTGTCTCGCACTGAAGGGAAGCTAGTTGAGGGATTTAACCCCAACGCCACAATGTTGATCAAACGATACTTGAAGGTAATCATATACTAAAATATATTGTTCCCTTTTTCAAGTCTGAAGAAAATGTGCATTCTAAGGGGTTATATTAAATTTATAGTTACAACTACGCTTTTCAAAAATTTCCATTGAAATACATTCATATCATACCAACAAACCACTTGATCTAATAAATGTTCATTTACAGGAAAATGCTCCAATTATTGTGGACTTTCTCCACTCAAAATGATAGTACATACTTTTCTATTTGTTGAGCACCAGTCAGTGTTTTGATTTTGAATGACAATCCTTATTTTGTATTTGAATGAGAGAGCTTCACTTATGTAGAAAGCTTTTTGTTAAAGTGGAGGCACTTTTGATGATCAGGAATTGATATTTTTTGGTTATAAACCAGGATCCTAGTGTTTGTTATAAACTGGGAACCATTGAAAGGCTTTCAGTTGCGAGCTGGTAAACTTGTGATGTTGGAAGCGAGAGGGGGTGTCTGCACTCATACTTACACCTAATCCTTGGACATAATTATGGTCCTCTCCTTTGTTACTTTTTATTCTAGAATAAAGTACTGAAATTGTTGGGCGACCAACAGTTTGTAAAAGGACTGAAATTGTTGATTGTGTCTGTGAGAGTTCTACCAGGACACCTGAATCAAATCAGGTTTGTTTCTCTATGCATTCTTGTATGGATATTTAAACATATTTTTTAGTTCAGTTGATGAAAAATGAGGTTCAAGTATGTAGATTTTCAAAACCAATTAATATTGTAACTTGTTAGAGTTTTTTGGGGAAATAAATTGTACTCACAGTTTTGAAACTTATAATCAATTGAATTGGGCATTTGTATGTTATAGTCTAGTTTTGAATCAGCAACAAACTTTAAATTCAGGGGAAGGGACTAAAATTTGATTCTTCATCGCCCGTATGTATTTCACCATATAAATATATATATATATATATATATATATATATAGAGAGAGAGAGAGAGAGAGAGAGAGAGAGAGAGAGAGAATTTCCTTCTGGCTATACTCGATGGTCTATTATATTGATGTATTGTGCCTTATTGCTTCAATTAAATATATGTTTTGTTTAACCCTTACTCCAAGGGTTTGTAACTGGTACTTGTAGATATTTCAATGGTTTTGAATGTACTCTATTTTAGCTCATGGTGAATTTAAGTAATTTATAATTTTTATTACCAGCGGATTATGCGGCCCTCTATCATACATTATAGTTTAATTTTTAATGTAAATAATCACTTTGACACAATTTTATTCTCATTTCTTGTTGTTTCACTTCTTAATGGCATTACAATGATGTTTATTTAGTGATTTCAGTTTTTTGTCTAGCATTTAGAATTCTTCTACAGAATTTCCCATTGGGTCCTTATACCCACTCATATTTCTTATAATTATTACCAGTGTTGGGTCTTATACTCACTTGTATTTCTTATAATTATTACCAGTGTTGGGTTTTTATACCCACTCATATTTCTTATAGTTATTAAAAATTTTGGTCTTCCTATGGGACTTTGGAACTTTATACTCGCCCTTCTGAAACACATAAGTATATATAGATTTACAAAAACATGAATTGTTCCAATAATGAAATTATATTTATTAAGTTGGAACTAACATGTTTCAATATTCACCTTATATTCTTAAGAAAAATTAATTATCATATAACAGTGTGATAATGACATTCTTTTTTTTTTAATATTTCCTTTCCATCAGAATATCGACGCTTTAGTCTGTTGTATATATGTCAGAATTGCAACGGTGTAAATGTAGGAAGAGAGTCCCTATATCCTTCGAAAGAGCAACGCTAAAGCCGTCGGAAGCGCGATGCCTTAAACGTCGGAAGAGCTAACATCGGACTTGCGATAGTATTAACGTAGGAAGAAATTTTCTATAGAACGTCGGAAGAGCGACGCTAAAGCCGTCGGGCGACGTTTAGGCTCCGTCGGAAGAGCGATGGTTAATTTTCGTCAGAGAAGTGACATTTTTTTCCATCGGTAGAGCGACGTTTTTTTCCGTTGGTAGAGTGACGTTTTATTTTATCGGAAGAGCGACGTTGTGTTTTCATCGGAAGAGCAATGATTTGGATAACGTCAGAAGAGAGATGGCATTCTAGAAACTTTGAAAATAGTGTCGCTCTTCCGACACTTCATTGAAGTGTCGGAATTGCAACATAATGGCTAACCGCATTTTTCCTCGCCTCAAACTGTCACTCTTGCGATGCCTATGTGTCGGAATAGCAACGTATTGGTCGTCGGAAATTGGGCCAAATGTGCTAGTGTGGTGTCTTTAGCATATGAAGAATTTTTTTCAACCCTAAGCTGATCTCTCATATTTTTCAAAGTGTTCTGGATATTTTGGGCACTCATTTCCTTTGTGGTCATAGTAGAATATAGCATTTCTGAGCTTTGCTTGTGGAACTCAATCTGACTTAAGGGATGAATGCTTTCTACTGGTACTTCAAATTCAACCTTCTTATAATCTATTGTTGTTTTAGGTGGTTTTACTATAGGTTGAAGTATTGACATTATCAATTTCTTATTTGTATAATCAAAGGCTGAAAGCAGCCTATTTTGATTTCTTGGAGTCTGCTTCAAATACTGTGAATAGATTTCATTCTTGATCTCCTCATTTTTGGCCTTGATATGTTTATACTTTTCTTTGATATCCATGTCTTTATCCTCTGCTTGCTGTGATGAAGATGCTTCCATGATTTGTTGTTTCTCAATCATATGTTTGTTAGAAGTAGTAGGTTGCTACTCATTTTCAATTATTGTGTGAGTCACAGTATCTTTCTCTGGATTTTATTCATCTAAAACTTCAATTGTTTCCTTTTCTTTATCTGCTATATTAATATTTGGTTTCTATTGTACCTGAGCTTAAATCTGGTTCCTGTGGTTGTTTCAGCAGTATATGTTCTTTCTTCTCTATTTCTCTTTATGGTTCTGTCCTCCTGAATATGAGTCTGCAAAGTGTGACTAGTATCACCTTGCTTGACAGATTCCATCAATGTATTTTCCAACCATTCAATTTGGTTTGAAAAATATTCAATTTCAGGCATTTTGTCATGGATGTAAGGGATTAGTTTACATTTCACCTTCATCTTACTGATTATTTTGTAAGTATCATAGTTCCACAAAAACCTTTCATCAAACTTATACTCTAGCAATTGTTTCGTTTCCTCTACACCTACTTCTTTGTTGTTGCATATGAAAGGACCCACTTGGTTTTTTAATTTGAACTAAGTTTTCTTTTTAGCAGCCAAAAATTTTGTAGAATCTAAGTTTATAATTTGTCTTATATATTCTAATGAAAACACTCTCATTGGAAAATACTTTAGCAGTTTGTAGGGAAAGAGTTTTGACCCATAGACTCTAATATCCATATGCTTTTGGTATAGGTACCAATTACCAGTTTTGATTTGCTCTGATAGCTATAAAACTTTCTTAATCTCAACATTTATCCTTGGTTGTACACTATTTTTAAGCATATTTATTAATGGGTGAATAAAACAGTTTGTGAAATTTTCATAAGTGAACTCAGTTGACTCTTTTCTAATTAAAGAAGTCTAGAAAATAACTGACAGTGGATTACCCTCTACATCCAACTTTTGCAGGGCTATTTGGAATTTATCTGACTAGTAGTAGCAAAACATATGAAAGAGGAAGGAGGTATAACTAAATACTCCTTCAGTAGGAAGTTTCACAAGTTGATTATGGATACTATCAACTATATACTCAACATAGTTATAAATGACTGCAGGGGGTTGACTAGGCATGAAAGTGGATAGAAAACCAAGTATGGACTCATCAGTGTGCTCATTAGTAAAGTAACCAAGGATAAAAGAAAACATTGAGATAATGTGTCCTGATCCTTCTGGGAATTTGGAGGATGAATATGGAGGGTTAATCTTTGGGATTTCAACATATGAAGGCATGAAGATTTGAAAGATTTGAAATCTTTTAGGAAATTATAAATCCAGATAAAGATTTGTAAGGGCTTTTATAGACAATGGGACTGCATGAGGATATGGTTGCAATTGAAGTATTTGGTTTATAGATTCAGCAGTGATAGTAAATAAAACTTCTTTCTTAGCATTGAATATAGCTCTTAGGTTAGGGTAATAGTGAGCTTGACACGGTGTTATGACCTCAGGGCATTGATGGGTATGTGGAAATACATATTTGGGCAAATTAGACTCCCAAATTTGCACTTCATCTCCCTTATCCAAATATTTTTCTAGGCTCTAGCAGTGGAGATCAAGAAGATTGAATTCAATTACTGGATCAATGATTTTATAGTCCACATTAGCTAAAGGGGTATGCTCAACATCTACAACAGGAGGTTGTAGTGGATTAATAACAATGGTGCTTTTAGAAGCCATTTACGAGTTTGTTTTTTGACAATTTAGCCCTCTGGATCTTAAAAGCTCTATTTTTTAGGTTTTTATACACTTCTGTAAGCTTAGACTGTTTACAGAAGGTATTTTTGGACAACAATAGGTAAAATTATGGTTTCTTCTAGTTCAAACTTTCAATTTCTGCTCCAAAATCAACCTTTAAACCTTTTTATAGACTCGTGAAAGGTTTAACAAAGGTTTACTATTTTTTTCTTGGATAAAACAGACCTAAAATAGTCAAATTCATGCACAAAAGGATTTTGAGCATTTATAAAAGGATTTGAATCAATCAGAGTGTTTCTAAAGGTCTGCAAATGTCTAAATTTCTTCAATTTTCTTTAGAAAATAGGTTATAGTCTTTTTAGAAACAATGAAATTCTTAGGGTTTTGAAACAGAGATGAATATATGAGGAAATCATGCTTTTTCTTTAGGCAAATAGATTTTCAAAGGTTTAATTTCCAGAGAATTCTCTTTTTAGATGTAATATGGGTATTTTTCTTGAAAAATACCTGTTATTTTAGGTATTTGACTCAAAAAAAGGTTTTTGTGAGTCTAGGAGCTTTCAGAAGCTTTGTTGAACTCCTTAAACACAAATTGGAGGGTTTGAACGGTCGCAGAAGTGAATTGGGCCAAATTATGTTTGTTTATGCATGAAACCAGGGCGATAGCGTCTTTTCTTCAGTTGGAAATAGTTAAATGAGCAGAAAATATAGTGAAAAAGCTTAAACACGTATAAATCTGTTGTTTTATATAAAATTTAGTTAAAATAGTGTTTGCATTCAATTCCAATCAATTCAAATGGGAAGTAGTTTGGTGTGGGGAGGTTAAATACTGCCAAGCAGTTATCGCATCGTTGGAGGGTGGTATGTAGAAATTTTGAAATGGATGCGATCCAATGTTAAATGGACGCATGGAGGACAGATAATGGGGCAATACCACCCATATCACAAATCCAAAATGGATTATCAACCGTGCTATTTAATTTTCGATATGGCTTATGGTTTGTTAGATCGAGCGAAGGGAGTGCGAACGATCACGATTAAGTGATGAAGTTGCTGGGTAAATGGGCATGGGGCCCGGGATCTTTTATGCAGCAGGGTTTAAGCTTTAAACATTAAAACGTATTTAAAACATAAAGTCTTATGTTTTAACGGGATAGGCGAGTAGTGGCTTTACACAGAAAATAGGCTATTTACAATTTTAAAGTAACCTTTGGGTGGGTTTTAATAAAATAGAAATAGTTTATATCTATGGGGAGCGGGAAATATATCACGTGTGGAATTAAAACCATAGGGTAAACAATAATAAAGTGGGTTTGGGATATGTAATAAAATGAATTAATATAAATGTGGGGTAGGGTATTATAGTGGAGTTAATATATTAAGTTAAAGTTAATATGAAAATGAATAGAATGAGTGGAAATTCATATAAATGCACTAAGTAAAGTGTGATTTAAGTGATTGAGCTCAATTTTCATAGTGGTGGTCCCATTTCACACTTATACTTTAGGATAATGTATTTTTGTGGGTTTTTTGAATGGAATGAGAATTAATTAAAGGGGGTTTTACTTTTCCTAGGAAAAAAATGTGTTTTAACTCAGGAAAAGGGATTTTATCTTAGGAAAAGGGTGTGATGTTGAGGAAAAGAGTTTTAATGAAGGGAATCCAATACTTAATACCAATTAGTCAGTAAGCCTTGGGTCTGGTCCCAACAAAAGTCAGACAAATGCTCTAAGCCTTTATAACTGAAGGTTTTTAGTACTGGAGTGTATTGTGGGGAGGGAAATTATTAATTTGCCAGATGATGTTTATACATGCCTTGTGCAACTGCTTTCTACCTACCCATCATTTATTCTATCATTTTTTACTTCATTTGCATGGGTGCATTTAAGCTTACAACCCTAAATTCATTTTTCTTTTAAAGCAGGAAACTATCCAATTCTAACTTTATTTCATTCGAGGGCTCAGATTAAACAGTTGAGCTCCTAATTTATTTTCTAAGTAACTACTGATTTGTCAAGTTTAAACTGTTTGAAAAAATCTTTATTCTCTATCTATAAACATGAAATTTAAAGCATGAAAAAGTTAAGATTAAACTATTTAACTCATCATGGATTATGGAATTTTGAACAAGCTAAACATAATCATTATTTTTGTAGTGAAAAGTAAAAATTAGTGGCATTTTGACTTGCATCACTTTCATGTATTATTCTTATCTCTTTTTGTGTTTGGGGTCCATTTTTTATTCTTTTTTATCTTTTTCTTTTCAATTCCATTGATTTATCTTTTAGGACTTTTACCCTCGTTTCATTTTTTATTTTCAAATATGGGAAAACAACTTGTAGAAAGCAAGGTATGTACATATTTATAAGAGTAATCAAATTCAATTCAAAAATTATGAATCCTATTATTACAAGACCCTAACACATGTGATGAGTGTAAAATACAACTCGAATTTTGAAGAAAGTGCTTCACCTGCCTCTCCTCCTGAGGCCCTATTTCAGGCCTTCTTGTGTAGACACTTCGTGGCATAATGTCCCAACTCGTGATAGTGAAACATTCAATCTTCAACAAGTCCTTCTTATTTTCAACTTGACAAAAATATGATTTGGAATGTGATGACTTCCCTTTCCCTTTGTATGAGCCACTCTACATGACTCAAGTTAGACCCTCAACTCGAATTAACTTAACCAACTAAGTCAAACTATCTTAATTAACTCGTACAAGTTTCCATGTGATGTGGAATTACAATTTTATTATAATTTAATTTAAGTGAAAATTAAATTAAAATTTTTCTTGGTGCCATTTTTAACAGTTGGAAAATCAAAGTGTGTAAGCTAAGGCATTGGAGGGGCCCCATTTTTTGAGTCGATGCATTGTTTTCTTTACTTCACATAAATTTGGATATTGCTATATATTTCCATGTTATTTCTTTCATGTTCATTTATTTTTGTTGGCTTGAACCTTAGGGGATTTGAACCTTGAATCTCATGGTTTACATAATATTTCATAACATGATGATCAATAATGAGCTACCCCCTCATGGGAATTCAAGTTCATATTTTCATGTGTAACAAAGCCTCTACTTTTATTTGATTTCAATTATCTTGTTTATATACGAATTAATGTTCTTTTCTTGTTTATAATTTTTCATAACTTTTTGTTTCAATCACAAGCTTGGTTTTTTCATTGGTTATAAATGTTTAATTGTTTCTCATGAACAAATTAAATTTATTTTCCATATAATAGTAAATACATTTAAGAAACAAGTTTATTGAAACATTAGGTAAAATATTAGGAGATGCTAATCTACTTGAAAACACCCTAATGCATGCATACTCAATTGTGTTAAACTTGCATCAAAGCATTGTTATTATTATGAATATTTATTTAATTTTAACACTTAAAAGTAACCATGATGATTATAAGAGTAAATATTGAGGAGTCGTCAGAGTATCGTTGTAGGTTGCTGAGCCACCTGAGGAAGTAGGAAAAAAACGCAACACCTTGTTTTTCTACCTGTGATACACTAGTGAATACTTGATCAATCAAGTGATTTCATGTGAGTTATGTCTTGCTTTTACTTTCAATAAGTGTGATAGCGTTTCTTACTCAACCAATAACATATGTCAGTGAACAAAGCATTATTTTGTGGGCCTATTATTTTCACCATTAAAAGGCATACTCCACCTTACAACCCTATGATTTGTCATTGTAAGCTCAAGTAGTCTAGGTTGGTAAGATTAGTTCCTTTTTGCAGTTTGAATTGATAGATTATAGTTTTGTTTCATGCTTTCTTTATATTATTAGTTTATAACCTAGTTTAAAAGTTGTCTTTTAGTTAAACTTAACAACCTAGTTTTAAATTTATTTGAATAGATATCCAAAGATATTATTTCATTTATTTAAAGGAATAGTGAATTTAAGCCTAATTTTATTGGGTCATGGCGGGGGGGGGTTACAGTTGCCCTCCTTGTCAGGGGCTTTGAAGAGGGATGCTAGCCCCCCCGCATGGGGTCTGAGGTAGTGCCTTGGGAATTTTTTTTATGTGGACCCAATAATAGTTGGGTGGACCCAAGGATGGGGAGTGGACCCAAATATGGTGGGTGGACCTACACATGGTTTTGTGCATGGGTTTTGCACATGGTTTTGGGGATGATTTTTTTTTCGATGGTATCTTGTAGATTTGATCAAGGGAACTATGGCTATGTTATAATATAGAGTTATGGATTGGGGTTTATGAATGCTTAGAAATGTATATATGTATTGTAACATTCAAAGGAATCTAATGAAAAATCAATCTAGTAGTCCCAATTTTCGGATCCAGGGGAAAATATCTGTGTATATTTTTTTAATGTTTTATGTTCTTTCCATTATTTATTTTCTATTTTAAGAATTTCTTTGCAGGTAATTTATGTACAGGGTTAAAACCTACATATTGTATCAAAGTTGTTTCGGCTTCAATGGGACGCCTTTGTTGCTGAGGGTTTTTGCTTGGGGCTGTCGTAGACCCTGTTCAATGGGAGATCTGTGGGATCAGTTCTTGTGGTGAAAGAAGATGGTGAAAATTGGAAATATAGAGATAGAGAAATTTAATGGTCAGATTTTGAAGCTGTGGAAGCTCAATATGGAGGATCTGTTGGTGGGCCGAGATCAATGGATTGTTGTAGACCCATGCACAACACCAATATGAATGTCAGAAAAATAATAGGTGACGTTAGATCAGAAGGCGAACAACACAATACAATTGTATCTTTTAGATTCAGTATTTTTGAATGTGTCAGGGGAAGATACAATGAAGTCTTTGTGGGAAAAGTAAGGGACTTTGTACAAATATAAGTCTCTTGTGAATAAATTTTTCTTGTGGAAAAAGATGTATAACTTGAGGATGAAGGATGGAGACTCGGTGACAGAGCATATGAATGAATTTAATACTATGGTAAGCTATTTTTTATATGTTGATATAAAAATTTCAGACAAAGATGAGTGCATCAGTTTGTTGTGTTCTCTACTAGATTTGTGGGATAGTTTGGTTGTTGCAATAAGTAGCAATACAACTACCTTGAAGTTTGATGAAATAGTCTCATCCTTAATATCAGGGGAGATGAGACAAAAAAATATGGAGATCCAAAATGGATATGCATTTTCTATACGAGGACATTCCCATAAGAGAAACAAAAATAATTCCTCGAGTGGGATGTCGAAATCTAGAGGGAGATCTAAATCTCCATGAAAACGTGTAAAGGTGTGATGGAAATGTGAAAAGGAAGCACACTACAAAAAGGAATGTAGATGTAAAGCTCCTGAGAAAGGAAAGGGATTTGATGATGCTCCTTCCGCATAAGTGAAAACCACCTCAGATGAAGGTGGGGATGTGTACTTGGCTTCTTCTTCAAGTACACATGTAGATCGTGAGGTATGTTTGATTGACTCAGGTGCATCCTTTCAATTCATTCCCCATAGGGAGTGGTTCTGGGAGTACTAAAAATATTATGGTGGTGATGTATTCTAAGGGGATGACAGGAAATCCATATTCATCAGACATGGAAAATTCAATCTGAAGTTGCAAGGTGGAAGAATTAGAACACTTCCCGGAGTTATGAATATTCCTGCATTGGCCAAAAATTTTATTTTTGTAAGAAAGATGGATGATGCAGGTGTAAAAATAGTTTTTGAGAAATATACTTGCAAGATGGTTTAGGGAGAACTGGTATTGAAGTGGGGAGTTTGGATTGGAACTTCATACAAGCTTATAGGTAGCACTATTATTGATGGGTGCAACAATTTTTTGGTTCCTGAAAGTGGAGCAATAAACCTAGTGATCTATGGAGAAAATACCATGATATGGCATCAAAGGCCTGGACATATTGGAGAGAAGGGCCTTCGAATACTGCATGGTAATGGTATGGTAGAAGGTATGTCTAATTTCTCTATGGATTTTGAATTATGTGAACACTGTGTATATGGGAAGGAGAATCAAGTGAGTTTCCCCTCTAATGCTAAGAGGGTGAAAGGGATATTAGAGCTTGTGCACAGTGATGTGTTTGGACCTGTGTCGGTTCCATCACTGGATAATTTTGTGTAATATGTCTCATTTATAGATGAATTCTTAAGGAATACATGGATATAATTCTTCGGGAATAAATATAAAGTCTTTGACATGTTTAAATAATTTAAGGCTTTGGTGGAAAATTAGACAGAGAAGAAGATCAAGGTGTTGAAGAAAGATAATGGTGGAGAGTCCTGAAAGAAGAAATTTGAGGAGTTCTGTAAGAAGTGTGGTATATCATGACATAAGTCTACTCCATACACTCCTTAGCAAAATGGATTTGTTGAAAGAATGAGCATGACGTTTATGGAAAATGCAAGAAGCATGCTCAGTGGAGTCGGGTTAGGAAAAGGAATTCTGGGTATAGGAAGTAGATATTGCATGTTACCTGGTTAACATATCACCTTCATTAGCGTTGGATGATAAGACTCCACATGAGGTATGGATTGGTAAGAAACCATCTCTTTCACCATATGATGCATATTTACACATTAGAAAGGAGAAAAGGACCAGGTTGGATAGTAAATCTAAAAGGCGCATCTTTATTGGGTATAAGGATGGTTTAAAATGCTATAAGATTTGGAACCCAAAAAAAAGGAAAGTTGTTTACAACTGAGATGTGGTGCTTAGAGAGGTGAAAGATGTTATTAAATAGGAATTCCTACCAAATAAACCTGAGAAGATAGAGTTTAAACTAAAGGAGGAGTAATAAGACTCTATAGTAGAACAAGAATCAAAAGAGGAAGATCCACAAAATCCAATTTTTAGAAGATCAATTCGAGAGAGAAGGAAACCAGAGAGGTATATTCCATCTTATTTTTGTTCAAATTTGTTTTAATCTATTACTCTTGATGATCCCAAAACTGTCAAGGAGGTAGTGGATTCATATGATGGAAAACTTTGGAAAGAGGCCATGGTTGATGAAATGGCATCTTTGGAAAAAAATGAGGCTTGGGATCTAGTGGATTTGTCGGCTTGAATGAAACCAATTGGCACCAAATGTATGTTTAATAAGAAGATGAATGCCGAATGAAAGGTGAAAAACAAAAATCTCAATGGTAGCAAAAGTTATTCCTAGCTGTCGAGAATTGATTTCGGTGATATATTTTCTCCTATTGCCAAGTTAGCTTCTATTAGATTACTTTTATTTATTGTTATTGCTTTTTATTTTGAGGTAGAATAGATGCATGTGAAGAAAAAATTTCTTCACGGGGATCTGAAAGAAGAGATATAGATGAAGCAACCAGAAGGATTTGCGGTGAAGGGTAATAAAGAATTGGTATGCAGGTGTATACAGGGACTTCACTTCACAAGAAGCAAAGCATATCACTGTTTGTATTTTCAATTAATTGTTGATCGTATTATTTATTCGATATTGTATGTGGATGATATGTTGTCAATTGGAAATGAGAGAGAAATTATCCAATATTTTAAGACCTAATTTTCCTCCAAATTCGACATGAAGGATCTTGGTGCTGTAAACTATATTTTGGGCATAGAAATTAAATGAGATTAGGAAAAGAGGAAGCTCTGGTTAAACCAGAGAAATTATTTCGAGACAATATCGAATAGGTTTAATATGTAGGATAGTAAACTGATGAAGGTTCCTATTCTTGTAGGTGTAAATTTATATTTTTAATAGTGTCCCAAGACACAAGAAGAGGAAGAGGACATGTCCCGTGTTCGATATGTAAGTGCAGTCAGTAGCCTGATGTATGAAATGGTATTTATTAGACCAAAAATTGCACATGCAATGGGAGTATTGAATAGATTTATGTCAAAACCAAGGAATGAGAATTAGATAGTAGTGAAGTGGGTTTTCAGATATTTGCATGGCACTAGTGATTATGGTATGTGCTACCAAGGAAGACCAGGATTGGACAAAGTTGTGGACATATGTGGCTTTGTTGATGTAGGTCTCGATGGAGATCTAAATCAGATAATATCTACAACTGGGTATGTGTTTAACCTATTTGGAGGAGAATTCAGTTGGATGAGAAAAAGGCAGTTTTTAGAGGCTCTTTCAATTACATATGATGAACACATGGAAACCACTCATGCAAGCAAGGAAACAATTTGGTTGCAAATATTTTGTTCAAGTATGGGGTTGGTACAACGGGATATAAGGATAGATTGTGACAGCCAAAGTGAAATTTTCTTGGCAAAAAACCTTGCTTATCATTCAAAGACAAAGCACATTGATGTTCAATATCACTTTGTGAGGGATATGGTTGAGGACAAAAAAGTGTTGTTGGTAAAGCTAGAAACATTGAAAAATGTTACATATGCATTGAAAAAGTCTTTGAGAACTGAGAATTTTTCTTGGTGTAGGGAAACAATAGGCATTGTAGGGTTGGACCAATGACTGAGCGATCTTGTGACCCCCTGTGTGGAAAGAAAACAACTCCAAGATTTTTTTTATGTGGACCCAATAATAGTTGGGTGGACCCAAGGATGGGGGGTAGACCCAAAGATCGTGGGTGGACCTACCCATGGTTTTGTGAATGGGTTTTTCACACGGTTTTGGGTGTGATGGTTTTCTTCCCATGGTATTTTATAGATCTAGTCAAGGGAAATATGACTATGTTCTAATACAGGCTTATGGATTGGCGTTTATGAATGCTTCAGCATGTATATATATATTGTAACATTGAAAGTAATATATTGAAAAATCAATCTGGTAGTCCCAATTTTGGGATCCAGGGGAAAATATCTATGTATATTTGTTTTATGTTTTATGTTATCGTCATTTTTTATTTTATGTTTTAAGAATTCCTTTGATGGAAATTTATGTATGGGGTTAAAACTTACACATTATCTACATACTGTAGTATGCTTCAAAGTTTATGAACTCCTGGATTGATTAAAATATTTTGTCCTAATTTATGCTAATAAATTAGATGACATTCCTCACAATAATTAAGAGAACTAATACACTATCATCGCAACTAAAAGAAAGGACATTCACCAAAACATAGAAGTTGATGTATCGTTCCTAAGAGAAAGTTGAATCTATAGGATTGTATGCATATTTCAAAATGTTGAGGAAAATACCAGATATACCACCATCAAAATCCCACCTACATCTGAGATATTACCAATTCAACGAATAGAACACTTCTATGCTTCAAGTGTGAAGTGTGCAAGTGTAAGGGAATGATATAATGCATTAAAACTCATCCTCTCTTCTTCAATTTGAAAGGCCTCTAATCAATCGATGAAACATACATGGCCCACATCGAATAGTTCATCATTAATATAATTAAGGTATGCCCGATGAAAAATTAGCTCCCTCTTTTGTTCTAAGCTTCCTCGCCTCCAAATGAGAGGCCTCATTGGCTAGATGATTTTCTTGGAAATTGTGAACTCTTAAGACACATAATATTCAATTGAATCAAATTTATTTCCCTCTACTTGCATTTTTTCGATGAGCCTTACAAAGGCTGAAACAATGAAAAAATAATTACTATTATGCAATGAAAAATATTTGTAATGGTGGATGCTAAAAGCAAGGAAAATAACATTTTTGAAGCCCTTCCTACACTTTCTTAATACTCTTTCACCATTATTCTTAATAATAGTATACCTAATCTTTATACAATTCTACAATGTATAATATACTAGCCTAGTTCCATCTTAACTCGAGATCTACCAAACGCTTAGAGGGATCAAATCTTTTTCACTTTAAAAGAGATTTTCATTTCAAAAAATATGATCCCTCTCAGTGATTGGTAGATCCAGAGTTAAGATGGATCTAGGCTGACTTAATTATTAATTATACTTAATTATAATTATAATTATTAATTTTATGTTTTTTTATTTTATTTATTAATTTTATTAAATTTTATTTTGATCCACTCAAAATGTTAAATGTTACATCTCTACAAAATTGGGATCAAATGTTTACGTACGAGTTAATGTTACTGATGAACCTCAAATATAAAGAATTTTTTAATAAAAAGTGGATTGGGTGAGAGGAAATCTTGGATAAAATATAATATTGTAGTATTATATTTTACAAAATATTTATTTAATACCCCCATCTAGTAAAACATTGCAAGGGGTGTTGAAAATATTAGTGAGAAAATGATTCATTTTTGTGCCTTAATCATACGATCTGAAACGAGTTTCTTCTTTTGTATGCTCAAGCTCCTAAAGAATAGGAGTACATGATGAGTTATGAAGTAGTTAAACAATGTGTTAAAATAGAAGGCCGAATTATTTATCTTCTAGTGTGAGTTCTAATGGGAACAAGACGAAGAAGTTGAGTTAGCCTCCTAAAATTTAGGAAGGACAATAAGAGTGTAGGAAAAATTATGAAGAAGTTAACAAATCTGTTAAAATAGAAGGACGAGTTATTTGTCTTCTAGTGTGAGTTGTATTGAGTTAGCCTCCTAAAATTTAGGAAGTACAAGTTAACGCTAACAGTGAGCCTTTTTTAACCTGTGAACCACCAGTTCAACTTACCTAATATATGACTTACTAATTTTAACCATTCTAATTTCCTTTAGAAGGAGGAACGAAGGCACAAGTTAAATCATTGTTTTGGTGAGCACATTTTAGTGAGACAAGAAACTAGAGTCCATGGGTTTCTGAGAAGGTTGCACGAGTTTGTGTATGGATCTTGTGAGAGAAGGAGAGCTCATGGGTTTGTGAGAAGGTTGCATAGGTTTATGTGTGGAGCTCGTGAGAGAATGAGAATGAGCCTTGGAAAGGCTCAGGGGAGATTGAAGGGGAACGAGTTCCTTGGGTTAGGAAGCAGGGATCAAGGTGCAAGAGAGGATGTTTTAGATTAGTGTAAGTAGATAGAACACGATTTCTCACTAATGAAATTGTATTGTATTTTATGAGATTCATTCCTCAATCTTCTTCAATAATTGTCAATAAGAAGCAGAGGGTTTTCCGAATTGGGCTCCCTAGACATTTCTATGTTGTTGAATTGTGTGACTGTGCTTTTATTTTTTTTCTTACTTCATTGAATCTAGTAGAGAAATGATGTTTTTATGTGAGAATGATTTTTATTAACATGTCAAAGTTTTTTGGATTTTATACATGGTACGAGAGTAGTGAACATCATTGACCAACCCATAGATTTCAGCTTTGAGAGGGTTGTGGACAACATGTAAATGTGTCCTAAGGACTGTCAATTTGAAGTGGAAAAAGAACAATCTGTGGGTTGCTAATATAAACCATAAGGAATGTGATTTGATGTGTTAATGTATTTTTGAGTGGGTTTGCTTATGTGTGCTTTGATTACAATACTTGACGTGAAAAATTAGATTCAAGTGGGTTCTCTAGAAAGTCCTGGATCAGTCATAATTATAGACCGAGAGAGGATTGGTTGGATGCCCTAAGTATTGTCAACAAAGAGAATATTTGTGATAGTTAAGAGGGCCAACTATGGAACTATATGAAAATCAATTTGGGGCAAAAAAGTGGTTATAAGTGGGCAACAAAATAAGACCTAATTTACAATGTTCGTTGAGGAGCTAATGGGTTGTTGGGAGGCAATTTGATGAATCCCTAGTTCAGTGAATGTAGGGAGGCATATTATTGATAGGAGGGAAATTTGAAAAATATCATAACAACGTGATCCTCTGGAGAAATATAGGACATTGTTAGTGGGCATCTTGAAGTCCCTAAGAGATTACGATCTTGAAGGAGAAAGAGAGAAGATAGTGGGCAGTTTGAGTAGCCTATGTTCAGTCTTCTTGGAGAACCCAAGAGATGATAGTGGTAGATTTGACAACTGGAGATGCAATCATTCTGAAGTAGAAAAAGTTGTAGTGATCAATCGAAGAGGAGGCAAAGGACGTGCCAAATGTGTTCAAGGAGAAACCTTCCACATGACTAGGAACAATAAAATTTCCATCCACCTAAAGGATAAGGACATGTAGTTTTATATTGAGCTAGGATATGATGGTCCATATGCAGCTAGATGAGTTGGTATTATTAGTTTTCAGAGGTAGTTAGGTAATCCTCTTCATCTTAGAGATGTTCTCTATATTCCAAGATTGAGGAAGAATATTGTTTTGGTAGATACCCTTGAGGAAAAGGGATATTGTATAATCCTCAACAGAGGTAAGGTGTACCTCTAGCAATTAGCTTATGGATGTAATAAGTAGATAGGTGTGAGGGTGAAGAATCTTTACAAGTTGTAGGTAGAGGTAGATGAAACCATGAGCAACAATCCAGGGAGAGCTCAAAGTAGAGAATGGTGGTTGAGCAACAACAAGATAGAGCTAACAAGATAAAGCCTTCACCAGTATCTCAGCTCCAGTCTAATCTAGTTGGCAATCAAGTTGACCAACAAGATGATGAGGAACATAGCCCAGGGTCAGTGGAAGCAACCACTCAGTCAAAGCCTCCCAATTTAAGGAAATTCGAGCCAAGTGGGAAAAGGATTTGGTTAAGGGAGATCAGAAGAGAGATGATTCTCCGAGCATCAAGAATCGGACACAAAGGTACACAGGGTACATGGCACTTTCGACTAAAGTGGTGGAATCATAGAGCATGGTAGGAAAGAATAGGTCTTTAAATAAGGATCCACATAATAAAGTAGGGAAGTCTTCTAGTTTAGAGGGAGCAATTGCAACATTGAAGAACTTGGTAGAGTTGAAGAAAAATCTAGGTCGACGGGGTTCTTCCAAGAATACCTTCCTCGCTAAGAGGGAGTGTTGAAAATATTAGCAAGAAAAATGTTCCTTGATTTGTGCATTTTTTTTTCTCGATAAGACTAATTCTATTAAGAGAGCATATGGTACAATATGAAGTTACAATCAAGAGAAGCTATATAATGGGAAGTAGGAAAATACAAAATATCCACCTCGGCCCCAATGAGTAACCATGAGATAAGCACTGAAATAAGAAAAAAAGGAAACAAGCGGTAACAAGGAAACAAAGGCTAGACATTAGATTCTACCGAGAATGGGTCAAAACTTCCATACTACATTTTTTCCCTTTCTTCTTACTGACTTTGACCTAGCCAATGTGATGTAGTTGGGCAGGAACAACTTGCAGACTGTTCTGGGTTGAAGGAGAAGTCTTCTTGTCTAAATCAGAGGGGGAAGACTCATGAGTTCTTTTCTGCAAGTTCGGAGGTACATTGGTTTCCTCAGGACTTGCCAGGGGCACGTCCTGTGATTGATTTGCTTCATCCTCTTCTGCTGAAGGAATAAATGTCATCCATGGGGGGTGGATCGCATGGTTTCCAGCTTTTGGATTTCGTCTTGAGATTTTTTTTCTTCTTTTGGGGGAGGAACGTGGCGCAGGAGTTCTGAAGGTGCCCTGTTTGATGGAAATTATGGAATCAGAAGGTTGTGTTCTCGTAGTCCAGGGTTTGTGTCCAAAGGAAGTCCCCAGTTTTGAGATTGATCTAATCAGGCTGACCTTTTCTCATGTATGTTTCTGCACAGATTTTTCCGAAGGTATATAAGCTATTTTCTCCCCTAGATGGGTGTGTAGCTAGAAAGTGGCCTAGAGTGTTTCCAATCCCTTGGAAGACAACAAAGTGCCATAGATGCGCAGGGAGGTTGGGAAGTCTGACCCAAATGGGTATCTTGGTGATAACTGTTGTAGAGAGATTGAAATGTGGGAACCACGGGGTGAGGAATAGCCCTATAGTTCCCCAAAACCATGGGCCTTTTGTTAAGCCTTTTTGGTAGTATTCGCTAAAAGCAAACAAAACAATGAAGATGCCATTTGAGAAAACTAAAACCTTGCAGTTGTTGGTCCAGTTGGAGTGGATCCATTGGTAGATATCTACAGTGCGCAGCCATAGTCCATTAAATCTGCAAATGATGGCACATTCTTCATACTCTTGGAATTGATCATCCAGCGTTGGATGTGATATTTCTATGGAGGGGATTTCCTCCAGTTTATCCACCAAAAAAGGCTTGGGAGCTTTAGCTGGTGGAACTGATTTCTTAGGTGTCTGAGCATGGAAAACATCTTTGTAGGATAAAGTAGGATTTGATGATGACTTTCCAGTTGTGCCCCCTCTCAGATGAATGGTTAACACAATAGAAGAATTTCTTTCAATACTGTAAAAAGAGAGGGAAGAGGGTCCTCAAGTTGTTTACCTTATTAGAGAAGTCTCTGAAGAGTAGAGGGAATCCTGAGTCTATGTTCAAGGTCTAGCGAGAGGTCCTGCACCAGATTCATTGAGCGCACCCAATGTAGCATGGTTTGGCCTGAAAGAAGCGAGATCTAGATCTGATAAGCAGCAGTGAGATTTGCAGTCCCCTGCTTACCTTTGCAGATCTGAGACGAGAACGAACTGGGTCTCTGGTATTCCAGTTCCTCTAGGCCTTGTTGGAGTTTAAATGAGGTTGAAATATGAGGATGGCTACCATGGTGGTGGGTTTTTTCAGCCAGTGGAGGCTCCTCTGCGCACCTCGCAAGCAGATCCGGAAGGCACAACTACCGTGAGGCATAGACGATGGAAAAATCTGTGTATTTGATGAAGCTGGTTTCATCTGCATTGTGAAGGACTGCTAAATCAGGCCGAAACAGAGTCGTGTCCCTGTTACTGAGGAGAGTGGATGCAGGTAATATTGCTGTATCAGAATCCTTATTCCTGACACCGACATCATGTCTGTTTGCGGTAATATGTTTTTCCAAGGCAGTGGAGTCAGCACGGAGTGTGCCCACAACACTGGCAACAACCGTATGGTGTTGTGAAGCCTTCAACCTGAGCAAGGTTGGCTCTCTTTGGGGGTCTGCAACTAGTGCAGAAACAGGTTCCTTCACGGTAGCATCAACAAGACGGAGTGATTCAGGTTCTGATGCATCAGCAACAGCAGAGTGCCTCAAAACCCTAGCTCCGGCCATGGCTCTATTTTCCCTACACTTAGAAATATTTTCCCTTGATTTTTTCCTTAATCATAAGAACCAAAATGAATTTCTTCTTTCCATGCTCGGGCTCCTAGAAAATAAGAGTCTAGGATGAGTTATGAAGAAATTAACCAATGTGTTAAAATAGAAGGTTGAGTTATTTGTATTCTAGTGTGAGTTGTATTGGTAACAAGACAAAAAGGTTGATTTAGCCTCCTAAAATTTAGGAAGGACAAGTTAACAGTAGTAGTGAGCCTTTCTTAACTTGTGAGGCACCAGTTCAACTTACCTAATATAGACCTCACTAATTTTAACCATTTGAATTTCCTTTAAAAGGACAAATTGAGGCACAAGTTTAATCATTGTTTTGGTGAGAACATGTTGGTGATACCAAGCTATAGGAAGCACAAGTATGTGCATGGATCTTGTGAGAGAAGGAGAACGAGCCTAGGAAAGGCTTGTGGGAGGTTGAAGAAAACAAGTTAACAACAGTAGTGAGCCTTCGAGAAAAGTTACAATAATAGAAAATGTCCCAATAATATCGGGAGTCTTATATCTATATAATGTTTGTATTCATGTATCCGTACAACTTATGAAGCATATCTCATTGTTTATGAGGTATAATGGTTTGATTAGTTTTTAGATTCAATATTGAAAAGAGCTCACTTGTATAGTGTATCTCAACTAAATTTAGGAATCTAAGATGGAATCAAATTACCTCTCGCGCTTTTAATTTTGCTTCCTCAATTTCGTATTTTTATGATTATGCTGTAAATGACATTCAAGTTTATGTTTTTCAAAAAAATATCTCAAACAGACCATATGGATTTGCAATATACTCACAAGATCGTCATTAATAAAAAGTGAAAGAATGTTACAAATAGGTTGTATACATTTGTACATTAGTGGACCAATTTAATCATTTGAGAGAAATAAAATATTTTTAATTTCAATTTTTAAGAGTCTTTGAAAGCAACGTATCACACACCTACTATTTTACTTGTGTAGTGCCAACTAGATAGGAAAACTAGAGGATGTATTGCCCCTTTTTCTCATATTGAAGTACAATTAGAGCAATTGTCTTTGTAGAGTTGTAGAAGGGTTATTGTTGTGTGTCCTTTCCTCTTGGATAATCCACCTCCATTAATTATCCTGATACATTTATGTCTCCTTCATCAAAAATGACAATTTTTCCTTTAGGGATGTTTGTAAAGTTTCCTAATAGAATTGTTTCTTTATCCACCATATCAATGGAAGGATTGAACATGAGATCCAAAAGTGGTGTAATTATGTCTGCATGGATTAGATTATCAATATTTTATGAGAGGAAAGGGTGTAAAAGTTTGCAATTGCATCTTTTCTCCCTCATAAGGAATCATTAATAAGGAAATACAAATACATGATGTCATTGTTGTAATTGGTGACAAAGGAGCTGTAACAAAGGCAAAGAAGCAAAAAAATAACAACAAATATGTGATGGAGAAGGAGTAACAAAGTTGTGATGGAAAAGGAGTAGTAAAGGAACAACAAGAGTAGCAAGGTATGTTGTAGTGATGTTTGACAACAATAAATTATGATGCGTGTTGTTGATGCTTGATGAGAATGAAATACCATGGCACAACTGGTGAATTCACACTTCTAAAAAATGTGAAAATAGGTGCATTAAGTTATCCTTAAATATATGTTGTGATGATGATTTATGCTTGCATATGTTTTGTGTGAGGCTGATTTAAATATTCGTTTGTTTGAGGAGATTTTTGTGATGATAGGAAAAGGCATGATCACTCTTGTGATGTAAGGTAAAGGCAAAGCAAAGACATGATGCAAGGAAAGACAAAAATATGATGCAATTCAAGGCAAGACGCAAGTCTAAGGAAAAGGCATGAAGAATTTCTAATTTAAAGGAGGTGATGGCATGCTCAATGTGTTGATGCGGGTATTGGAGGTGAAGGAGAATAACTTAATGGAGCTTTTTTTCGTATGGGTTTGTTGATCAACATTTAACATAAGTCACTGGTGTGATTAAATGGTTGATAAGTCATATCGAATAGTGAAACATTTGAGGAGATAGCCGAGTTAAAACAAGGCGAGAGAGGTCAAAGGCTCAAAAACCAAAGGTGGAAACAATACTAAAGATGCGGAGGTCTAAAAATAAAAAGACATCGCAAATATAGAAGGTACAAATGAGTAGTACGAGGAGCGCAAAGCAAAAGCGTTAAAAGAAATACCGCTCCACAAATATGCCCACAATGGAATGCAACAAGGGCTGAATTCCGAGGGGGTCGAGTGGTGAGAGGGGGAAGGACCCCGTACCCCCGCGGAATTGAAGTAACACGACGTGGTGGGGACCCAAGGCCAGGGTGAAGTGGCAAGAGCGGGACCCGAAGCAAAGGAGATGACGTGGCAGCAGAAAAACAGAAACAGGAGATGACGTAGCAGGGCTAACGTGCGGGACCCAAGGATCGGTATGCTATGTTTCGAATTTGTCTTATGAGAAATATGTTCAAGAATCGTGGGTTTTATATGGTAAAAAGGTAAGGTAAAGTCCTCTAGGTTAGCTGGTACTGAGGCCCATACCAGTATTAAACCCGACACGCGGCGCCCACCTGCACTCTGACACACCCAATCCCTACGCGCCGCGTGCCCCACTGTCAGTGTCCTTATGACACTTGCCTTCTTTCGTTTTACCCATCCGTCTTTTTACCTCAAAACGCCCAGTCCAGAAATAACAGTTCTCCCATATTTTACTCCAGTAAAAAGTCGCAGGTCTTCAGCTACGGCATATACCAAGTAGGAAAGAGCGCCTGGTCTACCCAATCATTGTCAGAGTTCCCTGCGTTGCTTTCCCGAGCAGATTTACCTTCCGTCCAGGTACTCCGTCATTCATACTCCCTCTGTTTTCCTTTCGATTTTTCAAATTCTTGTATGTCGGCCATGGGAAGGGGAACGCCCAAGAAAAATGAACCAGAGACCCCTCAGGTCCGTGAATCCAGGAACCCACCTGGGTTCGACCCTCTCATCGAACTGCAAGCTAGTATCTGTGACCCTAAATACCCATTTGACGTCTGCAGCATTAAGCCCGAGCTTTTCAGACGTCATGTTATGAACAAAGACCGTTACCGGGTAGTCGTGTCTGGCTTGTACCACCAAATTGCCCCTCAAGTTCACTCTGTGGTTGATTTTATCTCCTGGCTCAGAGATGTTTTCGACGAGCATCGGGGCACCTTCACCTCTCCTCAGGCGAACAAAGTTTTTTCCCTTTCCCCCGATACTATCAAGCAAGCCCTCCGCTTTCCCACAAGCGCCACATATATCAGTTTCAGAGAAGTAGCTTTAGCCGCCCAGTTCACCAAACAGCCACGGGAGACTCGGCAAGCCTTCATCTCCTCTATAACCGGCAACCAGGTTACCTCTCTTCCTGCCATAGAGCCTTTTCCATTAAGTTTGTTCGAAGAGGAAGTTTGGCCCATTCTCTCTCTCATTACTGGCCTTTTAGGGGTAGGAAGTCCAGAAGAGATTTCCATGGTGTGCGTCCATCTCTTATGGCTCATGTCTCAAAAGGGGGTAGTATTAGATATTCTTGGTTTCCTTGCCACTGCCATTCGAACCTAGTTCCAGGAGCTTCCAGAAACCCGTCAGTTCCGTTTTTGTTCAATGGTTTTCTATCTCTTCTTGTACCAGCATGCCGATAAATTTGATGGTTTAGGGTTAGACAAATTATATCGTGAGAATTCCCAACCCCGACCAGTTTTCGACTGGAATTGCTCTGTACGTCAATTACCTAAGGAAGAGGGTTCTTCCAGTTTTGTGAATAGTTTCATGTCTATTGCCTATACCATTATTCATGACTCGCCTTCACCTAGGGTCTTTCCAGAAATGAAAAGTTGGCTGCAAGCTGGAAAATCCCAGAGCACTAGGGATTGGTTTCTATTCGATGACTACACTAAAATTCGGGTCTATGGAGCCGAAGTTTCCCCTTACCGGCTGCCAATGTTTCCTGTTCGTCGAGTTTATGCGCTCGAATACATCCAGCAGACCCTCAAGGCCGATCAGCTCCATTTCGTTCCTGCCAAGAAGGGTTACATCCTAAGGCTCCCCATTGAAATCGGCCCTTTTGTGCTGAACTCGAGACATGCCTTCCCAATCGTTGAGAAAACGCTGCAAGGTCTAGACCTAAGGCTGGGAAAAAGTTGAGCTTATGACCCTCGAGAAATTATCTCAAACAAAAGAAAAAGGAACAAGTCCGCGCCTTATATGCATGAGCCGAGGCCATTCATGGAATGGAGGGCTAATCTCGAAATTTGGACTTTGGTTTCGCAGATGGAAACAGATTCATCTGCTACAGGGGAGGAAGAGAACGTCAATAAAGACACAGGAAGAGAAGAAGCAGGCACATTAGGAGCAGTTCCCCCTCACAAAAAGAAAAAAACAGCCTCCAGTGAGGCAGAAGTCATAGGAGAGGAACAACTGCTTGAACCCTTCACAGTGTATGGTCAATTGGATAAAGGCGAGGCCGGGATAAAGGTGCTAAGGGACAGTACCACTTCTTCCGACTTCACAGAGGTCACACAGGCCATCATAGAGCATACCTCACCAAGGGCAATTGAAAGGGATCAGGAAAATAGAGCAATCCGAGATAAATATAAAGCTGAGCTGGGAGGGTACGTTGAGAAATATCACACCAGGCTCTCTGCCTCCATGAACGCGGACACCGAAAACCTGGTATTATCTATGGCAGAAGCTATCTTGGACCCTAATTCAGGTGTCACTAGCTATCGGGTGCTCGAGTATGCGATCGACATGAAGAAAGTGCCAGCCAACGACATGTGCGACCTATTCCAGACCGTATGTGATATGATGAAAGATGAACTGATGCGGGTCACCATCGCGCTGAGGAAGTTGGAGCAGAAACATGAGCAAGTCAGGGCTACCCTGAAAAGTGAATAGGTTAGCTGTCGCGCCCGAGCAAATCAGGTACGTTTTCTCCAAGACCAAATCAAGGGAAAGGATACGGGGGAAACAAACCCACGGGCGGCTTTGATTGAACAACTGCAGAAGGAAGTCACGTCAGCAAAGGGTCAAGCCCGCATACCAGCCTCCCACCATGTCCAGACGGCTGAACTGGTGCAAGTAGAGCAAGAGAAGGCAGAATTGTCCAGTAAACTATCAAAGGAAAGAGAGGAGAAAGAAAAGATGGCTGAAAAAATCACCATACTACAGACTAAGGCGACAGAGCTGCAAGCTAGATGGGACTCACACAGCTGCCAGCCGACCGTGACTCCAAGTGGAACCAGCTCACCGTCTGAGCAATTGGCCGCAGCTAGAGCTTGAAATGAGGTATTGGAAAAGCAGGCATCCATAGCCAGGCAAAAGATCACAAACTTAGAAAACTCTCTGGCTAAGAACACCAGAAGAATAGAAGAGTTGCAGAGAGAAATAGAGCAGGAAAAGAAGACGACGGCTGATCAACAGAAAATTATAGCCGACTTCAAAAGCCGTGCAAAGGGAAATCTCACCCTCCTTGAGGCTAGGAGTATAATTTGGTCTGATATAATCTCTGCGGTGACCGAACAATGGGGTTTCTTAAGGACGATGGGAGAGAATAAGTCTGCTATACCCTATCTCAGTAGGAAATTGCAGGAAGCAGACCTCGATTTGTCCAACAGGGCTCAACATGCCAAAGAGTATATTTCGTTCCTGAATGAGCTGGGATCAGATGACATGGAGAAGCACGGTATTCCAAGCCGATTCACGGAGGCTATTGAATGTCGAAAAATCATCAACAAAGAGATGGCCCGAGTCACAGCTTCGAGAGCTCTCCAACAGGTGGTCGCCAACGTGGAACAATTCGACGCAGTATGGGGTGAGATCATGACAGCGGGACTTCCTTCCTGTTGGGACCCGACCACTCCTTCTGTGCTCTTGCCTTTGACACAATATACAGTGCGCCTGCAAGAAGAAAAAGATCGAACCGACCTCCAGACAGGTAAACCTGCTCAACTCAAGGCCGACATGATTGTTTCATTCCTTCGAAAAGAGTTCACCCTCCTCCATTTGATAAAACACAAGCTTCCTACTGGGGTGGGTTTCCACGTCCTCACAGAGGCCTTTGTCGAGGTGGAGGGGTTCCCAGCAATGCCCGAACCAGCTGCAGACAGTCAGTAGAGGTGCACTCAATTTACGAGCCAGTATGCCAGTTCATCTGCGAACGTGCCGCCACCAAAATCAGCAACTGCCTCAACTCTTCCGCACCTATGATAGCTTGTCAACTCATGATTTGGCCTCAACGGCCTATTTACTTTTTACTGAATTAGTTTCTTTTAAGTTTCGAGTGGGTTGTTTGCCCCACTCCAGCATTTTACTTTTCATCAAACTGCTGTTTAATTTTCTGTTTTTGAAAACGGCCAAGGGCCTGACTATCCATGATGAGAGGCCTGATTCCTCATCATGAATTTTGCTGTTTTGAGAATGACCTTTAACAAATTTTGGTTATGCGAAGAAGATATTTTCCAAAAAATATCTTCTCGCTGAGATAGGAAGAAGCCTATATAAGTAAGATCGAATGAGAAAAAAAGGGTTCCAGATTTCCTGAAGAAAATCGCAGTGTAAAAGTTTTTGTATGCTTGTCGTGGAATTATCAATGCAAATACACAGAGCCCGTGGGGTTTCAATGAAGAGAAGTTCTAGTTATATATGAGGATTCCAGTCTTAATGCTATATAGTTCGTGACTCTTTCCTTGTGATATTGTATCATTGTTCTCTACATTGTTTTCAATTTCCTTTTATCGTGTCTTGGAATGTGAGTAACTTGTCAGCTCGGGTATGAATTTATCGTTGTTTGATACTCATGCTTTACTGGTCTATGTTGCTTTAAATATGGCTCATACACGATATGTCGTTCCGCTTAACACATCATTCATATTTCCTCTGTATTAAACATCATGGAATGTTACTCTCACTGAACTGATTGATATGTATGGATTCTTAGTTCCTAAGCCCATATTATGTTGAAATATGTTTTCTAAGCACCATTTCATTGGTAGTTAGTACTCCCCTTTCACTTTCTGCGCCCCAAATATTTTTCTGTTTAAAATACCTATATGTCTTTGAGAAACTGGCCCTCTCTGATGAAAGTTGTCTCTAAGTTGTCTGAAGTATATATGTATTGAAGATTCCCTTCTTGTCTTTACAGTGTCTTTATAAATTGCTAAATCCGAAGGTAGTTTGGTCCCATCCATATGATGATGCTTTGCACAAGTTGAAAAGGTAGAGAGTCCTAAGCTGATAATGAGCCTGAAATATACCTTATACTCCCTACTGTTTAATATGTCCTAGGCACTGGTCTTTGGCAATTCAAGGCTGTCTCTAGGAGCTACAACATCTTTTTGGAGCCATTGTCGGGGAACGAAGTTGAAGAAATTGAAATCCCTGGGCCTCGAAAAAATCCATTCACTCTTCAGTTAGGTGAGCACGAAGAGTTGAGAGTTGTGCACCCCCACCTTGGCGACTCCACAATCATTTTACAATCAAACCTGTTTGCAGTCCTGGCTCCCCGTAAGCCACACCTGAGGTCAGATACATCTCAGCCAAGGACACCTTCTATGTCTGACCCAGAAAGAATCCTACATAGAAGAAGCGGGAGGGGAAGACCATTTTTTCATACTGAAATTCTGCCGCTCTCTCTAGAAGACCTCCCTTCTTCCTCTTCTCAGGTCGCCCAGTGGCAAGATTCTAACTCCGCTCTGGGTGAAGTCGGCTATTACTCTGACTATTTACCCGCGGGAAATATCCGAGTCAAATACGAGGCTGAGTCAGTGGATACCACCCGTTACATATTCCATCCTACTCCAGAAACAGAAGAAGTTAAAGAGGTCACGGAAGTATATGTTGTTACCACTCCACCCTTGTCTCCATCATCCCAAGCTGCCGTCCATTATATCCCTATCATCATTCACACTGCGCTTCCACCTAATCCTCCACTTACTCATCAAGCCCTCTTATTACCTCCACCTCCTCCTCCAATGGCGAATGTCCCGGGCTTCCTGCAAAACAGATACGCCCCTCTGGAACTACCTGCAGTATTAAATGATATGCCGCAAGATTATTTAAAAATTCTACCTCGATTCAGTGGTGAGAATGAGATTGAAGCCCAGAAACATATCGAAGTCTTTTGCTCTTTTGCAGAGAATTTTAATGTGGAACATCTGGACGTAGTCCTAAGGCTTTTTGTGCAATCCTTAGATGGGGAAGCTAGGAAGTGGTTCAAGACACTTGGAGCTTGTTCTATCAATACATGGGAGGGAATGGAGGATATCTTTATCAAAAAATGGGGAGAAAAGAAAGATCATGGGAATGTTCTTACTGAATTCAACACCCTGAAAAAGAAACATAATGAAGGGGTGTCAGATTTTATCAGAAGATTTAACAAATTGTACCTAAGTCTCCCAGCCGATATGAAGCCTCACCAGACCGCTGCCAAGGTCATTTTTGTGGCAGCGTTTGATTCTGAATTCGGTTTCTCCTTGAGAGAAAGGAAGCCAACCACTCTGGACGATGCACAAACGGACGCACTGGAGATAGAAGCAAATTGTGCCTCTACTGGAAAATCCAAAGGGAAATAGGAACAGGATGTTAGAAGGAGAGGAAAAGAGGAAGTATCCACCTCAAGCCAAGACAGAGATTCAGCTAATGACAAGATTGAAGAAATGAACAAGATGATCAAGAATCTCTCAAGTAAGCTGATCAAGCTTGAGATGGAGGCCAAGAATTCACCCTCAAAGAATTTCCAGAATGCTCCAAATAGAGGATTCAATCCTCAACACAGAAAACCACCCTTGCAGATACTGTAGAGGGGACAGAAGGAGCAGCAAGATCAGGTACTGCATCCTCTATACTTGGAGGGGCAAGTAGAGGGTTCTCCTGAAGATTATGCCTACGAACAAGAGGAGGCATGCCTTGTCTTCTCAGACAGTAATGACATAGAATGTCCTGTACATGAAAGTGATGAGGGGGAAGTACAAGCTCACTCAGAAATGAAGGCCAATGAAGATACTTAAGAGCCCGAGATTGATGATTACTGTAAGCAGTTCGTTGATTTCATGCAAGCTCAGTTCAATAGAAAATATGACCTCAGGTCCTCCAGAAAGAGAAATCGCACTCTAGAGCAAGAGGAGGACACACCTCAAGAAGAGGCACCTGCACAGAAGGAGGTCAATACTCAAAAACCCCCAGAAAAAGGTAAGAGGCCCCTCAACCAAACCCTACAATCTAATGCTCTAATGCCTTGATCTTCACAAGTAATCGCACCTCCTAAGGTCGAGCCCATCGTAAAAGAAGTTAAGCCTCCCCTCCAGAGCAGAGATTCAAAAGAAAAAGAGGTGTCAATAGATAAGCCTTCATCTGTCTTTAATTTACAAAAAGAACTTGAAAAAGTGAAAATCCTAGTTCCTTTGACTGAGTTATTAAAACAGCCAGCATATCAGTCTCAAGTCACATCCTTCATGCTTCCTCCTGAAGTAATACACATTCCAGATAGTCTCAACCTACAAGAAGAAAGGCCTATGGTGGTGTTTGGTCCACATGTCGAAGAATTAGACCCCTCTACACCTCCCTTTTACGTGTCTTTGGTGATCCATGACCTATTGCTCCACAATTGTATGTTAGACTCTGGAGCCTCCCACAATCTAATGCCCCTGTCTGTCATGGAACAATTAGGACTCCAGATCACTCGTCCATATCAAGATCTGTACTCATTTGACTCCAAAAGAGTTAAGTGCTTGGGCATGATTAAGGACCTGGTGGTCAACCTGGCCCAAATCCCAGCTAAAAGTGTAGTAATGGACATTGTGGTGGCTGACATCCCAGCCCGTTTTGGTATGCTACTATCAAGGTCCTGGGGAACAAAAATTGGTGGGTCAATCAAACTAGATCTAACATATGCCACCATCCCAATTTTTGGTGGACAGGAGAGGAGATTATACAGGGAGACCAGATTTCTAAAAACAGTTACCAAAGCTGACAGTTCAGAAAATTCACCGGTCTACAGTAAGGATAGAGATTTTTCATGCTTGATGTTAGAAGAAGATTACAGTTATGCCCAGGAACCTTCCTTATGTCAGATAAGGACTCAACAATCCTCAGAAGGTCTTGAAACAGGGGTATGGACTCTACATTTCGATGGGGCCAATTCGAAGGAAGGTAATGGTGCTGGAGTTTTATTGATTTCCCCTATAGGAAAATGGGTCCCACTTTCCTTCAAATTAGAGTATGAAGCCACAAATAACGTGGCTGAGTACGAAGCTCTTTTGCTGGGGCTACAGGCAGCCAGGAATATGAATATACAAACCTTGAAGGTCTTGGGTGATTCATAGTTAGTGGTCCGACAGATCAGAAATCAATGCCAAGCTAAGAATCCTCGTTTAAGAGCTTACAGGAATGAGGTATGGGACATGGTGGAGAACTTTTTCTCATCTTTTAATATTCATTTCATGCCCCGGGAGCAGAACGGGATGGCAGATTCACTTGCAGTAGCTGCCAGCACCTTCCGTCCACCCCAAAATCCCCTCCTGAGGTATGAGATAGAAGTAAGGTACCGACCTTCGATTCCAGACAATGTCAAACACTGGCAAGTGTTTGAGGATGATGAACAAGTGAAAAGGTTTCTAGAGACAGTTGGGGAGTTCTCTAATATGGAAATCGACTGTTGTGAGGGAGATAATGTTGAGAACCAATCAGAAAACAAGTGGGAAGAAAAAATGGCCGGGAGAAAAGTGTTACAGCTGAAGGGAAATGTCATCCCTAGAGGCCTGGTGCCCCTAGAAAGGTTGTTTGACAAAAATGATGTCCCCAGGCAGCCCAGCAAAACGACAGACGAAAACCAGGTAGAAGACCTAAATCTGGGTACTGAGGCTGAACCCAAAATTGTGAAATTATCCAGAAAGGTTCCGGACGGCTATAAGGAGAAGTACCTACAATTATTTCAGTCTTATAGGGATGTATTTGTGTGGTCCTATCAAGACCTGAAGACGTTTGATATCAGCATTTTGCAGCATGAAATTCCCCTGAAGGCAGATGCAAGGCCTCACAAGCAGAAGCTCAGACAAATAAACCCTCTGTTACTCCCCTCCATTGAGAAAGAAATCAAGAAGTTGTTAAAGGCTAAAATAATTGTGCCATTGAAATACTCTGAATGGTTGGCAAATCTAGTCCATGTCCGAAAGAAAAATGGAGAAATAAGGTTGTGCGTGAATTTCAGAAATTTGAATAGAGCCTCCCTGAAAGACAATTACCCATTACCGAAGATGGACCACATTCTGCAGAAAGTGGTGGGGGCCTCTAGGATGTCTATGATGGATGGATTTTCGGGTTATAACCAGGTGGATGTACTCCCAGAGGACCAGAAGAAGACTGCTTTCACCACACCCTGGGGTACATTCATGTACGCTAGGATGCCTTTTGGGCTAATTAACGCAGGAGCCACATTTCAGAGGGCTATGGACATAGCTTTTGTTGGGGAACAAGATAAATTTATGGTGGTGTATCTGGATGATATTACAGTGTTTTCGAAAGATGACACCGAGCATATTCAACATTTGCAGAGAACTTTTGAAAAATGCAGAAGGTATGGCCTTTCCCTAAATCCTCAGAAATCCTTGTTTGCATTAGAAGAGGGTAAGCTCCTGGGGCACATTGTAACTAGGGATGGGGTCAAGATTGATCCTAAAAGAGTGGAAGTTATAAATGGTATCTCCCTCCCCAGGAATAAGAAAGAAATTCAGGTGTTCTTAGGGTGTATCAATTTCCTGAGAAGATTTATCCCTAACTATGCTGAAATAGTTAGGCATATAACAGATATGTTAAAAAAGAATAATGAGGTGAAATGGTCACCAGAATTGAGGCAGGCCTTTGCCAGAATAAAGAATGCATTTGTTGAGGCTCCTATGCTGGCAAGGCCAGATTACACTAAACCATTTATGATTTTCTCTTTCGCATCACCTCATACAGTAGCTGGAGTCCTCCTACAGAAAAACGAGGATGGGTATGAACAACCCATTGCTTTTTTTAGTCAGGTCCTTCACGACGCAGAATTGAAATACAATATATTGGAGAAGCGGGCCTATGCCCTGGTAAAGTCCCTCAAGGCATTTCGCATGTATATTCTGCAGTCTCACATTACTGCATTTGTACCCACCGCAGCGGTTAAAGATATCCTTGTTCAGGGTGATAGTGAAGGAAAAAGGGGTAGGTGGATTGCAAAGATACAGGAATATGATCTGGACATCAGACCCACTAAGTTGATTAAAGGGCAGGGGCTAGCAAGAATTTTATCAGAGTCAAATCATCAAGCTCTGGGCATCAATTTATCTATGATTGCAAATGAAGATTCTGAGGAACAGACAGGGCAGCAAGAAGTGGAAATGGCCACTCAGAAATACTGATGAAGTATCTTACTAGTCCTTGGTACAAAGAAATAGTTGAGTATCTCCTAACACTCAGCTGTCCACCCAGCTGTGATAAATCAAAATACAGAGCATTGAGGCTGAAATCACAAAAGTATATGGTTGCCAATGGTCAGCTATATTGGAAAGATCTTTCAGGCATACTATTATTATGCCTCACAGAAGGTGAAGTGGACAACATAATGACTGAATTTCATGAGGGAATCTGTGGAGGACATTACAGCTGGAGGAGCACAGCTCAGAAAATTCTGAAGGCTGGTTTCTACTGGCCTAAATTGTTTGGAGACATCTTTGCTTGGGTTAGAGCATGTGACAAATGTCAGAAATTTGCTGAAAAAAAAAAGTTAGCGGCTCTGCCCCTGATTCCTGTACACGTCGATGAACCTTTCAAACAGTGGGGAATTGACTTCATAGGCGAGATTCACCCGCCCTCAAGTGGACAGCATAAATGGATCCTGACTGCCACGAATTATTTCACGAAATGGGTGGAAGCCATACCTGCATGAAAGGCTACAGACACAGTGATAATTAAATTCATGGAAGAGAACATTATATCCAGGTTTGGATGCCCTGCTAGAATAGTGGCTGGCAATGCCCAAGCCTTCAAATCTACAAAATTTGTGAATTTCTGTCAGCAATATAATATCTCTCTGGGTCACTCTACAGCTTACTACCCACAGGGAAATGGTTTGGCGGAATCATCAAATAAAACGCTGGTGAGAGCTCTAAAGAAGACAATAAACGAAAACCAGAGGAACTGGGATTCCCAACTGAAGTTCGCTCTGTGGGCAAACAAAATTACTAGTAAAAAAGCAACTGGGAAATCTCCCTATGAGTTAGTATATGGACGAGTAGCTGTGTTCCCTATACAATTAGCTTTACCCGTGGCTCGTTTTATGCAAGAGACTCAGGAGGAACCTGATGGCATGACTAGAAGAATTAACCAGCTGGTGGAACTCAAAGAAACGCGTGGTCAGGTGAATCAGAGACTTGTGGAGTACCAGGAGAAAATGACGGAGTTGTTTGATCAGCACGCCAAAGACAGAAAGCTACAGGTGGGAGATCTAGTGCTCAGGTGGGATGTGCGAAGGGCCGATAAAGGTAAGCGCGGTAAATTCGACCCCCTTTGGTTCGATCCCTTCAAGATTGTAGAACAAGGAGGAAATAATACCTTTAAGCTGGAGGATTTGCAGGGAGATTTGCTCGACGCCCCTGTAAATGGACAGTTCCTCAAACCATACTTTCAGTTTTGAAGCAGGCTGAGAAATCCTGATTGTAATATATTGTACATTAGCTGTTGTTTTCGATTTTTGAATTGAATAATGCATGGGTCATGATGATTTATGAAGAGGGAAGTCGAAAGTGCAAGAGAAGTGGCATTCACAGAAGATAAACAGGTGGTCTGCATAGTTCTTGACACGTTCAAGGATGAACGTACCGTCCCCAGTTGGAGCCAATGTTGATCAACATTTAACATAAGTCACTGGTGTGATTAAATGGTTGATAAGTCATATCGAATAGTGAAACATTTGAGGAGATGGCCGAGTTAAGACAAGGCGAGAGAGGCCAAAGGTTCAAAAACCAAAGGTGGAAATAATACTAAAAGGGCGGAGGTATAAAATTAAAAAGACATCGTAAATATGAAAGGTACAAATGAGCGATACGAGGAGCTCAAAGCAAAAGTGTTAAAAGAAATGCCGCTCCACAAATATGCACACAAGGGTGTTGAGCCTCAAAATTGTGCTTTCCTTCACCTCATTTTACCTCATTTTCCCTTGTCCATTTCTATCTTAAACCCAATTGATCAATAAATATAGTTAAAATTACTTCTAGAATGATTTACATGACTGACTTGTTGAATTTTGTGATTTTTTCCATTGTTAAGCATTTTGACCGGAACTAGTTGCAGAATGCAGACATTCCGTAGCTAACCGGCGATTCTGCAGCTGCCTTCATGTTTGAGTATGTTCCAGGTGGCCTCTTGAGAAAAACCGCATATGGGCATGATCCACGTCATGTCTACATGGTTCGTTGCTCATCATGGAGGAAGAAAAGAATTCTGGGTATGGTTTTGAACGTGGGGAACACATTTAGGAAGGAAGACTTCTATTAGGACTGTCTCAGTCCAGATGTCTTTTCTTCTTCACGTAGCCACTTCAAAGAATCCTAACGTGATTTGGATTAGGAAAGACAGTGTTCCTGAATTATTGTAATTATTGTTACGTGCATTTTCTTTATAAACTCTTGGGAGACCGAGAGCTATGTTAGAGATTTTATGTTAGATTTGCTGCTAGATTTTGTTTAAACTCTGTGTTACATTCCTGAAAACGCAGAGTGTTATGTTCAAACTATTTCATCTTTAATGGAGTAGACAAAGTTATTTTGAAGGCGTGATTTAATTTGGAGTTGAATGTCGTCAAGTGGTAGAGGGCCCCTGCCTCTTGCACGGATTTATTTTGCGTAAATTAGATAAGTTTTTCTAGCTGCCTTTACACTTTGCATTTGAATTAATAGTTGTTTTTGTTAGCTACTGTAGTCGTACTCTTTCTAACTCTTCCACCAGAAGATACTCTTCCAAAAGACTATAATGATGAATGTTGAATGACTATAGTATTGTAGGATTAGGAGTTGAATTTGTAGTTGTTTTAACTAGCTACTGTAGTTATATTCATTCTAGCTCTTCCACAAGAAGACACTCTTCCAAAAGATTATAATGATGAATGATGAATAGCTATAGTATTGTAGGATTTAGTTGTAGTTTTTGCTATTCAATATCACAGTTGCACTTGTTCTAATCACTCTTCCACAAGAAGAAACTCTTCCAAGAAATTCTTAAGAAGTTCAAGACATGACTGTGATAATGAATGATTTAGTTGTGTGTTTGTACTAAGTATCATCTCTGTTCTTGCTCTTAAACGCTTGCCCAAGACATCATAATGATGAGTAGGGTATGGATATGATATCTTAGTTTTTCATTTTCTTTCAGTCTATTTGCTTACAATTGCACTCAATTACACAGTCAGAATTGTTCTACCTCTTCCAAAAGAAGGAACTCTTCCAAAATATCACTAATGATGAACAAGCAGATTGTGTAACTTCATAGAATAATGCATGTTAGCATAGTTAGAATGCTCCGGAGTTTCATTGCATTTAACTCATGTTCAGTTATTCTGTTTCAAGTTTGATGATGACTTATAGTTCAACATTGTTCTAGATTAGTGGCATCTTAGGTTCATTCTTAGATTAACTCATTGTACTTGCACTTCCATTCAGATTACCATCCATTGCACAATAGATTATTTCAGTTATTAGGATTAACAAAACAGCCTTCATTATTCACAAACATCTTTTTGTTCTAAAATCCCTAATTGATCTATAACCATATGAACAGAAGACAACATCACTATAAGGTCTGAAGTATCTCTGTAATTTCCTCATCATTTCATAAACAGAGCTCTTCCTCAAGAGAACTACTTTGAAAAAGAAACCAATAACTCTTTGAGTAAAGGTTCTGTGACATTCAATTAAATTGCAGAATAGACTTAGGAATTAGTCATAGAATAGAAGAGCTTAGGACAAAATGTTGCATCATGGTAAGATTAGTGTTTAACTGTTTAGTTAGAGGATTTGCATACTTAGTGATCATTTCTCAAGTTTAGTTTGTGTCATTTGCCTAAAAGTCATTATCAAGCTTTGCTTTTATTTAGTCATAGTTTAGATTTTGTTTCAGTGTTTCCAATTGCATTTGCCATTCTATACATTAGGCTTAACTCTGTTTTTGACCACCAGCTCCTTTCCATTAGTTTTCTAGGCATTTTCATTGTGAACATAAAAATCACCAAAAAAAAAAACCAAAAAAACATCATAAATCATCACAAAAGACCAAAAACATCACAAAACACTACACACAATGCATTAGGAAACAAGCACCTAGGTACATATGGTACACTTCAGTTCAGCAGTTTACAAATCCTGGTTGACAATTAAATGAGCTCAGTTTAGGATACTAGATTGAGACCAAACAAAGGGAATGCAACAAGGGCTAATTTCCGAGGGGGTCGAGTGGCGAGAAGGGGAAGGACCCCATACCCCCGCGGAATGGAAGCAACATGATGTGGTGGGGACCCAAGGCCAGGGTGAAGTGGCAAGAGCGGGACCCGAAGAAAAGGAGATGACATGGTAGCAGAAAAATAGGAACAGAAGATGACGTAGCAGAGCTAACGTGCGGGACCCAAGGATCGGTATGCTATGTTTTGAATCTGCCTTATGGGAAATATGTTCAAGAATCATGGGTTTTATATGGTAAAATGGTAAGGTAAAGTCCTCTAGGTTAGCTGGTACTGAGGCCCGTACCAGTATTAAAACCGGCACGTGGCGCCCACTTGCACTCTGACATGCCCAATCCCTATGCGCCGCGTGCCCCATTGTCAGTGTCCTTACGACACTTGCATTCTTTCATTTTACCCATCCGTCTTTTTACCTCAAAATGCCCAGTCCAAATATAACAGTTCCCTCGTATTTTACTCCAGTAGAAAGTCGCAGGTCTCCAGCCATGGCATATACCCAGTAGGAAAGAGCACCTGGTCTACCCAGTCATTTTCAGAGTTCCCTGCGTCGCTTTCCCGAGTAGATTTACCTTCCGTTCAGGTACTCCGTCATTCATACTCCCTCTGTTTTCCTTTTTCTTTTTCAAATTCTTGTATGTCGACAATTGGAAGGGGAACACCAAAGAAAACTGAACCAGAGACCCCTCAGGTCCGTGAATCCAGAAACCCACCCGGGTTCGACCCTCTCTTCAACCTGCAAGCTGGTATCTGTGACCCTAAATACCCATTTGACATCCGCACCATTAAGCCCGAGCTTTTCAGATGTTCTGTTAAGGACAAAGACCATTACCGGGTAGTCTTGTCTGGCCTGTACCTCCAAATTGCCCCTCAAGTTCACTCTGTGGTTGATTTTATCTCCTGGCTCAGAGATGTATTCGACGAGTATCGAGGCACCTTCACCTCTCCTCAGGGGAACAAAGTCTTTTCCCTTTCCCCCGATACTATCAAGCAAGCCCTCTGCTTTCCTACCAACGCCACATATATCAGTTTCGGCGAAGCAGCTTTAGCCGCCCAGTTCACCAGGCAGCCATGGGAGACCCAGAAAGCCTTCATCTCCTCTATAACCGGCAATCAGGTTACTTCTCTTCCTGCCATAGAGCCTTTTCATTTAAGTTTGTTCGAACAGGAAGTTCGGCCCATCCTCTCTCTCATTGCTGGCCTTTTAGGGGTAGGAAGTCCGAAAGAGATTTCCACGGTGTGCGTCCATTTATTATGGGTCATGTCCCAAAAGGGGGTAGTGTTGGATATCCCTGGTTTCCTTGCCACTGCCATTCAAACCCAGTTCCAGGAGCTTCCAGAAACCCGTCAGTTCTGTTTTTTTTCAATGGTTTTCTATCTCTTCTTGTACCAGCACGCCGATAAATTTGAGGGTTTGGGGTTAGACAAAGTATATCGTGAGAATTCCCAACCCTGACCTGTTTTCAACTGGAATTTATCTGTACGCCAATTACCTAAGGGAGAGGGTTATTCCAGTTTTGTGAATAGTTTCATGCCTATTGCCTATACCATTATTCATGACTCGCCATCACCTAGGGTCTTTCCAGAGATGAAAAGTTGGCTGCAAGCCGGAAAATCCCAGAGCACTGGGGATTGGTTTCTATTCGATGACTACACTGAAATTCGAGTCTATGGAGCCAAAGTTTCCCCTTACCGGCTGCTAGTGTTTCCTGTTCGTCGATTTTATGCGCTCGAATACATCCGGCAGGCCCTCGAGGCCGATCAGCTCCATTTCGTCCCTGCCAAGAAGGGTTACCTCCTAAGGCTCCCCATTGAAATTGGCCCTTTTGTGGTGAACTTGAGACATGCCTTCTCAATTGCTGAGAAAATTCTGCAAGGTCTAGACCTAAGGCTGGGAAAAATTTGGGCTTATGACCCTCGAGAAATTATCTCGAACAAAAGAAAAAGGAACAAGTCCGCACCTTATATGCATGAGCCGAGGCCATTCATGGAATGGAGAGCTAATCTCGAAATTTGGCCTTTGGTTTCGCAGATGGAAACATATTCATCTGCTACAGGGGAGGAAGGGAACGTCAATAAAGACACAGGCGGAGAAGAAGCAGGTACCTCAGGAGCAGTTACCCCTCACAAAAAGCAAAAAACAACCTCCAATGAGGCAGAAGTCATAGGAGAGGAACAACTGCTTGAATCCTTCACAGTATATTGTCAATTGGATAAAGGCGAGGCCGGGATAAAGGTGCTAAGGGACAGTACCACTTCTTCCAACTTCACAGAGGTCACACAGGCCATCATAGAGCATACCTGACCAAGGGCAATTGAAAGGGAGCAGGAAAATAGAGCAATCTGAGATAAATATAAAGTCGAGTTGGGAGGGTACATTGAGAAATATCACACCAGGCTCTCCGCCTCCATGAACACGGACACCGAAAACCTGGTATTATCTATGGTAGAAGCTATCCTGGGTCCTAATTCAGGTGTCACGAGCTATTGGGTGCTCGAATATGCGATAGACATGAAGAAAGTGCCAGCGAACGACATGTGCGACCTTTTCCAGACTGTATGTGATATGATGAAAGATGAACTGATGAGGGTCACCATCGCGCTGAGGAATTTGGAGCAGAAGCATGAACAGGTGAGGGCTACCTTGAAAATTGAATAGACTAGCTGCCATGCTCGAGCAAATCAGGTACATTTCCTCCAAGACCAAATCAATGGAAAGGATACAGGGGAAACAAACCCACTGGCGGCTTTGATTGAATAGCTGCAGAAGGAAGTCGTGTCAGCAAAGAGTCAGGCCCGCATACCAGCCTCCCACCATGTCTAGATGGCTGAACTGGTGCAAGTAGAGCAAGAGAAAGAAGAATTTTCCAGTAAGCTATCAAAGGAAAGAGAGGAGAAAGAAAAGATGGCTGAAAAAACCACCATACTACAGACTAAGGCGACAGAGCTGCAAGCTAGATGGGACTCACACAACTGCCATCCGACTGTGGCTTCAAGTGGAACCAACTCGCCGTCCAAGAAATTGGCCATAGCTAGAGCTAAAAATGAGGTATTGGAAAAGCAGGCGTTCACAGCAAGGCAAAATATCACAAGCTTAGAAAACTCTCTGGCGGAGAACACCAGAAGAATGGAAGAGTTGCAGAGAGAAATAGAGCAGGAAAAGAAGATGACGGCCGATCAGCAAAAAACTATCGCCGGCATCAAAATCCGTGCAAAGGGAAATCTCACCCTCCTTGAGGCTAGGAGTATAATTTGGTCTGATATAATCTCAGCTGTGACCGAACAATGGGGCTTCTTAAGGACGATGGGAGAGAATAAGTCTGCTATACCCTATCTCAGTAGGAAACTGCAGGAGGCAAACCTCGATTTGTCCAACAGGGCCCAGCAGGCCAAAGAGTATATTTCATTCCTGAATGAGCTGGGATCAGATGACATGGAGAAGCACGGTATTCCAAGCCGATTCACGGAGGCTATTGAATGTCGAAAAATCATCAACAAAGAGATGGCCCGAGTCACAGCTTCGAGAGCTCTCCAACAGGTGGTCGCCAACGTGGAACGATTCGACGTAGTATGGGGTGAGATCATGACAGCTGGACTTCCTTCCTATTGGGACCCGACCACTCCTTCCGTGCTCTTGCCTTTGACACAATATACAGTGCATCTGCAAGAAGAAAAAGATCGAACCGACTTCCAGACAGGTAAAGCTGCTCAACTCAAGGCCGACATGATTGTTTCATTCCTTCGAAAAGAGTTCACCCTCCTCCATTTGATAAAACACAAGCTTCCTACTGGGGCGGGTTTCCACGTCCTCACAGAGGCCTTTGCCGAGGTGGAGGGGTTTTTAGCAATGCCCGAACCAGCTGCAGACAGTCAGCGGAGGTGCACTCAATTCACGAGCCAGTATGCCAGTTCATCTGCGAACGTGCCACCACCAGAATCAGCAACTACCTCAACTCTTCCACACCTATGATATCTTGTCAACTCATGATTGGGCCTCAACGGCCTATTTAATTTTTTACTAGATTAGTTTCTTTTAAGTTTCGAGTGGGCTGTTTACCCCACTCCAGCATTTTACTTTTCATCAAACTGTTGTTTAATTTCCTGTTTTTGAGAACGGCCAAGGGCCTGACTATCCATGATGAGAGGCCTGTTTCCTCATCATGAATTTTGTTGTTTTGAGAATGACCTTTAACAAATTTTGGTTATGCGAAGAAGATATTTTTCCAAAAAATATCTTCTCGCTGAGATAGGAAGAAGCCTATATAAGTAAGATCCAATGAGGAAAAATGGTTCCAGATTTCCTGAAGAAACTCGCAGTGTAAAAGTTTTTGTATGCTTGTCGTGGAATTACCAATGCAAATACACAGACCTCGTGGGGTTTCAGCAAAGAGAAGTTCTAGTTATATCTGAGGATTCCAGTCTTAATGCTATATAGTTCGTGACTCTTTCCTTGTGATATTGTATCACTGTTATCTACGTTGTTTTCAATTTCCTTTTATCGTGTCTTGGAATGCGAGTAACTTGTCAGCTCGGGTATGAATTTATCGTTGTTTGATACTCATGCTTTATGGGTCTATGTTGCTTTAAATATGGCTCATACACGATATGTCGTTCCGCTTAACACATCATTCATATTTCCTCTGTATTAAACACCGTGGAATGTTACTCTTACTGAACTGATTGACATGTATGGATTCTTAGTTCCTAAGCCCATATTATGTTGAAATATGTTTTCCGAGCACCATTTCATTGGTAGTTAGTACTCCCCTTTCACTTTCTGTGCACCAAATATTTTTCTTTTTAAGATACCTATATGTCCTTGAGAAACTGGCCCTCTCCGATGAAAGTTGTCTCTAAGTTGTTTGAAGTATATATGTATTGAAGATTCCTTTCTTGTCTTTACAGTGTCTTTATAGCTTGCTAAATCCGAAGGTAGTTTGGTCCCATCCATATGATGATGCTTTGCACAAGTTGAAAAGGTAGAGAGTCCTAAGCTGATAATAAGCCTGAAATATACTTTATACTCTCTACAGTTTAAGATGTCCTAGGCACTGGTCTTTGGCAACTCAAGGTTGTCTCTAGGAGCTACAACAGATCTTTCGCAGCTTAAGGATAGAAAACGCACAATAAAACAATTACCAGTATTTCATGTAACAGTACTCACGGATTCAGTTTAACAATATTCCGCATTAATTTATTCATCAATTCTTCCTTACAATTCCAATTCCCTTCCCAACCTGCGCACATAGCTGGACTAGGATCTCTGTGCACACAGCCAGCAGGAGTCCATTCCACAAAACCCAAACAGATCACTTAAACAATAGATCGCATCAATAGCTCATCATTTCTTATCCTTTACAATAAAAAATTCATCTCTATTTATAACAATCTAGCCTCGACTTTCCTATGGTCTGCAACACATGGTTTTCGGACCCCTATTTTACCCTTTAACCCATTACAATGCGTTCAGGGCTTTGACCTACCCCAAAACCCCTCTGCTAGGCTAAATATAATCAAAAATATAAAAAATGGACCAGTTTTGTAGCTTGTTAGGATACCCCATTCCAACAGTCCCCTAACACAATCTTGTGACTCATCCCGAGTCACTGCAGTGGTGTGACGTCGACTTGCGCGTGCAAGGTAGCCAGAGTTCAAAGGAGCGGTGGGAGCACTTCCTTACTCTGGGCCGCAGCATGTTGCACAATGTTGGCCGTTGTCAGGGAGGCAGGGCCGTCTAGAGCCGTGATGATCCATTCCAACAGCCGGTGGAGGCGTACAATGGAAGACTGAGCATCTTCGGTGAGCTGGAGTGCGGTATCAGCCCATGGTTTCAGCTATTTCCGGGTGACATGCTTGTTGTGGCGACAGTTCTCAATCCTTTCCAGGATATCTAGATGCTACGCGAAGACGGTGGAGGGTGAGGAGGCTCTGACTTGGTCCAGAGCAGCTTCCGCCTGCTGCGATTCTGTCTGGATATGCTGAAGCGTGGAATGGTGTTGGATGGCCGTCCATAGGTGGGTAGCTAATTCGACCAGTTGTGCGCCCTGTGTCAGCTATTCTTGAATAACTTGTGTTGCCTCTATGACCACTGAATTCCGTTGGTCCCGTACTTATTAAGGTTCATTATACTGTTGTTTCCTGGCTCAGTCATGGTGGCGAAATTTGCGCAACACTCCGGTGTGCAGTCCTTGTAGCTCTGTGCAAGATAGTTGTGCTAAATCAATTCGGATGTCCCCCGTAGTTAGATCAGGAGCAGTGACGAGGGAAATTCGAGGGAGGGAAAACTCATTGCTCCAGCTGGGTGGTGTTCTGGAGTTGTGGAGAAGCCGCAGTATGTCCCTGTATCACGGTGTTCCTGCTGTGCGCAGCTCCCAGATAAACCTTTCTGTCAGGAGCCAGGGTTCGCCCCTGTGACTGCACTCAGCACCCGTAGGCTCTTTGGTTGGGTCCATCCGAGAAACACAGAAGTAGGCAACCCATAGAATGCTAAGGACTGCAAAAACCCAGTATGCAGATAGAGGGATCATGTTGTAGGGTGAATAAATAGCCTAGTGTGTGATTATCCAGCCATTCACACACTGTCCAGAGATATTTAATGGTGGAGTAGCCCATTCGTGAGACTGACCATCAATCAGGGAGATCAAGATTACCATAAATGGCTGCATTGATGATCCGTCGTCGATTGTGCGTACTTGTAAGATCCCTTTTTTATTAAATCAAGATGAGCTAACAGTCATTTTACGTGCCTAAGGTCGTTTCCACGGAATTTCAGACCACGGATGACGCCTGTATGTCATTCGCATACCCTGAGTGAAGGTCGATGCGAGGCATGTCTGTAAGTTGGCCATCAATATTTTCGAGCCATGCGCTTCGCCCTTAGTTGGAACATCCTTGCACCTGAGGGATGTGTCACGCGTCCTTGTGCCATTTATTAATGGAGACATTCGCAAATTCTTCAAATTACACATGGGTCTGGGCAGGTCCGTAACTCGACGCATGCCTAGGTCAGCGGTACCCTGGCAAGCCTGTATGTGCAAGGCTTGATCGCATCCTTGAGTGTGGTATGTCAGCAAGTGTCCACGTAGGTCGACTGGCCTTGGAGTCCACCTGGAAACTAGGGTCCCTATGCACAGGATCACCCTTCTCCAATACTTTTCCTGAGCGAAGAATACCAGTCCTTGTGTAGGTGCTCCACGTAATGGTAGTGATAGTGCCCCGAGCCTACGTTCCATGGGAATCATAGGTTCGACTGTCTCCTGATTATCATCTGCGTCCTCCTTGCGGGGCAGGTTCCTTTCCATGGTAGAGATGCGCCAAAAAATTCCTGACGGTCTGAAGACATCGGAGCGCCAAAACTTCGTGCAATCGGCCCTGCCAATTCTCCAGCTCCTCATCAAAGTCATAGAAACATTCAGTGTCATTTTCCTAGCAGAGCATTCCTTCCTCCGTGGGGTTAACCTGATCTTCATCCAACCCAGTTATTTTATAAATGTGATCTAATTCCTCCTCCTTATAGGTTGGCTCTGTATACCGCGCACCTTCTGTTGGATCTAGTGGTACTATGACACGCATACCTTTGATTTCAAACACCATGTTGCATTTCTTGAGATTGATTACACCCCCCATGTCAATTTCCCAGTCCAGTCCAAGGAGCGCGGGGTAAGGATCCGCATCTTCCACAAGTTTTGTGACTTCAAAATCAGCTAGGACCCTTACCCTTGGGATGTCAACTATGACTTATGGTAATCTCCCTAGAGGGATGATTTTTTGTTGATTGGCCATTCACAGCTGGATGATGGAACATTCTAATTTAGGTTCCCCTATTCGTTGCCATGTCTGCTTTGGTAATACATTCACATCTAACCCCAGATCTAAGATAACCTGATCCATCTCGCAGTCACCAATATGCACAGTCAATCGCATCTCTCTTCCAGTGCGCATCTTATAGTTGTATAGTTTGTGTACATCCTTGGTTTCAGGGATCAAATTGGTCCGAACCATGTAGGTATTCATTAGTGCTTGGAGATTACCTACAGCTTGCGGATTTCGCAGCAGCTTCAGACATGCCTTTAGAAAGGGCTCAACCCCTTCCTCTATTGGAGGTTGCATTGGCGACATCGTGGGGACTATTGGTGTCATTTTTCCTTTGATAGGCACGCCTTCCCAGGAGGTAAGCTCCTCTTTTTCTCACTGGGTGACCATCCCATTGCATGTCATGACTTTTACATAGGGATTTGCCTTTCTTAGCTCGGATTTAACTCTTTGTACATTCTGCGTAGGGGTGGGCTGCTTTTCCTGCATCTTGGCTAGTAAAATTGGGTAGTCCTCTACCTCATGGTCCAGCTGCCTACAATATTTGCATGATGGCCTAGTGGGATTTGGGCATTCTCTGGAAAAGTGCCTTATTTCCCCACAGTTATAATAGACTAGCTGCCCACGTCCTCACCCTACGCTTCCTCCCCAACCTCCTCTGCCTCGGGCTGGTGATCCTCCAAAGTGCGCAGAAATTCTTGGTGATGCAGGGTCCGATTTTACCCTATATAAGTTCCCAGGATCCATCATTAAGTCATAAGTACGACAGTTCTATTCATCATGTCCCACTGATTGGCAGAATCGGCACCATTGTTGCTTTAGTTCTGGGACATATGCACCTAACCGAGGGCAATGGTTCATATCATGTAGTCCTGCTACCCAAAAATCATCACACCATAGTGCAGGTCCGCTTGAACCTAGTTGTAATAGGACGGGTTCTCTACTCACCCCTAGGTGTACCGGGCTAGGTCCTCCTGCTTGCATGTAATCCGTCAACAGTGGGCACTGATCCTTCGTATGGCTAGACACCCAACATCATATGCACCAGAGATCTACGCAACTATCCTTTCCCCACTCTTTTTGTAGGTTTCGTATCTCCATATGCATAGCCCCAAGTTGTTCCTGGATTTGTTGTACCCCTGCTGACGTATCCTCTTGGGGGGCAGCCTCTAGTTTCATAGCGACTTCCACAGCGTTCTCCTATGACTCAAAGGTTTGATGTCTCATTAGCATGTGCAAGTGAGGTAAAAACATAGCAATGAACCATTACGTATGTTGTATATCATCATATTCAAATCCTCCTTCCCTGATTTCCTTCTTTAGTAGCTGATCAGCCTCCCATACTGACTCAGACGCACCTTGTTTGAAGTCCTTTACTTCTGCTATCAATTGGGAATAAGATTTTGGCTTCCTGAACTGGTGCTTCAAAGAATCCTTGATATCTTGAATATATGCACCCCCATTATGGGCAATATACCGCATATACTAGTCCAGGGCCCTATCCTCAAAGGCCAACGACAGCTGCGCCCTTTTTACTGTATCACTTTCCACATTCTGCGCAGTCCATATGGAGTCTGCAATGGACCAAAATCAGTCCATATCCTCATCTCCTACCCCCTTGAAGGTAGGTAGTTTCAAATGCACAGCCATATCACTGTCTAGGGAGGGTGGCGGTATAGATGAATTCTTACCTTTTCGCGGTCGAGGTGGCGATGTAGCTAGGGGATCCTGCATAGCTGGTTCCTGCAACAGATTATAGGTGGATCTCCTTTCGTCAAGGTTGTTCCCATAGTTTTTACCACTACAGGTCGTGCTCCCATCTATATCTGAGGTCATTCAGTCAATATGACTACACAGAATGCTCTTTTCGCATAGTAATTTCTTGATCAACAATGGTAACATCCTCAAAAATTTGCCTCGAAATCCTTTGAAGAATCGTCGTTTGGCCTCAGAGTATGATACAAATTGATCAATGGCAAATTCTGTCACAAATCCTCCCAGCACACTATCCACCCAGTGATCCACTATGTGTGTGATAGTATTATCAGTTTTTTCTAGTTGCTCAAGCTGCTCTAGGGTCCACCGAGTGACTCGCTCGTCCTTCTAGTACTTCTAGAATTTCACAAGCCTATCCATCCACTCCTAGAGTTCAATTGCAAAGGTTACAAAGAATATTTCATAGCTTTCAGTAAGAATGTACCTATTTTTCCACCTTTCCACCGTTAATTTTTCACTGCAGTTTTCCTTTACTGCGAACTCCTGGATTTGTCTTTCGAACCAGTCTTCGATCTCTTTCCTTTTAGGTTTCCACTATTCTCTTGTCTTTACCCAATTCCTCTCTCAGACTTCTTGGGGTCCCGACAACGGAACCATTTGTTGGCTCGAGGGGTCCTGACCCAAGTTCGATAAGAAAGGTTTTTCAAAAAACCCCTATATTACTGGCCCTTTCGGCAGTGAAGTAGTATGGGTGGGTGCTGGAACCAGGTTTCTACGCCCTGAGAAAGGATGAGTAAAGAAAGCAGAGCAGTGCTATATCCTATAGTCCCTAATTACCTTATTTTACACAGATTTAATTAAGTCTCTATTCGCATCCACGTGCGGTAGATCTATAATTATATGCTTGTTATATCATCCATACAATAGTACATAAACAGAACATGATAGATCTACATCCAAGAACACAGTACACAGATCTTTCGCAGCTTAAGGACAGAAAATGCACAATACAGCAATTATCAGTAATTTAACAATCTTCCGCATTCATTTATTCATCAATTCTTCCTTACAATTCCAATTCCCTTCCTGACCTGCGTAGATAGCAGCAGGGTCTGCACACAGCTCGACTAGGATCTTCGCGCACACAGCCAGCAGGAGTCCGTTCCCAAAAACCCAAACAGATCACTTAAACAATAGATCGCATCAATAGCTCATCATTTCTTATCCTTTACAATACAAAATGCATCTCTATTTATAACAATCTAGCCTTTACTTTCCTATGGTCTGCAACCCATGGTTTTCGAACCCCTAGTTTACCCTTTGACCCATTACAATGTGTTCGGGGCTTTGGCCCACCCCAAAACCGCTCTGCTAGGCTAAATATAATAAAAAATAGACTAGTTTCGTATCTTGTTAGGAGACCCCGTTGCAACAACCACACTTATTAAACTAAAAACAAAAAGAAACGAGGCAGTCGTAAACATGAAAGTGACACTTGAGAGGGCAAAGGTATGCAAAAGTGGAAGTTTGAAAAAATCATCAAAATAGAAGAAAAATCAAAACCAAAAGTGAGAAATAGTAGATGAAATTTCATACTGACTGTAAACACAGATTTATCATTGCACAAACACTATCTTGATGGAAATTTTCTATTCCTGTTCAAGATTGCATAAAAGAGTGTGACCATGAACTTGTTGTGGACTGAGAATGTGTGAGCAGGTGCCTTTGAAACTTACAAACTGAGAAGAAGGCTATAATATTTAATAAAGCATGAATCAACCATGAAGTGAATATGGAATCAATGATCGCAAGATCCACAAGAGGCTCCAAACTTCAAGTAGAACAAATTTTGGAGCGTGTTTGTCACAATGACAACATAACCTCAAAATTTTAATATTTACATATTACATCATTTGGCTATTAATATTTCATCATATAGACATATATGCATTACCAATATGGGGATCACAACTAGCGGGTTCCACACATGGAAAGATGCCTACATGCTGACTCCCACTATCATAGTTCCCAAAAATATAGTTCCATATACACTCTTTCTAACCATGTGATTAGGATCTCTAATAATGATCACCTAAGAAGTGAACTCTAATCTATCATAAAGGTTTACAAAGTGAATGGTTACAATGATACATTCATTAATAAACATATCGGTAGAGAAAAAAATATGTCCTTGAAACATAAATATATATAACAATATAACAATGACGGTTATTCTTCTAGATATCAAAGGCATTACTAATAAAATTTCTAGGCTTCTCAAGAGAAATAAATCACCATTTATTTCTCCCCTTAAACTTTTTGGGGCCTTTGTTTTGAAGAAACTGATTTTGAATTGTAGATGGAGCAAGTGGCAGAGAGTCATTGTGTTAGGAAGAGAGTTGTTGCGGGTTGTGGAGAATTAGCGAGTAGGTGGTGGAGTGTGAATAGGCGGCAACACAAGTGGCAAGGACAATTGACAATGAAAAAGCAGAAAGACTACTAGAAGCAGAGCCAAGTGTAGAAGGGAACATGAAATGGAAGAGCACAAGAGACCAGCTACGGAAAAGGAGCAAAGGCTGTCAGTGCCAGGAAAAGCGATAGATAAGAAAGGAAAAGAGAAAGGTAGTCAATTATTTTTGGGATGTTGAGGGTTTTGTAGTGTATTGAGCTCTGCGGAGTCTTGGATGTAATATACTGCATAGGAAATCTAATACACAAAAGGGTGTTTTGTGGACTTCAGACATGTATCTAATGTGTGATTATCTATGTATGATGTTTAATGGGGTGTTTAAAATTTTTTCTAATAGCTTCCTTTAATACTTGCAATATGATAGTTCTTCATTTAGATAATATACGTTAAGTGTTGTTTCCTGCATGATTGTAATGTATCAGTGATATATTAGTAGTTTCACTTTGCTACTATGGTTCTAGTTCTCCTATCTCAGTAAGGTCACGACACGCCTCGGGCGAGACTCCTTGCTCTCCTTTGATCAGGGTGAAAATTTCAGCGTTGTCCTAGACTATAGTGAGATCTTGTTGGCCTCCGAGCCTAAACCTACGTCTTGCCTAGAAGTCACCCCCTTTTCACCAAAAAAAGGTGTCGTTGCTAGGTCTTGAAAACTTATTGGAGAACTAGATCATGGTGTCAAAGATATATGAAAGGGAAATACACAGTTGGTGGGATAATCATGTAGATCAGTTCATATCGCAACAGGTTGAGCTCTGACATCAAATGGAAAGGAATATTAAAGATCAAGTCCTGTTCTCTAACCCGGCGAGCGACTTGTACAAGATATTTTGGGGAAAATTTCTCGAGGAGCTCTATAACTAGTTGCGAAGACTCTAGGTCAAAGAAACCCTTGGGGCATTGTGTCAATCCCATCATGGTTGGATGCACATAGACCTAAAGGAATTGCACACACTGGATACTGATCTAACATGAGAAGTATATTTTTGGATTCAGACTACACTAGAGGGATATATTGTGAAGTTTTCAACTGAATGTCATAAATCCTTTGCTAAAGAACAATAAATTCTTAATTTCAGGTTGAGGGGAAAGTTGTTGAAATGAATTCGCTTGTGGATCAAGGCTCTGAAGGTGGATGAGGGACTAATGGCTTTCCAAAGCCCCGCAATGGAAGCCTAAAACTCTAGTACTGGGTGAAGGACTTGAGGGAGAGATGCTATGGAAAGGGGAAAAAGGGGGATAGGGAAATGGATGCCTAGACCTCCAGCAATTTGAGAGAGATAAGAGCACATCGGAGGGCACAAATCGTTGAGAAGTGACACGAAAGGGAAATACGAGAGTTTGAAAAGCAGAAGAGGGACATACAATAAAGAGAAGAGGCACCACATATGACAGTGGAGAGGGAAGGTGAAGTAGGGCCCATTAGGGAAATTTTGAGGTCTAAAATAGGCCTCCTAAGAAAACTGTACAACCAAAATAAACTTTATAAGAACCAATAGGAATTCATCAATTTTTAAGTAAAAGGGTAAAAATATTAAAAAATAATAAAACTATTTTTTCAACTCGTATTTTCAACTTATCTCCCAAATTTTTTACTCAAATTTCAAGCGGGACTACTTTTTGGAAGCCAAATTTAACTTATCATCCAAGGAGTACCCATATTGCACACTTTTGATGGACCCTGCCACACGAAAAATGAGAAATACTTGAAAAAACGTGATTGCAATCCCGTTTTTCATATATTTCTCATTTTTTGTGTAGTAGGATCCATCAAAAGTATGCAACATGGGTACTCCCTGGATGAAGTTAAATTTTGAATCCAACGAGTACTCCCACTCGAAATTTGAGTTAAAACTTTGGGAGATAGAAAATACGAGGTGAAAAAGTAATTTTTCTTCTTTCCCTCTAAATTTTGATGATGAAATCAAATATTATTTTATTATTTCCGCTATTATTTTATAATTTCCTTAGGAGGCCCATCTCGAGGGTCCACCCGAGAAGTTAGACAGGTTCATAGGAGCCCATCTTGAGAGGAGAAGGGAAAGATGTCCAATGAAGAGGAGGACACATGCCCCAAGAATGAGTCTGATGCTGAGATACACGTTGCGATGGAAAGACTGTTCCAAGAAAGACCGGCGACAATAATATAAGGTAATTCTATTCCCAAAATTCCAAGTATAATTTATCCTAACCTTCCTCTGGTACTTTATCACCCGCCTGATAATTTTTTGATAAAGTTGTAAAGGTCAAGTAAGTTACATATTATTCAGTCTACAGTGCAAGTAAACGCTAGCAGAAGAATTTCTCAGCCAGGAAGTAAAGGATTTATACTAGTTACACCTACACAAGCAGAAATGGTAGGGTCATTTACTTGATATCCGCTGGCAAAGGGAACGATGATGTAGAACAACACTGGTATATATGAGAAGTGATCTAGAGAGCTTGATAGATGCCAGATGCTGTCAAATTGATTGAATTCCAAACTACACTTAGGGAAAGAGCATTGCGTTGTTTTATAAAATGTTCCGAGGTGCACCAGAATCCTGAAATAGATGATGTTAAAAGAGAATTTCTACAGGAGTTCAAGCTCTTGTAGACTAATAAATAGGGGCTATTTGAATTATTTGAGATCAAGCAGAGAGAAGGAGAGACCGCTTGGGACTTAATGATAAGGTTCAAGGATGAAATCGGAAAACTAAGTTACCCGATTGATCTGAATCATCAACGTGACTGGTTCATCAAGGCCCTTTTATCTCTTACCAAGATGCCACTGACATAGCAGAATATTGACACACTCCAAGACACGTTCGAACAGGTGATGAAGATTGAAGTAATGGCCGGCTATCCCCAAGAATTTAGGGGAGGCATAGCCACCCATGACCCTTCCATACTGGGCTTGAAACACTAGATAGCAAGTCTGACAGAGAATCTCAAGGACATGCAACCAACATATCTAGCACGACCCAACGTGTGGTGCACACATTTCTTTTTGGAAGGACATTTGGTTTCTGAGTGTTCGAGGTTTCTTGTAACCACTGTTGGGGCATCGGCAGCAGGACCACAAGGGATGCCACTAGCGGGAGGAGTCGCAAAAGTAAATACGCAAGGACTGTACCATGGGAAACCACATTTCCTGGGTTTCTCAAACCAACAAACCCAAATGACAAACGAATATTGAAAATTTGAAAAGGATTTTGTCACCCACCATGTCTGTGCCCCATATTGCAGAAGTATTCAAATGTCCTGAATAATGTCTTTTGTGAATTTTGTGCTTCAATGACCCATCACACAGATCAATTTAGATCTTTAGATGCATTAGCAGATCATTTGGACAGATCCTCCTATAGGGTAAATGAGGCTCCAAGGGGGCGAGGAATACTAGGAATGCAAGGAGGTAGGACGGGGGGAAGATGACCCTTAATATGCTACAATTGTGATCAAGAGGGCCATGTAGCAAGAGAATGCTCATTACGAAGATGACCATGGTGCTCTCAATGTAGATTAAATGCACATTCCATGGAATATTGTCCCTCATTAACTAAAATATGGGCAGAAAGAAACAGGCAGCGGGGTGCTAACTTGGTCAATGCAGAACCAAGATTAGCTGAAGCACAACATTTACCCAGTGTGGCCATAATAACCCAAGGAGGAAAGAAAATAGGAGAGGATGCAAGAGAGATGGAACCAGTAAAACTGATCAAGCCGACATCACCAAATAAATCATATGACTCTGAACAACAGAAACAATACTTCAAGGAAGTGTTGGAAACATTTTCAAAGTTAGGAAGCCACAATGACATGCAACAAATACAACCAGTAAATGAAGGACGAAAGGATGCAACAACAAGAACGTTGATAAAAGAATGGTTCAGACTATTCTTGAGCATTGTAAATGACCAACAAATATTGGAGTATATAAAGCAGAACTTAAAAACAGTGGTAGAAGGAGGAGTGGAGCATGCAAGCCTAATCAATTCCAACCTTCCAGAAAGGCATGTGAGGAGGGTGAACAGAAACAAGAGAATAACCAAGAAGGGATTATGAATAAATGCATAGGTTGCGGGATTCTAGATAAGGGACACAATGCTAGACTTAGATTTAGATGTAAATAGCCAGAAAAGCATGGGAAGCACTGAGCAAGCCTAAGCTAGCGTTTTCCCCTATACAACTATGAATGTCAAACTAGTATTGTATTGTGTCGGTGGGAAGATTAGAAAATTTTGAAGTGGATGTGGTAAGGGTGAAGACTTATACTGATTTTGAGGTAATTGACATTATGGGTGATAAATATCCATATCCAAATTTGTCAGGGATTGACTGGGCATTTCAAAACTATGTAGTCATTGACTTGAAGAAATAACAAATGGTATTTGAATATGGAGAAGTAAAAGTCGTTCAACCATTAGATCCATATCAAGGACCCCGGTATACGAAGACCGTCGGGACTAGGGAGGATGCAGAACTATTATACCAACTCTATCAGATGAAAAAATGCAAAAGAGAGGACTACATCAACCTGATGACAGAAGGGACAGTAAGCTGGGAGAGTGTTCAAAGCTCTGACGTGGGGTCTAAAGCCGCGTGGGATGATTGGCAACAAGGAGGGTATGAGGTAAACACTAAGAGATGTGTTGTTATTTTCGGAATCAACTAGATCAGCACAAAGGTAAGGGGTTATCCCACCCTTGCTAGCATGGATACTGTTAATACTTTAATTAATAGAGATGACGATATTGTACCAGAGGAACATAAGGTTCCTCTAATGGACATAGCCTTGCAATCTACTTCGACAAGCTGGCAGGAAAAACACTGCAACTCTCTTCATAGTTGGGAACAGGTGGCAAAGGCATTGAGAATGAGATTAAAAGCATAATCTAGACCGCAACTAAAAGAAAAGTACAGAGGAAATTTAGATCCCCAAGCCCATATAAAATAGTGTTAAAATAAATGGGAAATGGAGAAATACCCCAAATCCTTGTGGGTACATAACTTTTTGCACTCGTTGGACATCATCCCACAATACTGGTACCTTACAAAAGAAAAAAAGAGACAAACCAATTCCTGGGAGTTAGTAGCGGATAGGTTTGCATGGAATTTTTCCTTTAAGGAAGATAATCAACAACTCACAGACACCTTGCAGGAAATAAAGGGGATTATTTTCTACCTGGAACCCTCGGAGGCTGAAGAAATGCCTTCATTCAGCTAGATACCTGAATCGAGTTACCAAGAGGCAATAACATGTGGGAAATTGGCCAAGAGATGGATGATGATGAGCTAGAGAACCTCAGGCATTTGTCGTTTGAAGTGAAAGAAGGAGAAAATAGGATACAGGATGAGTCGACTACAGAAGGATTGCACCTATTACCACCAAAAACAAAAAAACATAATATCGAGAGTGTGGAAAAACCCAAATTAGCTTCTATTGGGGACTATTGGGATGAAGAGGTGACAAAGGAGATTTTTTATTTACTGAAAGGATACGAAGATATTTTTCCCTTTTCTATAACAGAAATAAAGGGCATCAAAGGAGACTTGGGGGAGATGTGCATAGTGTTGAAACCGGATGCTAGACCAGTGAAGCATAGACCATATCGATTGAACCCAAGAGTGAAAGAAAAAGTAAAGACAAAAATAGGAAAATTTCTCGACGTAGGATTAATCTTCTCGGTAGAAGAAGAAAAATGGGTCAACCCCATAGTAATACAGAACAAGAAGGAAAATTCATAGTTCAGGGTGTGTGTAGATTACCATAGCTTAAATAATGCATGTGTGCACGATCCCTTTCCAACACCATTCAACGATGAGGTTTTTGATAACGTAGTAGGAAACGAAGCATATTCATTCACAGATGATTTCTCTGGGTATCACCAAGTCAGGATAGTGGAGGAGGACAAAAGGAAGACCACATTCACCACTAATTAGGGTTCTTATGCTTATCATGTAATGCCTTTCGGATTCAAGTATGCACCAATGGTTTTATCAAGAATAGTGGTGACAACCTTCAGGGAATATATCCATAAGTTTCTGGAAGTCTACATAGACGAGTGAGCCATATACAACTTATTGAAGAACCATGCAAGTCTACTTCGAATAATGTTTGATAGTTTCAGGCAGCTTCAGATCTCATTAAATCTAAAAAAGTGCATATTCTCAGTCCCCTTTGGAACATTTCTCAGCCATGTCATCTGTAAAGAAGGAATATGTGTGGACCTCGCCAAGGTTGTTGTAATTTTCAACATGTATCCCCTGGATAATTTTAAACAACTGAGGTCCTTACTCGAGCATACAGGATATTACAAAATATTTATTCGCAATTATGCATGTATCACAGACCTGCTAGAAAAGTTGTTGAGGAAAAAAGAACAGTTTGCATGGATCGAGGACTGCAGTAAGGTGTTGGACACACTAAAAAAATACTAGTAAGCGTACCTATCCTGACATATCCTAATTTGGATAAACAGTTCCAGGTGCACATTGACGCCTCCGGGATTGCTTTGGGGGTCATGCTACCGCAACTAGGGGAAACAAATGTAGACCACCCAGTATATTTTGCAAGTCATAAGCCATCGAACATAGAAAATAACTACACATACACTGAAAGGGACGCTCTCGCAATGGTCTACTCCATCCAGAAGTTTCACCACTACTTACTTGGAGGTTCCTTCAAATTCTTTACAGATCACTCCGCATTGAAATATTTGGTGATCGAACCAGTCCTGAAAGGAAAAATTTGCAGATGGTTGTTACTGTTACAAGAGTTCAAATTGGAAGTTGTAGTAAAACCTGGGATATTAAAAGTGGGACCCAATCATCTATCTAAATTGGAATCAGGAGAAAATGGAGGGCCAATCGACGACCAACTACCAGATGTGGATCTATTTCAAATAGAAGCTGTCCCAACTTATTTCGAAAAAATAGCAACATTTTTGGCTTTAGGAAAATGCCCGAAAGAATAAAAAATAGTACAAAGGAAACACTTGGTCATTAGAGTAGTCAATTATCAACTTATCACGAGCCAGTTATACAAAATGGGACTAGATCAGGTACTACGAAGGTGTGTATTAGACAACGAAAGACCATATATTCTTTGGGAATGCAACAACAGAGTCGCGGGAGGACACATGGGAGAAAATCCTACTACAATGGAAATATTATAGGCAGGATTATAGTGGCCCACAGTGCACAAGGATGCCAAAGAGTATGTAAAAAAGTGTGACATAAGTCAAATAACAAGAAAACATTCACATAGAGGCGAACTACCTTTACAACCCGTTAGAGTCATTATGGGAATTTTGAGGTCTAAAATGGGCCTCCTAAGAAAAATGTACAACAAAAATAAACTTTATAAGAACCAATAGGATTCAAGATGATGATGTCAACCATGGGGGATGATTCACAATTTTTTATGTATAAGGGTAAAAATATTAAAAAATAATAAAATAATAAAACTACTTTTTCAACTTATCTCCCAAAAGTTTTACTCAAAATTCGAGTGAGAGTACTCATTGGATGAAATATTGAATTCCTCATCCAAGGAGTACCCATGTTGCATGCTTTCGATGGACCCTGCTACACGCAAAATGAGAAATACATGAAAAATGTGATTGCAATCACGTTTTTCATGTATTTCTCATTTTTCGTGTAGCAGGGTGTAGAAATTTGCTGAATAGATCACTTATTCAATGGAGATTAACCTGATCACACATGAATTTCGAATTGCATGCATAACACATAATCTCTTCTACAATTAATTGTCACATGTGGAAAGAATAGAAGCGATAGCACATCAAATCATCACACACATTAACACAGTATGTATGGGAAAAGCTTATAGCTGAAAACCCCACAGCTATAGTATATTATAAATGGAGAGAACATGCAGCAAATACATAGTACAAACTCCTCACAAGTACTCAGTACTATCTCCCAAAGCTACACAAAAACTAGCTTGGTTTTGAACAAGTCACAGGTTCAAAACACACCCACTAATTTCCCTGCCTCTATTTGGCACCAATCAAGGGGCATTACAAATAGAGATCCGGTTAGTCTCACTAGCTTCTGGCTAGCAATTGTCATTGGTAATTTCCGCCAAGTGTCGGTTTTTCATGTCGGTGCAAATCTCATGCACAACTGATGTCGCAACTGATAGCTAACTCAACCCTTTCATCTACCTCTTTCACTTGTCGCCACTGAACTGTCCATGCACTGAGTTAAAGTGATGTGTTCTTTTAGTTGAATAATGAGTTAATAATTAGTGAATTAAATAATATTTAATTCACCCAACTCATCCCTAGTGTATTAGCTAGTTAAACTAAATACAACTAGTTCAACTAGTTAACCAGAACACCACCTCCATTAACTGTCGCATCAACTCCACCGAACTCCGCCACTTGAGCTCTAACTGAAGTCAAACATGCAATAGCTCAACTAACCCATAGGAAAATCGTATTTCCTTCTGGCAGCTGCATGCCCCACCTCTGAGGGTCAAACTGAAGTGCTCCAAGAGAGTAAACTGAAGTTTAGAGTCCAAATATTATTAAGGATAAATAATATTTGACGTCCCTATTTTAAGGAGAGGCAGTCTAAAAATAGACTTCGACCTATCGACCTATAGGTCACAAAAATAGAGTCCCATATATTTTTACCAACATGACCAATACTCCAAGAATAACATACTGCAATCCCTGGACCATGTTCCATATGTCTAAAAATAGACATAGTCTAAAAATAGATTTTTCGACAAAAATCACATGTGTGGTCCCCACCTAGTTTAGGTGATCACTTTCCAACTAGGATCAGGAAAGATGGTTCAGGAGGCCTCCTTCACTGTTTCTTGTTGCCATTTTCAACACTCCCTCTCAACAAGAAAGGATTGTCTTTGCATGCGACATGCAACTCATGCATTCGCCCTGCAACCTCCACAAGCGCCATGCAACTCCATGCATCTTCTCTGCAACTCCTCTGAAACTGATTAGGCTCCAAAAAACTCAATCAATATTGATGCATTTAGCATCTATCATCAAAGTCTTTGACTTATGCTTGGCCAACTGCACATGTCATCAGGAACTACTGTGATGTTGAACTCTTGCAACCATGCACTCTTACACTTGCTGTCAACTCTGATCCGCGCTCCGATGTCAAGAACAGCATCCTTTGATGCACACACCATCACTCCATTGTTGATCTTGCTCTTTCTTTAGCTATGGGCACCTCGTGGCCGGGTTCAATCCATGAGATCCACACCATCTCCTTGAATGTCGAAAATCTCCTCATGGGATTAATCATGCATGTCGCCCCACCTCATACCTGGTGGTATAGCTGCATGCACTCCCTCTGCCCGTCTGGCACGAAATTTCTCTGCATGAGTGGTTTCTTCCACTCCATTATCCTCTTGTGGCTGCTCCACACCCCGAGGTTCACTTTCACCTGCATGCAAAACTTGATCCCTCTCAAGCTTCAATTGCATGTCTTTCTCGCCTGCATGCAACACTTGCTCCCTCTCAAGCTTCAGTTGCATGTCTTCCTTCCGCTCCCCAACAATAGGAAGCTCCGTAGACATCCCATCTACTTCAAATCTGTAGAGATTCTTTGCTCGAATCCCAACCTTCTTGACTTGTCCCGTTTCCTTGTGCCGAAGGAAAACTTTTCCTTCTCTGAAGACAACTTCATACCTTTTATCCTCTAACATTGCGACTGAGATCAAATTCTTTGTTAGACCTAGTACATGCAATACATCTTGTAAAAGAATGATTTTACCTGACTCCCTCTGAAAGGTTATGGTACCAATGCTGGTTGCATTTTATCGTCCACCGTCGCCCAACTCAACATGCATCTGGAGACCTTTCTGCACCAAGTCACTGAAAATATTTGCATCTCCCGTCATGTGAAAGGAAGCGCCACTATCAATATACCACCCCGATCCCAATGCAATAGACAACATGCATGCGATCAATGAGAATTCTAGCTCAAATTGCGAGGCAAGAGCCTCACCAGCTGCAGTTCCAGCAGCCTGCTTATTCTTCTTCTTCTTTGGGCAATTCGTGGCGTAATGTCCATGATCGTGACAGTGAAAACACTTCACTTTGGACATGTCACGCTCTTTACCATCCGCACCGGATTGAGAAGCCTTCTCCTTGCCCTTCCCCTTCCTTGCTTTGGCAGCCAAAGCACAGTATTCTTCATCAGATACCTTTGATGAAGATGCGTCCCTAGTAGTCCTCCTGATTTCCTCTTGCATGAGATCCGACCACAGTCGCTCCCACCCAGGCAACTTCTCCCGACCATTGACACTATCCTGATAGGAATTCCAAGCCTTCGGAAGACCAAGGAGAGCCAGGTCCACCATATCCTCATCTTCGACAGTCACCCCCACACTTCCCAGCTCATCTCTGCACTGAGTGAACTTCGTGAGGTATTTTGCGATGATGTCGCCTTTCTCCATCTTGATGTTTCTTAGTCTATCCTTGAGCGCCAGCTTCCTTTGGTCGCTCTTGCTTTGGTACAGATCCGTCAAAGCTTTCCACATCAAATATGGAGAAGCCTTTCCATGCAGGCTGGATACAATGTGATCCTTTACGCCCTCCAACAGGATCCTTCGACACTTTGCTTGTTTCTTTCACCATGCTTCGACTTTAGCAGGATCATTAGAAGTAGGCTTTGGAATCTCTTTCTCCACGAATTCAAACAGCCCATTATCATCTAATACAGCCTCCATGCGGTCCTTCCATGCAACATAATTCGAACTGCCTTCCAAGGCATATTCTAGTCGCAACCCGATGAAAGACATTTTCGCCGCGGCACCAAGAACACAAATCTACAAATTCGAATTTCACCACCAACTGATAACTCAATCGCCTCCGATCTACACTTGAGAACAAATTATTTCCAAATCAGAGATTGACTGCATGGGCTTTTACCAGACCTTTCACTTTCCAAAGAAAGATGAATCCGGAGGCTAGCTGGCCCGTATGCAGGCTCTGTCCGAGGAAATAAGTTTGCAATCACCGTAATAGATCTCGACAATTAATATTGCTCCAATACCATGTAGAAATTTTCTGAATAAATCACTTATTCAATGGAGATTAACCTGATCACACATGAATTTCGAATTGCATGCATAACACATAATCTCTTCTACAATTAATTGTCACATGCGGAAAGAATAGAAGCGATAGCACATCAAATCATCACACACATTAACACAGTATGTATGGGGAAAGCTTATAGATGAAAACCCCTCAGCTATTCTGTATATTAGATGGAGAGAACATGCAGCAAATACATAGTACAAACTTCTCACAAGTACTCAGTACTATCTCCCAAAGCTACACAAAAACTAGCTTGGTTTTGAACAAGTCACAGGTTCAAAACACACCCACTACTTCTCTGCCTCTATTGCGCAATCAAGGCTGGTCTAAATAGAGATCCAGGGTTCGAATCTCCTTGGCTTCACTGCGCAATTGTCATTGGTAATTTCCTCCAAGTGTTATGCAAATCCCATGCAAAACTGATCCTCCAACTGATAGCTTTACTCACCCTTTCATCTACCTCCTACTTGTCTGTGTTGTCCATGCAACGAGTTAATGATGTATTCTTTTAGTTGAATAATGATTAATAATTAGTGAATTAAATAATATTTAATTCACACAACTCATCTCTAGTGTATTAGCCAGTTAAACTAAATACAACTAGTTCAACTAGTTAACGAGAACACCACCTCCATTAACTGTAGCATCAACTCCACCGAACTCCACCACTTGAGCTCTAACTGAAGTCAACCATGCATTAGCTCACCTAACCCATAGGAAAAGTGTATTTCGTTCTGACAGCTGCATGCCCCACCTCCAGGGGTGAAACTAAAGTGCTCCAAGAGAGTAAACTGAAGTTTAGAGTCCAAATATTATTAAGGGTAAATAATATTTGACTTCCCTATTTTAAGGAGAAGCCCAGTACTAAGAGGTGGGCTTTCCAAACCTAACAGACTCTGAGTCTGACAGTCTCATGTCACCTTTTACCCAACATTAACTGCTCAGACAACACTGCATCCCTGAGCACTGCTTCTAAAAAATAGACACAAAATCTAAAATAGATTTTTCGACAAAAATCACATGTGTGGTCCCCACCTAGTTTAGGTGATCACTTTCCAACTAGGATCGGGAAAGATGGTTCAGGAGGCCTCCTTCACTATTTCTTGTTGCCATTTTCAACACAGGGTCCATCAAAATTATGCTACAGGGGTACTCCTTGGATGAAGAATTAAATTTTTCATCCAACGAGTACTCCCACTCAAAATTTGATTAAAAAATTTGGGATATAAGTTGAAAATACGAGTTGAAAAAGTAGTTTTTCCTTTTTACCCTCTAAAATTTGATGATGTAATGAAATCTTATCTTATTATTTCCACTATTATTTTATAATTTCCTTAGGAGGCCCATTTTAGACCTCAAAATTTCCCTAATGAGTACAAGTATTTGAAAAGTGGGCAGTCGACTTCATAGGACTTATTGCATGGGTTGCATGCCATTACCAAGAAAGGTATATAATTATCGCAACTGAATATGTGACCAGGTGGGTAGAGGCGGCACCAGTAAAGGATTGCACAATAGGCACATCCGATCAATTTATTTTTGAGAACATCATTACAATATTCAGCTATCTAAGGAGTCTAACAAGCGATAAAAGCACACACTTCATCAATGCCACAGTAAAATCGTTTCTACAAAAATTCATGATATGATATCATAAGAGGAGTCTATATCACTCGTAGAAAATTGGAATTGTACAGGTATTTAACAAAATCTTGGAAAAAGGTTTAACTAAAATTTTCAATGCAAACTGGGACAATTTGGACGAGAGAATACTAGCCACGTTATGGGTCTACAGGACCATGGTAAAGTAACTTCACAATCAGACACTATTCGATCTCGTGTATGGGAAGGAAGCGGTTGTACTAGCTGAATTTATTGTCCCCAACTTATTTATTGCTAAAAAAACTCAATTGTATGAAGTAGAATCAATCACAAGGCATCTCCAGGAACTACATGAGTTGGAGGAAGCAAGGTTTCTTGCATACTTCCACCAATCATTTCAAAAGCAATGACAAAAATCTTGGCACGATCGCCACATTAAGAAAAATAATTTCAATATTGGTGGCCGAGTACTACTCTACGACAAAAAATTTCATAAATTTCCAGTGAAACCTCTGTTGCATTAAAAATTGTCATCTTGACATTCTACTATTTGTATGAGCTCATTACCACTCATACTTCCTCCTTTGCAAGTCTTACACATCAGTTCATTGATCACTATGATGGGCATGATTTATAATATTTACTATACAGATGCTATTTAATGTTTTCTTTTTTGTGACTGTAGGTTTACAAAGATAATTCCTTCAAGTGCACAAGGGACAACAACTTCGAACAAGCATTGGATCTACGGTAAGACTTTAACACCTTTATAGTATTCTTTTGTAAATCGCATATGTTTAGAGAAAGATAGGTTTATTTGGCTGTTTTTTGCTAGATTACCTTTTGGTACTAGGGATATTGATCTTGTCTACAAGATTGAATTATCCACATAACAAATTGGTGACTCCGCTGGGGAAAGAACTTGTTGTTTTTGTTTTTCCTTTATTTCGATTTGAGAAAATGTCTTTTTTGGTTTTTGATTGATGGATAATTGACTGGGTAGCTTAGCTTTACTTTTCTTTTAAAAATTTTGTAGTCTTTTGAGTTTTTATTAAACTTTTCTAGGGACCGCACTTTGTTTTCTTGCACAGTGCGGGCAATTTTGCAATTTCCTTTAGTAGACAGTGGGGGACTGCACCTGTTACTTCTGGGAGCCTGCAAAGACTGTTAAAATTTTTGAAAAATTCTATATTTATTCTTCTAGTTTATCTTTAATTTGATTTAGGGTTTCTAGTGTCTGCCCAGATTTGTGTTGTTTCTGTCAAAAGTCTCTTGTGAGTGAGTTCCAACAGTATTTGTGTTTTTTATGATTCTCTAGAAGTTTTTCATTTTGGATTTCTTTTCACTTGGTCTCTGTAGTGACTCAAAGATTGTAAGCTTGAAATACCTCAGATTACATTGGTATTTTTGTCTTCTTGATGAGTCTGACCTGGTTGTGAAATACATCCTTTCTTGAGAAATAGATCTAGTTGTTGCAAATCTTTGAAAAAACTTTGTGATAAGTTTTGAATTTCATTTTTATAAAAGAAAACATATCTGGATGTTTTTTTTTATTTGTTTTTTATTTTGGACAAATGAATCCTTAGTTTACTGAACAACTAAGTAAAACATTAAAAATATATATATATATAAAGCTTTTATTCAATTAGATTTCTAAATTTTGTAGATCTCAAAATTAGTTTTTCTTAGTTTTGAGTGCTTTTTAGAACTTATAGATCTCTTTTGAAGGAAAATTGTTTTTTGTAGTTTCAGCTTTTGAAAGTTAAAGGGATTTATTGTGAGCATTGATTATTAGTCTTGTTTTGAGTTATTGTTGAAAATACAAAAAGATTCTCTTCCATTTATTCTTTATGTTCAAAGAAAGAATTGTCTCTTAAAAGAATTGCATTCTCGAACTCTTTCTTTAGCTCAAATTTCATTGAAAGAAAAATGAATTGATTATCATTTTTAGGTTCATTTTTTAGTTTTTTTGGAAGTCGAGTCTTCACACCATCAAATTTTCATTTCCATACCTATTGACTTAAAGAACAACCCATAAAAACAATGCTTAATTAAAATTCATCTAGTAATCTTTTTATTTCTAGGGCTCTTATCACCAATATAGCTTAGGCTAGTATCTTGGAGTAGGGAGTAATTAACTCTCCAAGATAGTAAAACAAACAAGTAGATAAATCTTGCGGTAGGGAATAAATCCAATTGTAATTGGTACAATATGGGAAGCTTCTCTTAAAGGAGTTAATCACGAGATCATGTCCGAACCTTTGAGGCAATAAATTCTATTTCATTGGGAAAGATAGAAGATCTGCGTGCATTACAAACGGTAAACCTTAGATTAACCATTGTCGAGGAGCCTGGGATCACTTGTCGGTAAACCTCGGATTGACCATGTCGAGGAGCCTTCAAGGGGATTGAGCTTTATTGCTCTGCCCTTGCGCGTGGAATTGGATCGTAGACTATTCCCCCAATTGTATTTGTTACTATTGGTAAACTTAGTGTCCATAAGCTTAAGATTATTTCCTAAGGTGCTAGTGAATGAAAGATCTCACTGTACTTGGAGTAGACGTCGACTAAACTCACTTGGAATCTCTGGGGGGTTCTCTTCACTCGAGATGGTTTTGTGAAGAAACTTGTGCCAGTCTGTTTCATTAAGCAAGTTGTCAGGGTAACTGTTCCAACCGCCCTTTCTGTATTAAAATTCTACTAAGTTGGATTTCATCACCAACTAGTGTTTTTAGTACGGGAAGTTACTGTTTGTGAGTGGTTTGAACTCTTAGATTTTTTAGGCATGTGATTCAGTTGTTTGTTTCTTTAGATACTTTAGGTTTTTTATTGAGATTTTGTTTGTTTGCATGTGATTAATTGATATCTAATCGTGGTAGAATTACCAAGACAATCCTAGAGACTTCAAGGGAAGCCCCCTGAATATACACCAAGTCAGCTTGAAGGGCTGCGTGCTCTAGTATCATCTAGTAGCGGTAGAATTAGATAAACAGAAATTGGAAGTTCATCTATAGTTGTTCATCTTGATCATCAAATACCCATGACAAAACACATTCAAGAACCAATTTCAGTTTCTGAAGTTACTGGTAGTATTTCTCCTTCCAGTGAACTAGTTAACGAACCTGAAATTTCTGAGCCTGACACTGAACATTATGTTTTGGAAACATCCTCAGGATTTATTACACCAACTTCTAGCGATCTTTGTTCACCTAGGGTAAGAAATATTGTTACTGAAGATCTTCCACCTGGCCTCATTTCTATTGAAGAGCTTGCTAGTCCAGACGAAGAATTATCTCTTCCCGAATCCCCTCAATCTTTAAATCTTAGGGAGCGTGAATCTATTTTCTACAGCCATATTTGGAGTGATGCTTGGTATTTATCTTTGACAAAAATTTTAGAAAACCCGGTTCTTGCTTTTTCTCCACCTCGAATTCCATTTCATCCTATGCCCAGAGGTTACTATCCTTCATCTATCATGGTAGGAGAGTCATCTATGTTTTCCCAATCACCGGAAGCATTTTTACATGGTGTTCCTTCTGTTCCTTTGGGGTATCAAGCTCTCTCTGGTACTTTCTCAGGAGCAGCTCCTCGACCGACTGAACAAGTATTATCACCTGGTCTTAATGGAATTAAAACTGAAACGTCGAACGTAGAGAAAATATTTATGATGTCTGGTAATATTCCAAATTCTCAACCTTAAGGTGGTCAGTTACTTCCTGGGGGGCAACCTCAAGGCAGTCAGTTACCACCTGCGGGTCAAACTCAAGGCAGTCAATTACCGCCCGGGGGGCAACTATAGGGTAATTTTTTCCCAGGACAAACTATAGCACAATATTATTTTGGAGAACAACCTCAAGGATAGTACATACCTCAGGGTTATCAACCTTCATGACAGCACATACCCCAAGGTCAACCCCAAACTCAATATGTTCCTTAAGGTCCTTATCAACCCCAGATTCAGTACATGCTTCAGGGTTATCAACCTCAAGGTCAGTACCCAACTCAAGGTTTTCAACCGCCTTCTGATCAATCATTTGTACAAGGAGCTGGAAATTTACCTCTTAATTATCAACCCTACGTTCAACTAGGCTATGGTCCTTACACTCAACCTTCTACGGGACAATACCCCAAAATGAACATGGTGTGGGATCCGTCCCAAATTAAATAGACTATGCAACCTAATGTGCATTTTCCTACTCAACCTGGACAACCATTGGTTTCTGGTCCAACCTAGCAACCTACCCAGCCTACTGTTCAAATCCCTGCACCTGGTTCTATTCAGCAATCTGGGCCTAGTACACCTCAGACTTTGCCTCAAACTACTGCAACTGCTGCAACGTCTGTTCAACCTATAACACCTATTTCTGGAGTATCTGTAGCTCCGATTTCTTCTATCCCTGCATCCGTGCAAATCCCTCAAGTCTCTGTACCCCAGTCAGCACCTTCAGTTCAGACTTCGGTCTAGATACCTGCGGGACAAGCTGGTACAAGTACGATTGTCACAAGTCAACCGCAATTCATGTATCAACTGTACCAGGGATAGTATCAATTTGGTCTCGTTTCACAAAACCCAGTTTATCAGTATCAACCGTACCCTGGCTATACTTATCAACAGCCTCAACAACCCCAGTTTGGTCTGGTTAATCCTGGTTTCCTGGGAGGTTATACCATTCCTAATGCAAATCCGATTCCGATTTATCCTGGGTATCCTCCCCCCAGACCTACTTTGGTTACTCAAGGTTTTTGCGACCCTAACCGTCAGTTACCATTTATTTCAACTTTGGATTTACCTGATTTGACACTCCTTACGAATGATCCAATTTTCTATTATCCGTACTGGCTGCCAATGCTGCATAAGTTGCCCAATGATATACCAAAATTCGAGGGTAAGTCAGGAGAGGATCCATCAAATCACGTTATGACTTATCACCTCTAGTGTGTGTCTAATTCAATAATTGATGATTCAATTCGATTACGTCTTTTTCAACGAACTCTAATTGGTCTTACTGCCAAATGGTACATTGAGTTACCACAAGGCTCTTTTAATAATTTCAGTTAGTTAGCAACTGCTTTCGTAACTCATTTTCAGTTGCCCGTCAGATACGAAAATGGCACAGAACTATTGACTTCGCTAAAGAATTCCATGTCCACGTATATTTCTGATCATATTCACGAATGGCAACGTAGAAGACGTTTAGTGAAAGTTTACATTCTGGATCAAATTTTGGCTGAATGGTTTGTTAAATCATTATTACCAAAAATCATTGAAGATGTAGCTAAGGCAGGAGTTGTTACTGAGGAGCAAGTCATTGCTCAAGCTCAATATCTCGACCTTGTCTATACGCAGTCAGGTACTTTACATGAAAAAATCCCTAATCTTCCAAAACAAGGTCAAATAACTACAGCTCCTTTAGGGTCTCATGCCGCTGATGGTATGATTGGTACAATTAATACTAGAAGCAAGAATAAATCTTCAAAGAATGCTTCTCCTATAATAACTTTTCCTGATTCCTCGAAAGGAGAGTCTTCTATTGAAATTTCTGCCGACATTCATGTCGTAGAGACATCTACAGCCAAATCTAAATTTGGCAATAAAAAGAAGGGGAAGAATAAAAAAAAAAAGAATTCAAAAGAAAAAACAGATAAAATTGAATCTAATGACAAAAAATGCAAGCCTCTCTATCCTTGTTTCATTTGCGACGAGGAACATTTTCCTAAATAATGCCCACATCGAGCAGAGGTTTCGAAATTCGTTAAAGGTTCTCAACAACCTACTATCTTGAAGGATCATTTTCCGACTCAAGAAAGTAAGATGATTGGTTCCACCTCGAATGCCTCAAAAGAACCTATTATGATGATGTCTCATGTCAGGATTGCGACACGATTGCAAGATTATGGTAGTAAAAATCCTCTTGGTGGTAAAGAAGCAGAATCTTCTAGTTCAAACACATCAACTACACCTCCTTCCGTTTCTTATCCGCTACAAATCGAGAAACCCAACCCAGACTTAGTAATCAAACTGCCTGCTAAAGGTTTTTTTCGTAAATCAGCTTTCAATCCCCATGCGAGAGCTGCTCAGAATTACAACATTGTTGATGACTTAGCTATTTCCCCTTCAGCAATGTCGGCTTTGGAAGTGCTGCAATCGTGCCCAGCACAGCGTAAATTACTTTTGTCTGCCATAGGAGCTGTCGATATTCAGAACTCGAACCTAATAATCTTCGATTTAGAGGATAGTAAAACTTTCCTACCTCATCAAATGGCTTTCCAGATTCCAGTATTAGTCAAAAACAGTCCGATTTTTTGGACTGTGATTGATGAGGGAGCTTCAACGTGTATTATGTCGATCCAGTGTTGGAAATTTCTTGGTTCTCCTACCCTCAATCAGTCTCCTACAATTCTAAAGGCTTTTGATGACGGAGGTTTCCATCCTTTCGATATTTTGTAGGATTTACCTATAGGGGTCGAAGGTAAAACCATAAATCTAGATGTGGAAGTGATTGATGCCCCTCTAGATTATAACCTTCTCCTGGGTCGTAGTTGGTCTTATGCTATGACTGCTGTTGTTTCATTGGTCTTTCGACTTATCAAATTTCCACATCAAGGAAAGATCGTTACAATAGACCAGTTAACTTATTTTTCTTTCGATCCAGCCTCTACAGAAACTATCCAGCACATCGGTAAAATGACTATCCCTTACAAGGATGTTGGGGTAGGTTTGATTAAATATTCTAGTTTACTAGGAACTTTTTCCTTTCCTCCTCCTAACGTATCACCTTCTATCGCAACTATTCATATGATTTTATTGAATACCATTATGTTTGATGATACTTGGATCGTACCTTCCGGTTCTGAGTTGGATTAATTTGATGGCGTGATGCCTTTGAGTCCATTTGAAATTTCATATTGGGCTGTACAGTCGCTTTCCGATCCTTCTTCAACCGAAACCGATCCAATGAATGGGATCCATGAGGAATCACTTTCTATATCTAGCTCAACCACAACAACATTTCCTGATCTTTTTCATACTGATGAGCAAATTCGTGAACTTTTGTCTGTTGACGATTTACCATGGGAAGATCTACATCATCGATCTTCATTTTTACCTGAGCTGGATCATTTTTAAAATGATTTCGCTTCTATTTTTACTGCTGAATATGTCAAAGAACCGCAGAATCCATTGCAAAATCCTGATTCTGAGTTAAATTTGGAAAATATCTCTCAAAGAATTCCAATTGACATTTTAGTTAAGCCAGGAATAATTGAAAACATTCATATAGGTTCTTGGTGTATGGACGATGAACTCCACTCTTATAAAGCCCTATTTCAAGAATTCTGTGACGTGTTTGCCTGCTCATATGAGGAAATGCCAGGAATCGATCTGTCAATTGTTTTACATGAAATCAAGACTTACCCAGATGCAAAACCTGTTCGTCAACGTTTACGTCAAATACAAATGAGAAAAGCTACTGCAATCAAAGCCGAAGTTGAGAAATTACTTCATGGAGGCTTCATTTATCCAATTCCTTTAACTAATTGGGTATTGAATATTGTTCCTGTTAACAAAAAACAAGGAACGATAAGAGTATGTATCGACTATAGGGATATTAATCGAGCTTGTCCTAAAGACAATTATCCAACCCCCATATCGATCAAATAATTGATGATTGTGCTGGCAGTGAAATGTTCTCCTTTATGGATGGTTTTTCCGGTTACAATCAAATAAACATACTCCCTACTGATTAGCCAAAAACAGCTTTCATTTGCCCATGGGGAACATTTGCTTATTGTAAACTACCCTTTGGATTGAAGAACGTTGGGGCAACTTTTCAAAGGGCTATGTCTTACGCATTTCATAACATTAAGCACATTGTGCAACCTTATCTTGATGATTTACCATCTCATTCATCGTGTAAGGCTGACCATCTCACTCATTTACGAGCTATTTTTATGAGATGTAGGCATTATCAAATTCAGCTAAATCCACACAAATGCATTTTTTGTGTAGAATTGAGTTGCTTACTGGGATTTTTTGTTTCGAAAGCAGGCATTCGTGTTGATTCGTCGAAGGTCGAAGCTATTGTCAATCTACCTCCTCCTTCGACTCTGCGCCAACTCCAAATTTTGCAGGGGAAAGCAAATTTTTTATGTCGGTTCATTCCTAACTATGCCGAGCTAAAAAAGAGTTTTACCCGGTTGTTGAAATAGAACGTTCCATTCTTTTGGGATATGATCGTGGATCGATCTTTTGATGCACTTAAACACGCGTTGACCCATGCACCGTTATTGCATCCTCCGAACTACAACCGGGACTATTTTTTGTACCTCGTCGCCTCTCATTCCACCATTGGGATGGTTTTAGTTCAGGAAGATGAATTCAACAATGAACATGTCATTTACTATCTTAGTCTAAATCTGCATCTGACTGAGATCAAATATACACATGTGGAGAAATTGGCCTTGGCAGCTCTTCAAGTTGTCCAAAGATTTCGACACTACATCTTATTACGCAAAACCACAGTAATTTCTGACTGTAACCCTATGATGTACATCTTGACCAAACAATTGCTAGGGGGAAATTATTCCAAATGGATATTTATCCTACAGGAATTTGACTTGGAATTTGAAAATTCCAAGGCAAAGAAATCTTTGGTTTTTGCTGAACTGATGTGTGATTTCCCATCTACTGATATTGAAACTATGGCAGAAGAGCCCATTACGGACGAATCCTTGTTTCTTATCAACACTCTTGATCCTTGGTATGGGGATATTACTGTTTATCTCCAAACCTAATCTTTTCATCCTGAAATCTCACGATATCAATGACGGAAAATATGTTTCCAATCCCAAAAATATAATATTATTGTTGATACACTCTATCATCGTGGAGCGGATTCTATTTTCCGACACTATCTTACTCATGAAGAAGCTGAGAAGGTTCTAAATGACTGCCATTATGGAGCATGTGGCGGTCATATGTCTGGGTATGCCACAACCCAAAAGATATTGCGCGCTGGTTATTTCTGACCGTCATTATTCAAAGATTGTATCTATGCAGTCCGTAAATGCCACAATTTTCGGGTCTTTGATCGTAAAATGTGTGCACCACCCACTCCTCTTCACCCTATAATTACTGTCTGTCCTTTCACAAAGTGGGGTATTGACTTTATTACATGTAACCCTCACTCGGCTAGGGGGCATGCGTATATTATCCTAGCGGTAGATTATTTTACTAAGTGGGCTGAGGCGATGCCTACATTTTCGGTAGATGGCAAGACTGCTACAACTTTCGTGTCCAATCATATAATTTCTAGATTCGGTGTTCCTCGAGCCATTATTACAGATCATGGAAGTCATTTTCGAAATATCATGATGACTAAACTAATAGATCAACTTGGCCTGCGCCACAATAGTTTTACTCCTTATTACTCGCAGGCTAATGGTCTGGTTGAAGCTATCAATAAATTTTTAGTCACTATGATTAGATGAATTATTGGTATTCATAAGTCGAATTGGAATTCCATGTTATTTTCAGCACTTTGGGCATATCGGACCTCGGTAAAAACATCAAATGGTTTCACTCCCTTTCAACTGGTTTACGGTTTGGAAGCTGTGTTGCCTATTGAATGCAAAATTCCTTCATTGAAATTAGCCATAGAATTACTCCCAGCTACGTCTGAAGAGGAGAAGTGTTTTTTTTACTTGGCTCAGCTAGATGAGAATCGGCGAAATGCTGCATTAGCAAACGAAGCTCATGTCAAACGAATAAAGGCTCAACACGATAGACATGTTACCCCTCGTAATTTTTCAGAAGGAGACCTAGTCTTAGTGTACGATCAAGCCAATGATAAGCTAGGGGTTGGAAAATCCGTGCCTTTGTGGCATGGTCCTTTCATTATTAAGTGAAAGCTGGAAAAAGGGGCCTATGAGCTGATAGATTTCAACGGTGTCTCTTTAGATAAACCAAGAAATGGGCTTTATCTGAAGAGATATTATGCTTAAACTTAGTGTCGAGATTTTTAATTAGATTATATTCTTTACTGTTGATGTGTCTTATATTAGAAAAGTGTGCCTAGTTTAGAGTGTGTTCTTATCACTATTCTTACTTATCTAAGTTTTACTCTTGATATTGCAGATGCCGACATCTCTTCAAACCTACATTGGTTTTGCTGATGGTGCTTGTCGTAGTACACGAAACATTTCTTCCCCAGCTTGGGTTATCTATTCACCCTCTGACGAGTTAGTATCCATGCATGGGGTAAGCCTTGGTCAAACAACGAATAACATTGCAGAGTACAGTGCAGTGATTGAGTTATTATCTGAATCCATATCATTTGGAATTCGGATTTTGATTGTTAGGTTGGATTCTGAACTTGTTGTATTACATCTTAACAGGGTTTATGCCATTAGAAATCCAGTGTTATTACGGTTATTTTTAAGATTTCGTCTCTTGGAACGTGAGTTTGATTACATTGAATATCAGCATATTCCAAGACGTTTAAATACTTTAGCAGATGCATTTGCTTCTAGTATGATAAATAGACATTTGCAATAATCAAAACAGTAAATTAAACAATATTCGATAACATATACACAGATAGCCAGTAATAGTGATATATCATAGCATAGAAGTTTGTTTTCAAAAAATATACATCGTCTTCGATCATAATTTGAAATACACCTTATGATCAGAAAAATGATAATACAAAAAGTCAAAAATATGAGTCTACAAATTGATCATCCTATCCTTGATGATGATCACAATAAGAGACCACTGCTCAGGCCACCCTACACAGGAACCTCCTAAAAGGTCCTAGGACACCAATCACATATCTCTGTAATCTGAGCGGAATATCATCTATGTCGGTCTCTGGCATGTCTAGAGTTAGGCGCTCTAGGTGATGCTCTAAATCAGACAAGATCTCTGTTGATTAGCCTTCTGGGGTTGGTGCGGCTGCAGCTGGATGCCTCCTCTCATAAGGCTGGAGATGAACTGGTTGCCGTGGACCCACATTTGCATTTAAAATTTTGATTATTAGTTTTGAAACGATTAAAATACAAAAGAAATTAGAAATTAGAAATTGTTGAAAATGATTTTTACCTGATTCATCCCACTGTTCCTCTGCTGGGAGAACCATCTCTCGGTCTCCACGAAAATCTATCTTGGCGTATGGAAAGTCCTCTATGAAAAAAATTTGGCATTCCAGCCAACGAAAATATGAATAAGGAAATCGAACAACCTCAACTCCCTCAGTAGCATGACAGGCCATCAATCCAACCCAGCGAACCATCCTAGGTTCTCAAGGTCGACCAGCATCAACAGGAATGTTCTGCGGAGCTAACATGGGGATCCTCTCTAGAGCAAAGGTGACTACAATGGATCCATATCCAAAGTTTTTTAGCTTTCCATTATTTGCTCTGGTTATTTGGCCTTTTACATTGGCCAACACAACTTCGCACCAGTTGAAAATGGTGCCTCGAAATCAGTCTACAGCAATGCGCATTTGGGAACTGGTAGCCACATGCAACGCTGCGTTCCCGCACAGTCTGGTGACAGTAAATGCAATAACTTTAAGCTCAGGACGGCTGATAGTTTTTATGGCAATCCGTTTGTCCCGGGGGTCTGCCTGATCATTACAGAACTCTAGTCGAAGACTAGCGACAGACTGGCCACCTGGCCTAGTCCCAAACAGAGAAATTTGTTCGCCCCTCTTGGAAAAACCAGTCAAACAATAGATATCCTCCAGCTCAATTTCAAGCCGGTGGCCACCAATAATGAAGCATTGGTCTTGTACATTCCACCTATTCACCAGCCACGTCAGGAGGTCTACCTGTGCCCTCATGCCCTGAATGGCCCAGAATTTATACAAACCGCATGCTCTTCATGCCTGCATTGTAGGAAAATGGAGCATTGCAGCGTCATCTACGTCTTCATGCTCATGTTATCTCCAAATTATCATCTTTTATATCCTACAATTCATAAAAAGATATATTAGAACAATATAGTTTAAAAAAATTTGGGCGAAATTAAAGAAATTTAAGTTTGAAATTTAATTTGCGCGGGGTCCACACTTTGTTCTCATACACAATGTGTAGGAACGCATAAGCACTTTGAGACAAGTGCGGACCCAAGACTTTTTTCTATGTAAAAAAGGGTCGGGGTCCACAGGGCCCACGTGTTGCACCTGCGGACCCCCGCGGGCGATTTTTTGAACCTATTTTTTCCCTTAAAAATGAAAACTAAAGCCTAAAAATGAAATGTAAACGGATGAAATGCAAGATAATGAGGTCGTGGATTACCTGGAGCTGGAAGTTCTCGATTTATTCAGACAGAGTTTCCAGAATCTTCGCAGGAACTTTTTTACCCAAAGCTCTTACTTTTTCACTCTGAACACAAATGGTAAAAATGAAGTTAGAAAAGTCCTTTTTATAAGTTTTTTCGAATAAATGAATTTTTAATTTGTTTATTTTTCACTTTAAAAAGGTTATTTTTGAAAGCATTTTTATTTATCTTAAACAGGTATGTGTAATGTTTCGAGTTTTTGTGCAGAAATTGGATTTTTCAGGAAAATTGATCGTATTCAACAAAGAGCATACTTTTATCACTTTTTCGGACTCTTTAAAAAATTTACGAAAAAGCGAAAACTTGGAGTCTTATTTTAAGCTCTTTTCATACTCTCAAAAATTGAAAAGATTTCCGAGCACTTGATTATTCGAACTCGTAAAAATAAATGAATGATCGTCCTTTCAGTATAAGTTTACCCCTTTTACAGACTGAAATGAACTACTTATGAAAAAGGTATACGTTGCCTAAATACGGTCAATAGAGTTCTCTCGCGCATTATTTTATCCTTTTTCGGGCCCGAGAAACTAAATTTATGAAAAAGTACCCCCATGGAGTCTTCTTAAGTTTTTTCTTCTGACTCCTTAAAATTGAAAAAACACTGAGTTTCTCCTATACTGGACTCGTTAAAATTTAATAGTAAAGGATTTGTTCAATTTTAAGTTGGAACGAACCACTCCTTCTTAGGGTTCGAATCTTAAACTAAGTTGGACTCATCCAGAGGATGAACTTATAAACAAGAAAATGTTATCCTCCTCTAAAAAATAAAGAGGTACTTGCCAGAAATGGTGGGGGAAAAGAGAGAAAATGAACCTATTTGTTGTATTTTGATTTTTCGAAAAGCCAGTTAACCACTCTTGAACATGACAATTTTTTTCACTTGGGTTGGGAAATCCTTTACCTAATAGTTAATCAAACCATATTGAATGTTTTCAGCCGGTTTCTGGGTTGGGTCAATTGTCACCAAGTCATCTACAGTGTCGTTGTGTTCAAGAGGACAGTTCAAACAAACCATTCATCTGCAAAACATATGTCATCCATTTTGACCATCTCTGAGTCAGTCCTTGCCAATATATTTCTTCAAAAATTGATCTATGATTTCGTGTTGTGGGCTTGCCTATGATGGATCACTTTCTATCGACGACAACTAATTATCTAGGAAGTTGATCTAGAAATTATCAATACCTTGAAATCTGCATGCCTCAATGGCAGGTTTCTTGCCTTCGATGACAGGTTGCATCAATGACCTTCGATCGAAATATTCCGTGACATGTTCGACTTCAGCTCATTCATTCACATTTCATGGATTGTACTGAGTACTTTGAGAGCCATTAACATTACTGGTGGTTACTCTCACACTTGTTAACATTTTACATTATTGACTAGTAATCAAGTGGTTTCTACCATGTTCGACTTCGACACATTCATTCACATGGATAGAATCGTACTGGTTCGAGAAGCGGAAATCAAGACCCTGGATCTAGTTTCTACCATCCAGGCTGCAAGGAATTTTTCTATTCATTAATACAGTGGACTATTCATAAATATATGGCTACATCCATACTGTGTCTACACATGTCTACACACTGTTGATGTATTCAAAATCATTCCTGTATCAGAATAGTTTAAATCAGTTTTCTAGTTAGTTTTGATCTGAGTATGGGAATGCCTACCTTAGCGATGATATGTTTACATATATATATTTTGCATTGAATGTTTTTACAGGTTTCTACTGGGGTGTCCATAGGATGATCCTTGAAATGATAAAGTACTGCACTCTTCATATATGACAGACTTCAGCTTCATCTATTCCAGACTTTGCACTTTAAGGGGAAATCTGTTGCACTAAAAATTATCATCTTGACATTCTGCTATTTGTATGAGCTTACTACCACTCATACTTCCTCCTTTTCAAGTCTTACACATCAGTTCCTCATGTCAAGCCTTGAAAATAAGAGAAAAGTTCTTAAAAATATCCTTAACTTTGGTATCGTACTTTCTCTGTATCTTGCCTGTGGTCCCGCACCTAATGTTCATGACTCCTGCGTACCTAAACGTACTTTGTCTGTGTTATGGGTGTGAACCCCTGTAAAATATTAAAAAGGCGCAAGTAAACTCAAAAAGCTCGCTTTTAGTAATTTCTAGAAGCCTCTAGAAATAATCTTGTGGTGGCAGAACTGCTCTTTTGAGGTTCATGTATCCCTTACCTTATGGAGCTAACCCCTTGATGTGAGGAGCTTATCCATGTGAAGGAGGATTCTATCCCTTCATAGTTGGAACTGAAACCTCCTCTTTTGCACTATAAAAAGAGGCATTAGGTAGCCTCAAGGGGAGTTCAAGCTTTAGAATTATTTTGAGGTTAAGTGCTGTTGGGATTCAGACTCATTTAATTAAGATTTTGTGAGGAGATATCACATACCTCTATCTGTCTCAGTCGGAAGAGTGCAAGGCTTGTCAGAGTAGAGGAGATTCCTGCCTCGGACCCCGAGAAGGCCTGTTCAACATCAAGGCTAAGGTTGGAAGGTTTTCCTTCTTTCAAAGTTAATACAAATGAATTCATTTTTCTCAATAAGCTGTTAGTTAACTATTTATTTCATGGATTCCTTGATCACCATGATGGGCATGATTTATAATATTTACTATACAGGTGCTATTTAATATTTGCTTGTTTGTGACTACAGGTTTACAAATATAATTCCTTCAAGTGCACGAGGGACAACAACTTCAAACAAGCATTGGATCTACAGTAATACTTTAACACCTTTATAGTATTCTTTTGTAAATTGCATATGTTTAGAGAAAGATAGGTTTATTTGGTTGTTTGTTGCTAGATTACCTTTTGGTACTAGGGAGATCGATCTTGTCCGCAAGATTGATTTATCCGCATAACAACCTCAAATTCAATGGATGGTACCATTCTATATCATATAAATCCACAATTAAGGAGTTGTGAAGCTAGCACAATTGGATGGAGTAATATTACCTGGTTGGGTGAATGGCACATGCCTGAAACCCTACCAGTTTTACTTTCAATAAAATCTCACACCTGAGATGAGTCTGTAGGTTAGAAGGTCAATAAATCTCTCACAACCAGGGAAAATTTTAGGGTTTAATATTCGCAGGTGGGCTAATTTTCCATGTTTATTCCCAAAAAAATCTTCTCCAATTTCCATTTTTATAAAACTTATTCGCCCACATTTTATAGTATAAAATTATTTTACCCTAAAAATCACCAAAATTTTATATAGACTAATTTAATATCATTAGAAATCTATATATTTTGACAAAAATATTTCCAAATATTTTACAATTTGCATATTAGGGACTAGTAAGTTTTGTCAATATTTCTAAACTTTAATATAAACTTCCATCCCTAAAATTTTCATTACTCACAACTGAGAGATGTCAGTAAACCATAGAAGTCAATTTTTGCATGTATGATAGGATGCCAATGAATAAATAACGTATGTGTCGCAAGTATCCCACCACTACCCTGTTGCAGCATGGGGACCACACCGCAACCAGTTGTGGTCGAGAGGGTTGCGGGTACTATTAGCCATCAATAAAAAAATTTCATAACTGATGGTGGCTAAAACAAGTCTATTAGTCTTCAAGAAACAAATTTCATGCAAAATCTGTGAGTTCTTGAAGCCTTGTTGTGTACCTTGGCCAAAAGATCCACCTCTTTGATATCTTCACTTCAAAAACCTTCAAAGAAAAGCCCTGTTGTTATAGAAAAGATTGTTTTCAGACCCATTTTCCATTAATTTTTCCTTTGGAAAATCCCTCTAAAAACCCCTTCATTTCATCCATTTTCCCCATTTTTACCCTTTATTTTCCCTCAAAATCTCCTTTGAACCTGATAAAATCCCTTTATTTTTGTTTAAAACCTTTTTTTCCCCTTATCGAAAACTCCAAAAATCCTCAAAAACCTTCATTTTCTGTCCAAATCCTTCATTTTAAAATATAAGGCCTTAAGCCCCTTTCTCTTAAGCCCAAGCCCCTTTTTCCACCATAAGACCACGCTTTGTGACCAAGCACATCGGCCCATCGGCGCATCGGCCCATCGGCATTTCGGCTTTTCATCGGTCCCCGCGACCTTTTTCCCTTTAAAAAGTGTTCGCCGCCGATGTGAAATCTTGATCGCATCTCCACCGTTGATCTTGTTTTAGATCAATGGCTCTCCACTAGTACATTTGGCGGAAATTCCAACACTTGGTTCTGACACTTTTGACCAAATGTCAGAAATTTCCCCAATTTTTTTCAACTTTTTCAAATCCCGCCCGAAACTGTCGCTATACCAACGTTTAGAGACAAGTGTCGCAATATCAACACTTAGAGGCAAGTGTCGGTCTTGCGACATTTGAAAAATAGCGTCGTAATTGCGACGGATTTCTGAAGTATGTCGTTATTGCGACGTTACAGAGACAAGTTTTCGCTATTGCGACGTTTAGAGGAAGGTGTCGCTATTGTGACGTTTAGAAAAATGTGTCGCTATTGCGACGGTTGGGGGCAAAGTGTCGCTCTTGCAATGGTTGGTGGCAAAGGGTCGCTCTTGCGACAATTAAGCGATGTTTCGCGCTTGCAACGGTTGGTGGAAAAGTGTCGCTCTTGCGACAGTTGGTGGAAATGTGTCACTCTTGCGACGGTTGGTGGCAGAGTGTCGCTCTTGCGACGGTTGGTGGTAAGGGTGTCCGGTGGGATAATCCCACATTCACCGAGCGTATAAGAGATATTGGTGTTTATATATGAGTTTAGGTTTTACATGTTTCGATTACGAACCCAAGACTATGCACACTCATACAATCAATTGGGACTCAGCGCATGCGCTTAGCCCCTCCCCTCATGACTTGGATTTGGTTGTGATTTAGCTTGTAGTTATTCGCCTCGGTCCTGTGGTGATTAGTGTAGGTGCTGAGCCAGGCACTCGACAGAGTAAAAGCCCAAAATTTTATTAAAAATATAAACAATTTGTAAAAAGCCCACAATTTTATTAAAATATAAACAATTTTTAAAAAGCCCACAGTTTTCTTAAAAATATAAACAATTTGTAAAAAGCTCACAATTTTATTAAAAATATAAACAATTTTATATTAAATATAAAATTCATATACACTTTTTTATTGGGAGTAAAAAGCCCACAATTTTATTAAAAATATAAACAATTTGTAAAAAGCCCACAATTTTGTAAAAAGCCCACAATTTGTAAAAAGCCCACTTTTATTTTCTTTTTTCTTATTGAGCTCCCATTGAGTTCAACACGTCTTGGGTTTTCTACACCATTGAGAGAGATAATTGCTAAATATAATTATTATTTTCTTTATAGGATAATTTTCATCAATGGAAGAAAACATTAGAGGTGGAAAAAAAATTCAAAAGGGTGAAAGGGGTGATGATAGAGTTTATTGCCCTTGCAAAAAATGTTGTATGAGAAATAATGTTAGGGTTTTAATAGCAACAGCAACAATGCATTGTAGGAAATATGGGCACATTGATGGTGGATCGAATGACTATCGTCCCGTGGTAATTAATTATCTATCTTCATTTTGAATTATATCGTAAAATTTTATATTATTTTAATATTTTTTATATGCGCACTTATGTTTAATGATTAATTTTTGTAATTTTCATAAAAGCACAGTTTCCCCCCAAATTTTTGCAAATGATCAACCAGCTTCCACAACTAAATAGTAGTAGATTAGATGATGTTGCACTAGTACAAGAGAATATTGCAGCAAATATTAGTATTGAAAATGATGTTGTACAAGGTGAAGAACATGAAGCAAATGATGAAGGCAATTTTAATGATCCCATGGAGGTAGATCATGATGACAATAATGAGATAGCTCACATTAATGATGGGACAAATCAGATGCTCCAAGACTTGTATGGTGAGTCAGATGATGATGGTGGAGATAGTGAAGGTATTTATGAAGTACCTCTGATTAAAAGGTCAATTGAACGATTTTTGAACACTCAAATGCAAATCTTCTCTTTGCTACATTGTTGCTGGTGAACTTAAAGGTTATGAATAATTTGTCGAACAGATGTATGACACAACTCCTATGGTACGCAATATGTATATATGATCACATATATGTAAATGTTGATTATTTTCCCTTTTTTTAGTTGTAATAAATGTGTAAAATAATAATTCAATATATATATATATATATATATATATGATTAATAATATTTACATTAACTAGTTTTTGTTTATGTTGTAGATTGTTGGGTGAATATTTGTTACCATCACCAAATACTTTACCTCGAACATATTGAGATCTACGTGCTATTATAAAACAATTTGGAATGCAATATAACACTATAGATGCAAGGAAAATCATTGAGACACGATGAGAGAAAGCGATTCTAGGTTTACACTGCAGAAACCCTAGAATTCTTGCAGACCTGCTCTGCAGTGACAACGCCTTTTCGACCTGCGCACAGTGATTGGCGAGCGGCCATGGATAAAAGCTCGGGGGCGGGGGGGGAAGGTCAACCGCCCCCTGCAAACAATGAAGGAATCCACATCAATCCTGACCAAAGCAAGGAAACTGCTGACAATAAACAGGAAGCGGCAGTGCCTCAGATTTTGACCATGCAGAATCGGCAGGACACAGCGGCTCCCACTTCCTCTACATGCAAGCCCATAGCTACAGAAAGGCCCAAGATTGACCTACCAAGCCATTGTATAAACACACGCATCCAATACATGAAGGATCATGCCCTGATTGGAAAATTCATCGGCTTCTGGCCAACTGAAAAAGCTCTCCAAGGATGGGTTGCCTCCAAATGGAATCCCAAGGGACATGTTTCGCTCCAGCTGGGACCGAAAGGTTTCTTCACAGCTGTCTTCAACTGCATTGAGGATCGAAACAAGGTTATGGATGAGGGGCCCTATTTTTTCAACTCAACTGGGTTATATCTCAGAAACTGGGTGGAAAGATTCAACCCAGATACAGAAAACTTCAACTGGGCACCAGTTTGGATACGCCTATACTCGTTGCCGCTTGAATACTAGGATGAAGACTCTCTCCAAGAAATTGGCAAAGGACTGGGAGAGTTTATCAAGATAGCAGAAGAGACAAAGCTCCGTAGATATACATCCTACGCAAGAATTTGTGTCTACATGCACTTGGACAAAGCCCTTCCTGATGCAGTAAGTATATATCATGATGATTTCGAATGGATCCAACCTTTAGACTATGAACATGTTCCAATCAGATGTCGCAGGTGTCATGCTCATGGGAACTTGTTCAGAGATTTCCCCCTCAACTCTCAAGCTCAGAATAAAGAGGCAGAAGACAAAACGAAACAAGATGGCTTCACCAAGGTTCCTCCACGCAGGAAGCATAGCAAGAAACCCTCTTGACGGGTAAAAAACCTAATCCCTCCTCTTCTGCCCCTTCTACTAGTAATAGATTTTCCATTCTCTCCAACAAGGACCCAGCCTCAGATTCCATCCATACCTCTCCTGACCCTTCCCTTAAACCCTCGGCTCCTTCAGCCACTCCCGCACACCCTGGCCCCATGCATTCCCAAAATGCTAAGCTTTCCAATGATTTTGCCATGCCCAGCGCTACCCCGGAAACCAAGCTCCTGACCTGGAACAATGTTATCATGGACATTGATGATCCGCAAGCCAAGTCTAAAGTTACCATTGAGGAGAATCCTAGCGGCAGTCAATCAAATCCCATGGAGGATGACTCAGAAGGAATAGACATTGGGGAGCTTGACATCCTAAGGCTAGAAGATGCTTGTAGAAGAAAGGAATTCGACAAAATCAATCAACATCAAATTGATAAACTTGAAATGGCTCTGACCAAAGTCCAACAGCAAAAGAAATTAGGGGTCCATCCGGGTAGCTACTGGGACAGCCTAAAGATCACAAAAGAGTCCAAAAAAAGGGGTCGCAAACCAGATTGGCAACGCACCATCACTGTAGGGGAAATGTTGGTGAATTCAGGGCGATGCCCCAAGCTAACAAGGTTTTTCAAACCCCTTCCAAATAGTTCTCCATGAAGCTCATCTCATGGAATGTAAGAGGGTTCAATAGCCCTGGGAAGCACAAGATGATAAAAAACATGATTCAGAAAGAAAGACCAAATATTCTCTTTATACAAGAAACAAAATGTAATAGTGAAGCACTAGGCTCAATATTATCCAAGGTTCGGCCTAGCTACCGCTCAGTCGCAGTTGATGCCTCAGGTTCTTCCGAAGGACTTGCAATAGCTTGGGATACACAGTCCATTGCAATAACAAACTTTCATGCCGTGCATAATCTTATACAGGCTACCTTTCATCCCATTGGCACAAACATACATGGGCACCTCTCAAATGTCTATTTTCCCCAGGACTATGCCAGGAAAATAGAGCTGATGAACACCATGGAAATTATGAATTCTCACAGAACCTACCCTCTCTGGATAGCAGCAGGGGACTTCAACATGATTACCAAGATGGAGGAAAAGATTGGAGGAAGACCACGTTTGGATCCAAAAAGCACTCACTTCAAAGACTTCATAACCAACAGTTGGTTAATTGACCTCCCCTTCTCTAACGGCAAATTCACTTGGAACAATAGGAGGACAGGTGATCCGCAGATTGCCTCAAAATTGGATGGATTCCTTATATCAAACAATGCCATCTATTTGGGAGGGGATCTTTCTGCTTCAATACTTCCGCTGGCAGGATCAGATCATTGGCCCATCTCACTTCATTGGCAGAATATTGGTACTCAATTCAAAAAACCCTTCAAATTTGAAGCTTTCTGGCTCTCTCATCCCTCATTTAATTCCATGGTCACTAATGCTTGCAACAAATTTACTCCTCCTGAAGGATCGAGAATGTACAAATTCCAGCAAAAGCTAAAACATCTCAAAGTGATCATCAAAAATTGGAACAACTCGGTCTTCGGGAACATATTTCAGGAGATAAAGGTCCTCGAGAACAAAATGGCAGAAATTCAACAAAAAATCATCTAAGAGGGGTGAACAGAGCACCTAGCTTCCAAAGAACAAGATCTACAGAGGCAGATGGAAGAGAGGCGTAAACAAGAAGAAATCTTGTGGAAACAAAAATCTAGAATACGCTGGTTAAAGGAGGGTGAAAAAAATACAAAATTCTTCCACATGTCCACAGTTCAACGAAGAATGCAAAACCGCATTGTCCACATCACCAATCAGCAAGGAGAACAAGTCGAGCAACATGAGGAGATCGAGCAAGTGCTCTTGGACCATTTCAAAAGAATCCAGCGAGAAGAGAGCACTATAGATAGGCAACCAGCCATCGACAAAATCTCCTAGCTGATCCCCAGGCTTGTCACTGCAGAGCACAATCAGATGTTACTTCGCCCAGTTTCCCTCCATGAGGTTGAAATAGCAATGGCTCAATCTAAGGATGGAAATGCACCTGGACCCGATGGTTTCACCTCTAATTTCTTCCATCACTTCTGAGATCTTATCAAAATAGAAGTCTGGCAGCTGGTTGAGGATTCAAGAGCCTCTCATTGGCTTCTCCCATCTCTGAATGCCACCTTCATAGCTCTGGTCCTAAAAGAGGAGCACCCGAGTACTCCTGAAAAGTACCGACCCATTGCTCTCTGCAATGTGATTTATAAAGTTATATCCAAGGTCATAGCCAATAGACTAAAACCTCTTCTTCCGCTTCTCATCTCGCCGGAGCAAACGGGATATGTGGAAAGATGCCAAATTCTGGATGGTATTATCTTAACTCATGAAGTTATTCATTCCCTCACAAGCGCCAAGAAGCCAGGTATGCTCCTCAAAATAGATCTATCTAAAGCTTTTGATAAACTATGTTGGCGTTATATTCAGCACATCCTCAGTGCTTTTGGATTTGACCATATGTGGATAAGATGGATAATGAGCCTCATCTCAGCTCCCCTTTATTCCATTCTTATCAATGGCATTCCCTCCACTCCTTTCTCTCCGTCTTGAGGTATTAGACAAGGCAACCCTCTGTCCCCTTTTCTTTTTGTTCTCATGTTAGAAGGCCTGAGTAGACTTATTCATCATGCTGTTCAATCTCGGCAACTTCGTGGAATCTCCCTGCATGGCTCTCCCACCACAACCCATCAGCAATTTGTTGACGATAATATGCTATTTGGATTCCCTTCCTCCCAAGAAGCCCGCTCCTTCAAAGCCATTCTGAACCTTTTCTCACTAGCCTCTGGCATGACAATCAATGATTCAAAATCCCAGCTCTTCTTCTTTAACACTCCTCATATAACCCAAGCTAGCATCGCCCGCATCCTTGGTTTCTCCATTGCTCTCCTCCCTGCCAAATACCTGGGCGCGCCTCTCATAGATGTTGCCATTAAGCATTCCTCTTGGAATCTTCTGTTTGAAAAATTGGAAGCCCGACTCTCCTCCTGGACCTTCAGAACTCTCAACTTGGTCAGCAGACTCGTTCTCATCAAAGCAGTCTTGCAATCCATTCCCCTCTATCTCTTTTCCGTTTTGGCTGCTCTGAAATGGGTTCTCAAACAGATCAAGATCTTGCAGCGTCGATTCCTTTGGGGGTCTTCATTTCAAAATCGAAAATGGGCCTTAGTCAACTGGAACATAGTTTGTACCCCTAAGGATGCAGGAGAACTCGGGCTCAGGGATCCTCTCCACAGCAACGAGGTCATGGGAGCCCGACTATGGTGGAATTGGCTCTCGAATCCTCATACTCCTTGGGCTCGGCTCTGGACAGCCAAATATGCTAACAACAGACCACCTGAAGACCTGATCAGGCTTTCCCCTCGCATCGCTGGCTCCCTTATATGGAACGTTGCCAAGCAGCATTTTTCTCTCATCCAGCAGCACAGCTTCTAGGAAATTCGCAATGGGCACACGGCTAGATTCTGGGAAGACTCCTGGCAGCAAAACCCAAAGCTGATTGACACACTCACCCACATCAATGGCAGGAGAATTGAGGGTTCGGAGGAAGTCAAGGTTAGCTAGTGTTGGGCCCCCACAATTTGCAATGAATTCAGGCAATGGAAGCACCCTTCTCACATCATTCCTCTAGCTCCAGACAACACATGGGAAGCTCTTAGTGAGGAACTCAATCAACGTAAGATCAGATGTTCGAAGGAACCAGATATTCTTCCATGGGGATACTCGACTAGAGGCACGTTCACTACCAAAGAGGCCTTCTCTCTCATGCATCCGGCCCCTCTTCCGTGGGATCCGATCTGGAAATTTGTTTGGGCACCTGGTACATGGCCAAAAGTATCAACGTTTCTTTGGCTACTCAGTCACAAAAGAATCCTCACTTGGGACAACCTGCTCAAACGAGGATTCTGCGGTCCCTCACAATGTCCAAACTATGAGCAAAGCAATGAAACGATTCAACATCTCATGCTCTCCTGCAATATGGCCAACACTCTATGGGAGAAGATATCATTTAGATGTCAAAAATGCAAACTGAAAGGGGACTTAACTAGTATCATGTGCCACTGGCCCAAACATCCTTACAACAGCCCTCTTCTCAACACTCTCTGGCAAATCATTCTAGGCTTTCTCTTTTGGTCTCTGTGGAAAGAACGAAACAAAAGAATCTTCAAGAATCAATCTACCCCTTTGGACTTGATCTGGAACAACTTCAGTAATAAGCTCCAAGAATTGCTAGTTCTACATTCTTGGAGGGATGAGGATCTCCCCCAGCAACCAAAGGAAATCGCCATATGGAAAAATTGGCAGCTCAAAATCACGACCATTCCTAACCTCAATAGATAGAAGACTCCAGATTCCCCACTCGAATGGTCTCCTCCGCCTCCAAGAATCTTCAAGATGAACTTTGACGGAGCCTCAAAGGGCAATCCAGGACCAGCAGGCTTTGATGGCATCTTCAAAAAATCACAGGGAGGCGCCCTTGCTATCTACCATGACTCTATTGGTTGGGACACCAACAACTCGGCAAAACTGGAAGGGCTTTGGCAAGGGCTGCAGCTAAGCCAAATATTCAACCTCTCTCCTACCATAGTGGAGGGGGACTCCCAGATTCTCATCAATTTGGCTAACCAATTGCTTCAGGGTACCAGTTCAGCAAAAGTAGCCACCAGTTGGAGAATGGCTTCCAGAATTGAAAAATTAAGCAACTGGCTGAAAAACAACCAAGCTATTTCCTTCATCCACACCAAAAGGGAAGGCAACAAAGTGGCAGATCTCCTAGCTAATCTTGGAGTTGGCAACATCGATTCTCTCCAACATGGTCCTCCTCAGATCATCCATGACAGAGAGATCCTTCAGAATTGTCTCAATATGGTGCATAATGATCGCCCACTTCCAGATGCGGATGATTCATCGGACTGACGGGACATCAGTCCCTGGGCATCTCCCAAGGAGACTCACATGGGGTGGCCAACTAGCCCCCTGCGGCTCCATTAACATGAACATTAATACACCAGCATTAATTCTCCAACGCTGGCATTCTCCCCGCCTCGTTCAGCTTCGTCGGTTCCTTATGGCCTCCGTCTCCAGCTATCCTGATCATTCTTGCTCCACCTGTTGCTCTTTGCATCTCCTCTGTAGCATTTGCCCTGAAGAATGTGCTGAGGCTAGCGCCCGCACACAGACAGGGTGGCGTTGCTCCTTGCTCAGCTGTCCTGAAACCACGCCTGGCTCTCATTTTTCCCACAGTGCTTTCTGCTCTCCAACGCAAATTGGCAGGTTCCTCTTGAATCTCACCGTGAGTTCGATCCAACCCCGTCTTGCTCTAATTGTCTCAGGCCATTGCAAGCAGATGCACCCGCCATGCCTAGGCTCCGACATAGGATGCGTTGCCGCCGTGGTTCAACCTGTGGTCACCCTGCAAGCTCGAGACCCTCTGCCAGTCGGGGCGAAGCGACTTCCTCTGAAAATGCTGAGGGGAGACAGAGCCAAGCCACCCATAGCCACTGGGGAAGCGACGGTTCTCCTGGTTCTGCTCACGAATTTCAGCCCCCTGCGCATCCCTCTGGGCCCATTTCCACTGCACCTCGCCCTTCAGGTAGTCATATCTTGAGGCAAACCTCGCAGAGGGCGGAGCTCCACTTTGACTGTTTGTTTGATCGACCCATAGTTACTGCTTACATTACTGTCACCCTGCGTGAGGAGTCAACTCTCCCCCCTCCTCCTCTGTCTAGGCCACCTCCCTCCCCTCTTGGTCTGTGCCCTACCCCTGCTACATTTTCCTCTGAACCTTCGGTTGTTCCCCCTACTTCTGCTCCTCCCACCTTGGGTCAATTTTCTATGCAGGTGGATACTTTGCCTACAGGCATAGAAGGTGACCAGAACGTAGGCGCAGGTGATGATGGTGACTAGAATGAAGATGCAGAAGATTCTGAGGATAAGTACTGGTGTCGCATAGTGGAGGAACCACCTTCACCAGTCCATAATCAGTGACTCCGGTTAGCCTAGTTTCTATATGGTTTTTGAATTCCGCTATTTTGAAAGATGCACTGTTATTTTAACTGTTTACAACAGCAAAATCTGCATGCTACTGTCGGTTTTTTGTTTTCATATGTTGTATGTAATGGGCTATGCACCGGTTTCCCTGTCAAGGGCGGTGGACTCTCTACTAACAGAACTGGTTTCCCATACCAGGCAGTTCTTCACTCTATTAAGCATGGACATCAAGCCCAGATTCAGGCTCACATAGCTAAACTGAGGTAGTTTTGTACCACTATGTTTCTATAATAGAATTAGCATAATTTAGAAAAAAAAACACTATAGATGCATGTCCTAAAGATCATATTATATATTACGGAGAACATGCGTCGAAAACTGAATGTTTGAAATATGGTACCAGTAGATATCGAATAGATCAACTAACCAAAAATGTGTCTCAAAAGGTTCTTCATCATATTCCCATAATTCCACATTTGCAGCCAATGTTCAAGTGTAAGAGCATAGCACAATTTATGGATTACCATTCAAAGAATAGAAGTGGAGATGGTGTTCTTCGAATGCCTGCAGATGGTTATGCATTTAGAGAAATCGAGGAAAAATATGTAGATTTTAAAAATGAATCCCGTAATGTCAGGCTTTCATTGGCAGCTGATAGTGTTAATCCATTTGGAGAGCTTAGATGTACTTACTCAGTGTGGCCTATTTTCGTTATCAACAATAACATTCCTCCTTGGATGTCGATAAAAAGGGAGCACATAATGTTGACTATGATTATTCCAGGTATTTGATACATTATTTTTTGAATGTAACATTTTCATTTCTCTCGTTGTTTGCATAAATATATATTTTATTTATTTAATTACTTATATATACATATATCATGGTAGTAACTATTATGTACTGTAATTTTGAACAATTAGGTAAGTACCAGGTCAAAGATATGAATGTATATATTGAGCCTCTTATTGATGAGCTAATACAGTTATGGCATGGCATCACTATGTATGACATCACTAAACCAATCAAGCAGAAGAGATTTCAATGTCGTGGAATGCTTGTATGGAAAATTCATGATGCCCCAGGACTAACACATGTTTCTGGTATGTAATATTTCGTTGCACTTTAATATAATACATAATTATCTAAATTAGATATACCATATTGCATGTTTTAAAAATGATCTCATAGTATAATTGTTATTGATCCATCTATTACAGGTCTTCAAATAAAGGGTAGATTTGCATGTCCAGTTTGTGGCCCTAAGATGAAGTATTGTCATTTGCGAGACTTTAGAAAGATGGTTTTGATGAGTTTAGGAACTTCCTCTCTAGGAACCATAAGTATCGTACTACTGAAAAACATATTTTCAATGATAAAGAAGAAACTGGATTAAAACCACGAAGAATGACACCTTAGTTGTGGAAGTTTGAATATAACAGAATTAAAATTTGGCTAGCAATATGTGTGGAGTTATAATTCCATTAATATATATCTTCATAGAATTTAACCAAATACAAAATCCAATAATAAATGATATATATGTCCTAATATATTAATATATTAATAGAAATATAACTCCACAAATATTAATAATCCAAAAATTTAATATAAAATCAAAACACTTTAATTCTAGAAAGCCAATTTCAAATTCCAAAGGCTTACATCAAGACTGAAAATTTTCTAATCTCGTGCCTTGACGTTCAACTTATCTCGTGCGTTGACCTTAGAATCAAACTATTTAAATTGATAAATTAAAATGAGTGAGAAGTGGCATTGAATTATGTAATTAAAATGTGTAAGTAGTGACATTGAATTATTTAATGATGTAAAATTTATTTTTCTCTCTTTATTCTCACTGAATGACCTTGGACTCAAATTATTTAATTTGATAAAATTAAAATGAGTGAGAAGTGGCATTGAATTATTTAACTAAATGAGTGAGAAACTACATATGGTATTCTAAAACAGCTGGGGATCAGGGGTAGGGAGATATTGAGAATAGAGGAAGTTACATGGAAGCTCAAGAGGAGGATCTCTTGGTTAAAGGAGGGGGATCTAAATACAAAGTTTTTTCACAAATGCGCTAATGACAGAAAGAACATAAATGCAATCTAACGTATAAAAAAGGTAGATGACAGTTTTTCTATCACAACTCCGGAGATCCAAAGGGAAGCCCTCTGTTATTTCTCTTCTTTTTACCAAAAGGAGCTAGGGATCAATGTGGAAAATCAAAATTGGATGTTGGATCATATCACAAGGATGTTTGATGAAGATGCCATCGGTGCTCTTGATGAGAGCATTACGGAGAATGAAGTACTTTCGGTCCTGAAATCTTTCTCGCATGATAAGTGTCCGGGGCCGGATGGGTGGCATACGGAGTTTTTCATATTTTTTTATGATTTAATGGGAGCTGAACTAACGAATATAGTTGAACTAATCCGGACTAGGGGTCATATGCCGGCTAATCTCAACTCAACATTTGTTGTTCTAATTCCAAAAGTGGCTAACCCACAATCCTTTTTTGAATTCAGGCCGATTGCTCTTTGTAATGTGTTATATAAATTTACCTCAAAGATCATTGCAAACCGTATAAAAGGTACTTTATCGGCCCACATTTCTTTGAACAATATGGCTTTTTACAAGGACGGTCAATCCATGACGCCATTTCAATAACCTAGGAGGTGCTTCATTCTATGCATTCGGAGAAGAGGGAGGAAGTGGTGATGAAGGTTGACCTACAGAAGGCATATGACTCCCTTGACTGGTCTTATATCAGGCTTGTTCTTCTTAAGATTGGTCTCCCAATAAGGATTATTAGATGGATTATGGCATGTATCTCTACGGTTATATTTTCAATCATTATCGATGGTATCCCGACTCATTTTTTTGAAGCAGGCAGAGGTCTGATACAAGGTTGTGCGTTCTCACCTCTAATTTTCATCCTAATCATGGATGGTTTCAGTAAGATTATGCATAGAGCTGAGCATAATGGTTTCATCAAGGGTTTCTCTTTTTTGGATTCTCTTTCTTCTTCTCATTCCCTGTTTTTGGATGACTTGCTCTTATTTGCCTACCTTATCTGGAATCACTGGTTTTACATTCACTTCATGTTAATGAGGTTTGAAACCGCTACAGGCCTGGGTATTAACAAGAGTAAATCCTTTCTTATCTATGAAAACGGTGATCCTCGGGAGATTTTTTTCATTGCGGACTTCATGGGAGTTAGTTATAAGCAGGATGTTGATGGTTTTAGCTACTTGGGATACAAAATCAAACCTTGTGGCTACAGGGTTCGAGATTGGATGTGGTTGTTAGATAGATTCAGGTTGTGGATCAGTAGATGGACGCACAGGTGGTTGTATAAATGTGGTAGACTCATAATGATTCAGGCGGTCTTGTCTCAGATGGTGGTTTACTGGGGACACCTTTTTTATCTGCCTGAACATATTGTGTTGTTGATCAATAGGATTATTTCCCAATTCCTTTGGGGGTGTCCTAATCTAGAGCGGAAAGTCCATCTCTATAAGTTAGAGGTATTGTGTAGGCCAAAAGACCATGACAGATGGGGCATATTGAACACCCGAGTGTTCAATAAGGTGTTGCTTATCAAATCTTTTTGGAGGGAAATTAAGGGGAATGGAATTTGGAATGTTATCATTAGAAGAAAATATATTGAAGGTGATGTACTCCAGCATCTCATGTGCCGGGAATTCTGTTTTCCTCGGTCTATCTCGACCATTTTTCCTCGGTCTTTTGCATTGGCTGGCTCACAGGCATATTAATTTCCTTTCGCAGACAATTCTGAATTGGTCCTTTGATGCCTCGGTTTTCAAATCGGCTCAACAACTAGGCCTTGCTAGTGCTGATGTAGTTAAATGGGAAAAATTCCACAACGTTTTAAGATGTGCTAGTTTTTCTTGGTCTCAAGGGGGTGATCAGATTGTTTGGGATAGGCCGTTGAAAGATAATATGGTGATTGTGAAGGACATCTATCAGAGCATCAACAACTCTCTGTATGTGGGTCAGTATTCAAGGATCTTCTATCATTTCTGGCATAGTAATATTCCCACAAAGATCACTCTGTTTGGCTGGCTGGTCTGGCGTGGAAAGGTTCTCACCTGGGATAATTTGGTTAAGCAGGGCCAACATGGACCTAATAGATGTGCTATATGCTGCAATAATCTGGAATCCATTACACATCTATTTTTTCAATGTCCAGAGGTTTCTAGGTTGTGGCGGTTGTTCAGTACACATTTCATGGATCCTGCGTGGTCTACAGAGGACTTCATTACTGCTGCTCATGACTGGGATAAACTGCATGGAAAATTTAAATCGCTTCCTTTCTTTCTCATCTAGGAGGTCTAGCTGGCAAGAAATAATTTGATTTTTGAAAATAGACCCTTCCAGATCACACATGTTTTCTCTGCTATCATGAGGTGGAATGATGGGCGACCTCTGCCTGCGGTCTCGGTCAGAGATGGCTCTCTACGCATCAGACCACATGAGATTTCTATTCCTGCCATTTACTTCGATGGGGCATGTGAGGAGGGCATCATGGGGTGTGGTGCATGGATTAAGGTATCTCAGAGTGAAAGGATTCACATTTATTGGAATGGAGGGCAGGGGACCAACAACAAAGCAGAAATCATGGCCTTATGGGGAGGACTTCTTAAGGCCACCAATCTTTAGCTGCAGGATGTTAGTGTATATGGGGATTCCAGGCTTGTTATTGGATAGGTCAGTAACAGATTTACCATGGTCAATCCGAATCTACAGGGCTGGCTCCATAGGACTCAAATACTATGGCAGAGATTGAACTGCCCTCCTATCATACACATTTACAGAGATATCAATACTCGGGCTAACTGGATTTCTAAAAAAAGCATCAAGGCAGATTTTGGGTTTTTCCAGGTGATCCAGTTTAGAGAGGGGGTACAGATTTGGGAAAACTCCATTCCATTGCCATAATCTTGCTGGCCACAAGGTCAGGTGAGCCAGTGCCTTAATGCAACCTTTTTTTCAAGCGAGCCTGTGCATATGCCTTTTTTGGAATCATGAACCTCAATGTGCACCGACATTCTATATCCTACATATTACATTCTCAGTTTTTTAATTGCTTTTGCATGATACGTCTTCTTCAGTTTCTCCATAAGCCTTTTGTCTTTCCTCCCTATCTGTCTACCTCCTTTTCTTTGAATACAGGAATGGTATGTTTCCATACATGATGGGGCTAAATATTTTCCCCCCGAGATTTTGTAAGCCACTATACTTTAGTTGGCTCTCTTGCTTAGAGGGTTTTCTTTCTGCCAATGGCTGTGATAGTCTGTCTTTTCTCGCTGTGAATGGCTAAGAATCTAATGTATGGAAAAATGCACTGTTATATTTAATATACAACGTTTTTTTCTTTCTGAAAAAAAGAGAAGTGACATTGAGTTATTTAATGGTGGGATTTTTTTCCCCTCTTTTTTCTCAAATAGATTTAATTGTAGATTTTGTTGAATGAATTTAATTTAATTCTAGATTTTAAATAGATATATTAGCAATTGCTTTAAAAAGTGTAAAGAGATTTATAAGATTGATACATTGTTATAATTTTAAAGACATATGTAAATTTGAATTTAGAGTTTTAATATTATTAAAAAGTGCCATTTCAATTTATTAATTTTATAGTGGCAATATGAAAATAGCACAATCAAATTGAGAATGTAGTATAATTTCCTCAAATAAATAAAAAATTTAACTTAATTTTTTAATTGAATCAATAGATAGCTATAAAAATGGATGAATAGAAAGCTAAAATAGCCCGATAAAATTGTTAACTACATTTTAAAATATATTTTTACTTATTTATTCATTAAGAATTGAATGATTTTAATTTATATAATTTAAAAAATATATATCATCTTTAATTAATTATGAAATTTTTCTTAATGATAATAGAATCACGAATTTATATAAAAAACAAATAAATTAATCTAATATTCATTTTAATTTCATATTCATTAAGTTTCTAAAAAATATATTTCAACTTTAATATTATTTAAACTTCTAAGAAATATATCTCAATTTCAATAGTATTTAAAATGGGTTTTAATGTAGTGTTTTTATATATCACAACGCTACATGGCCAGGGAATTTCTTCTACAATCCTTTTATCCTTTTAAATTGTAAGTGCTTTGAGCAAAAGCAAAACTCTTTATAACAATTTGCATTCAATTGAAACAATTTTTTAGCACCAACTAACTTTTGTAATTTAGTAGACAGGTTAGACAATTAGGCACACCTATTTACAAGCACAAAAAACTTACAATATTTTATGTCAAATGATCATTGGCATGGAGGGCATGCATACTTAAATAAATTAAAAACCAAAAATACTCTCTTAGTAATTAGTATTTGCTATTTAATTTAAATTTAGTTAAATCAAAGTAAAAGTTGATATCACTAAATCTATTTCCACCAAAAAAAAAACCACCTATTCAAATACTCTCATAGTCACATTTTTTGAAAAAAAATAAGTAAATCAGAAATGGTGGGCATCTTTAGACAAGAAAATCAGATTACATTCAAACAAATTTTGTAATCAAAATTAATCATTAGCAAACAGATATTGTAATCAAAATTAATTAAACAGATATTGTAATCAAAATTAATTATTAGTTCATATTCACTGTAAGCAGGAATTAAACTAGTGAGTTAAGCTAGATCTACATTGATTTGATTATTTTTATATAATTTAACTAAATAAAAATGTTGTATTGATAATTATAATTATAATAATAATTATTATTATTATTATTAATCGCACTCAGAGCCACTAGATAACTGGATAAAAAGCCACTCAATAACCTAGTATGGATAAAAAATCCACTCAACAACTTACTATGGATAAAAAGTTATTTATATAATTCGTAATGTAATGTTATGTGAACTCACTTAAAATTGAAATAAATATAAAAATAAATAAATTAAAAAATGATAATTATATAAGAATGTAAACCTTTGTGATCTTTATTTAATTTAATCAGAAATTTTTGGGAAAATCACATAACTAATTAAAAAACACTTCATCATCAAAACCATATTTTCTAAAGAACAGATCAAATAACAAAATGCAATTATGCAAAAACATTCATAATATATTATGGAATGGATAGAATTGTAACACTCCTTTGGCCAGTTCGACGTTTCATCTGAACTAAGAACTGAAGCTTGATGAAGAAAGAAGGCTGTCTCGAGAAAGAAAGGTCATGGAAGGTCAAACTTAAGCGATATATTTTATGATTCTATAAATAAACTGGAAATATTAAATATAACATTCATCTATTAACCAGCACTAGTATTATCGAAGGTTGCCAGATTTTCGAGTAGTTTAAACTTTTAACCTGAGAGTGGGGCCATTGATGATTAACAAGCACTAGTATTCTCGAAGGTTGCCAAATTTTCGAATATCTTATACTTTTAACCTGAGAGTGGGGACAGCAAGCAGATGAACTGACCGTGGTGTGGACAGCCCAAATTCCTCGGTCATATCCAAATCTCCGGGTTTCATTCCATCGGGCAGCTTCCAATCAAAACAATGCAAAAGACTGGCCAAGGTATATTCCACAACGGTTAGCGCCAGGGGTTGCCCGGGGCAGCCTCTCCTGCCTGACCCAAAAGGAAGCATTTGGAAATGTTGCCCCCTGATGTCAATGGGGCTGCCAATAAATCTCTCGGGTTTGAACACGTCAGCATTTTCCCATGATTTAGGGTCCATAGCGAGAGCCCACACGTTCACGATAAGACGAGATTTTCTGGGAATAAAATAGCCATCGACTGTACAGTCATCGAAGGACTCATGCGGGATAAGCAATGGCCCTGGTGGATGAAGCCTCAGCGTCTCCTTCACCACTGCTTTTAAGTATTGGAGATGAGGAACATCAGATTCCTCCACCCTGCGATCGAGTCCCACCACGCTTTCCAACTCCTCCTGTACTTTCCTCATCATCGAAGGATTTAGTAGCATTTCAGACATCGCCCACTCTAACGTCACAGAGGAAGAGTCTGTTCCGCCTCCCAGCATATCCTGCATTCATAGCTTTTTGAAAAATATACATGTATAATATCTAATCCAGCAATTCAATATAAAGTCAAACAATGGTCACAACATTTCTTCACAATTTTTTGCATTCAGCAAAACATTTGAGGATGATTAATAAATTTGAAATCTAACTGAAGCGACGACCATTGTCATTGTTAATACTAATCCAGAATTCATTATGTACAGATAAATATTAAATTCCAAGCATGTGGTATCTAAGTTTTATATAACAGATCTGAATTTCAAATATAGATGATCATTGATACAGCCCAGTGAAACAAATAAAAACAATATTGTTGCTGACATGAAAACTGAATACAAACTCTATTTAAAAGGGTAGATGCTTAATATGAATTTATTTCAATTTGTGAGCAATGTAGATTATATGTATTTTGACTTCAAATTTATTAAATATTCAAGTAATTTTTTTGATATAAAAATCTTAAAGAGAATATTTTTTAAATTGAAAAGAGATTTGATCTCTCTATAAATTTATAATTATAATTATAAATTGGTTTAATTATTAATTATAATTATCATTATTAATTTTTATTTTTATTTTTATTTTATTTTTATATAATTTGACTAAGCAATGAATCTAACTAGATTAGAATTATAAACTCCAAATCTATCAAGCACTAAAAATAATCAAATCTGGTGAGATGCAAATCTCATTTAAAATGAAAAGAGCATCTCATTTAAAGTGAAAAGATATTTGATTCCTCTCAAAACTTGATAAATCCAGAATTAAGATGGATCTAGATTGATTTAATTATTAATTATAATTAATTATTAATTATAATTATAATTTTCAAGTTTTTTAGTTTTTATTATTTTTATTTTAACTCAATGAAAAAGCTTACAATACATTACATTACAACATCTTTACCATATTAGGTTGGAGGGCACAACTAGACAAAGTTATCATGTTTTGACTTTGATATCATCTTTTCTTTCAAAATCAAATTAATTTTAACAATAAAAATTGAAAATATTTAAATTTTGAGAAAATTGGCACTTTCATTGAGTTACACTTCAATCCAAAATTACTATAAAGCTGAATTAATATAAAAAACAATCCTAGAAAATGGTCCACAAAAATGATAAATGTTAACTTCATTATTTGAAATAGACATATAAGATGTAGATTAGTTGACTTGTGTGAGGTTTAGTTTTTTCTAGGTCTTAAGTTCAAACTCCATAGGGAGAGAAGTGGTTGGAAGAGAGAGCATTTAGGAGAATTAATTAAGAAAATAGGTTGAAAATGAGAGTTTTCCATGAAAATTCCAAGAGCATCTAAGCTTGACTCAACTACCAAACTAAAAGATAATAATTACGTTGGAAAACAAGATATTGTAATTAGAGCAAATAATTCTTCCATCCAACCTTGAAAATACGACCAGACATAGAACCATAATTAACAATTTTATTTTTTTTAACCATATAAAAGAAGATACTAGTTACTGAGTGACTTGGTAACTTACAAAGATGACTGCGAAGATACTAGTTACTGAGTGAGTTGGTAACTTACAAAGATGACTGCCTTGATGTTGGCTCGAGTAATCTTGATCTCCAGATCATTGTTATCCATGAGTGCCAACATGACATCCACGAAATCCTTAGTGGTGTCAGCGCCGTGGTCCTTGTTCTTCTGTATGTGCTCCTCTATAACCATCTCGAAGAAAGCATCAAAGGTGTTATGGCAGCTCTTCTGTCGGCGACGCAGGCCTTGCAGATCCAACCACGCCAACCACGGAATGAAGTCTCCGATATTAATGGCCCCACTCAGAAAAAAGGCCTCCTTTATCATGTCCTTAAACCCTCTGCTGTCCAGGTCCTCCTCGCAGTACTTTTTGCCGAAGGCCATCCTGCATATGATATCCGTTGTCACGGTGGACACCAGCTTGCTCACGTTCGCCGCCACACGAGCCACGCAGCACTTGGTGACGCTGTGTAAGAGGGCGGACACTTCTTCCTCCTTCACAAATTTGAGCAACTCGAGTCGCCGGGGACTCAGCAGCTCCAGCACGCACACCTTACGCATGGTCCTTCAGTAAGGGCCGTAGGGCGAAAAACCGATATCTGTGGAATTATAGATCATGTTTTTCCCCACCGTGGTGGAAGGCCGGCCGGCAAAATTGAGGTCGTGGGTTTTCAGGAACTGCTCGGCCATCTCCGGGGAAGAGGCCACCACTGTCGGCACGGAGCCGAGGCGCAGGAACATGAGGGGCCCGTATTTGTGGGCCATATCCCTCAAACGTCTGTGAGGAAGTTTGCCCAACATGTGAAGATTTCCTATTATTGGCAACGCTGGAGGCCCAGGTGGCACTGATTTTGCAGACCTTGGGCGGAGGATTGTGAGCAATAAAACCCATGATACAAACACAGCTAGCAAGCCTAGTGAGTAGTAGGAATTAAGGAAGTCTCCTGTCATCCTCACGATATCTGAAACTAAATTTCCATCAACACCCATTTTGTGCTTTGAGTACTCTACTGCAGTTGTTATCGCTCTCTTATGGATTTAGATATAGTGCGAGAGGCAGCCAGAATATATTCGGTTTGAAACGAAACGAGACACAGAAATTTCACACAGACGTAAAGTCCAATTTCAAACACGTGCATCTCTACAAATAAAATTATAAGATATTGTTTTTCTCATCTCGATATTCGGGTTGAAACCAAACGAAACACAGAAATTTGACACAGAGGCAGTCCAATTTCAAACGCTTACATCTCTACAAAGACAAAGACAAAGTATAATTTTAGATAATGTTTTTCTCATCTCGTCGTTGGACGTTCAGTTTATCTCCTGCGTTGACCTTGGACTCAAGCTATTTAAATTGATAAAATTAAAATGAGTGACAAATGACATTAATTATTTAATAGTGTGTCATTCTTATTTTAATCTGATTCGAAATTTTAGGATATTTGGATAATTTAATCAACAAAAACAAAATCGAAATTCAACTAGAGTGAGGTTTTTGAATTTTCTGTGATCTATAATTTGTATAGAAAATCTTTTGGTGATAATTATATATGAACATATTTTGTAGAGCTACATCATCAAGACAAGATGAAAAATCAGATCATGGAAACTTGTAATTAGCTATTAGTGTGAGAAAGATTTAGAGGCTAAAAGAAAATTAAGATATTATAAAGAGGTCATCAATCCTACTCTAGAAGATCAAAAGTGTTGGAATATTTGAAAATTCCATAACAACAATGGAGAATAATACTCTCTTCCTTAAACACAGAGAAAATATTAAAATTTCACTCACAAGGACAGAGTTTTGTTGGAAATTAATTCCAACTACGTTGCACGGGTTCCCGCACCCGAGGGTGGGGTTCTCCAACCCGCACCGGGTTCTCGCACCCAAGTACCCGATTCGGGTACGGGTTCTTCTCAGAAGAACCCAAACGCACCGGGTTTTTCTGTGAAGAACCGAGTTCTTCGAAAATGAAAATCGGGTTCTTTGAGTTCTTTTGGTCAGAAGGACCCATGGTTTGGGTACTTAGAACTCGATTTTCGGGTTCTTCGTGTTCTTCATAAATATTTTTTTCAAATATTTTTTTTTTAAATGATTAAAATTTAAAAATTTTAATTAAATTTTAAAAAATATTTAAATTAAATTAAAAATAATTTAACAAATTAAAAATATTAACTATTTTTTAAAACATAAATGATAATACAATTAAATTTTAAAACTTAAAAATTAAAAAATTAAAAATCAAACCTAAGTTCTAACTTCTAACATACCTATCCCTATTCGAATGTTTCATAACTCAGCCATTGCAGCGACTAAACATCGCACAGCCGACTAAACATCCGCACAGCCATTGCAGCGCACAATCATTGCAGAGTTTCGGCCAGCCGGCAGTCGGAGACATCTTTCGAGCAACAGCGTTCACGGTAGACAGTAGAAGGAGCACCCTCACCACAGTGACGGCAACGCCCAGTCACTCCTCTCGTGATTTTATAACCATATGAGAAAAAATTCCCTAGAGACATTACAATATTGATGACGATTCCCAAAGAATCAATTAAATCTTTTGTGCAGACTGTAGTAATTATATAAAATCAAAATTCAAACAATTACATTAGAATATAAATCAACAAACAGGGATGAATACCCTGCCACTCCATCGTATGTCCATGACAATTTTTAGAAAATGGAGATAGTGTTCATTGGATCTTCTATGTTACCCACTGAATTCCAGAACCAAGTTTTGTGTTGCATTATTTTTGCTACATCATCTTTTACCAACTACTACTCAGATCCATGTTGTGTGTAACCCTAGTTTTAGAAATCGGAACTGGGCTTCGAATCAGAACTGGATCAAACCAGCTTCAATGAACCAGAATTGAAAAAAACATAAAATAATATATTTATAATGAAAAAAAATATTTTTAGGATTTCAAACCATGATTCCAAACCATTAGAGACAAAATATGCAAGTTTGCTTATCTATATACCATGTAAGGGTGCATATATCAAAATGGCACTAAGTTCAAATGGTACTGCTAGTTTCTTTATCAAATTCAAATTGACCATGTTGCCAAGCAGAGTTGGAACTATGCTTTGAAATCACTCGAATTGTCGCTTTAATCAATTCATCGAGCATCCATTCTTTTCTAGCACAGATTTTGCATGCTTGAATTTCTAAATCAGAGAGACTAATTTGCTGTATGCAACACAAAATGGAGAGGGGATAAAATCAAATAACAACGACTTCTTCAAAATCATCATTTGCCAGCATTATCTTCACGAGGATTAATCACTACATATGAGCATAAAACTGAAATATGTCCTATACATTCAATTTCCACTGGTACAGTCAACTGTGTCACAAAATCAACTCTGTCCTTCTATGTATTCTGAGAATATGAACCATGAACTTAATTATACAGATACTATCCATGCTATTTTTCCATGTTTAAATCTTTGAAGTTTAAACTTTAATTTTTAAATCAAAAATATTTTATTTTTCTTGTTTTATACAAATTCACATATATAAATTATAATTTATATATAATATTATATAATATAATATATATATAGTATATACCCCGACGCGCCCACGCACCCTGTTTCAAAAAGTGTCGTCCCCGTCCCTGCACCCACGTTTCCTGGCAACATAGAATTCCAACTACTGAAGTCAATCAACAGTAATTGCAGAAGTGAAAGAACTATGGCACATTGAAGCCTTAGCAATGGCGGTTTCCGCTTACTTAAATGTAATTGCAAAAGAATTGGAAAGCCCGCACAGGTGCAGTACAGAGCATATAAGAATTGACCCCCTTGATATTCAATCTAAGGTGGTAGCCAATTTCTTAAGAGCAAAGTTTAATGTTCAGACTCAAAGTCTTACCAGCAACGCAGAGCTTTGATTACAGCTTGAATCAGGCTTTAAAGCCTTACCAATTTAATCGGCGGAGTTAATGACTTAGGCAGTAATCACAATTTTACTTGCAGTGTCTTGTTGATGTGGTGATGGACCGATGCGATCATCACAATCGACAGTTTCATATGATACCACTGCAACGTGTTTTGCAGTGTTGAAACATTGCGATGCGATGAAAAAAATCGCAATCGTATTTCAATCGCCCTTCACCAAAGCCGAGGTCCGCGGGTGGTCCCACAGACCACACGACAGTCTATTGAATAGTCGCAAGTAAGTCAATCGGGGGTTCATTGTATTATGGCCCGATTGCATTAACCAAATGCGGACCTGATGTTTTATTATGCCGGAGTAAAATGGTTTATCGCATTCGTTACATAATCGGAGATCGGAACTTTTCCGATGGACCATTTTGTTATGCTTTGAAGACACGGACCCGATCCTTAATCGCAATCGGAAGACCGATGGTTGATGTTTTTTTTTGTTTGAAGCCCAGACTCGATGGACTTATGTAGCAGATTTAAGTTTGGTCATCGCGTCCGGATAACAATCGGTGATTGGGATTTTAAAAGGGTCGTGAGTTATGTGTTAAGACCGGACCTGATACATTATAGTTTTTGTTTTAATTTTGATTATATGTATGGCATATATATAAAGTGGAAATCCCGAGAGGTGAATGTAATTTTTTTTTTTGTTTTACAATACACAGTGAAAGTAAATGTTTTTGTTTTTATGCACAGCAGTGCGTTGTTTAAAAAAAAAAACAGAGAGTTTTTTTTTAAGAGACAGAGAGTTTATTTAGAGAGACAGTGAGGTCTCCTCTGGCACTGCGTTGTTGCAGCAGTCCAACATAATTGTAACAGTTTATTTTATGAAATAGAAGTTTGTTTTTCATAGTTGAAACTCTATCTCCTGTGAGTGAAATTTTTATATTTCTCTTTGTTATAAGAGGAGAGTATTACTCTCTCCATTGTTGTTGGGTCAAATCGCGAAGTTGGGAAACAGTTTTTGGCGGATGGTTAGAATTCGGGAAAAAATTTTAATTTCTCGGCCGAGAAAAAAGTCAACAAAATTTCTCGGCCGAGAGTTTTAAAAGTTCTCGTCCGAGAGATTTTAAATATTTCGGACGAGAGTTTGGTCGGGTTTAACCTGAGTTAAAATTCTCTCGGACGAGAGTTTTTCATTTTCTCGTCTGAGAGTTGTGGTCACAAAACTCTCGGGCAAACTCTCGGACGGGAGTTGGAGAAACTCTCGGACGAGAGTTGGAAAAACTCTCGTCCGAGAGTTTTTCCAATTCTCTGATCTGCATGCAGATATTTCCACCCCCCAAACGAATGAAAGGTCGACCTCGACCGTCGATTAAGGTGGCATGTGTGGAACAACAATAGGACGGTAGTGAAAAAACGGGCGCAATCATGATAAACTCAATCAAATTAAGTAATTACTGAAATCGATGCGTAAGATAAATCGGTAATAATGAGGGAATCGCGTTGTAATAATTCAAGTATGAGGTGAAGGGACAGCAAAAGATTAATGTAATTGCGCTATTTACCACATTAAAGTAATATGACCGATTTATAATATTTTTCATGTGTGATGGTTCGGGGATAGAACTTAAGGAATTTTATGCATTTCGTTTGATATTCAATAAAAATTGTAGGAAAGAGGGTTAAATAACTATTGATTTGTATAAGTATGACTTCAATACCATTAACAGAGCTCTGCTGCCCACAGGTGTCCATAACCTTGACAGAGTTGTTTTGTAACCCATGGAACCATTGTCCTTCATACATACTTGAGGAAGTGCTTTATTTTTTCTTTGTATTTTTGTATTGAAAACTTAAAACAATCGTTCAAAAAGTGTTGTTCCTTTAAAAGGAACAACAAAGATAATCTGCGAAACTGCTGTTCCTTTAATCTGCGAAACTGCCGTTCCTTTCAAAAGGAACAGCAAAGATAATCTGCGAAACTGCTGTTCCTTTAATCTGTGAAACTGCTGTTCCTTTCAAAAGGAACAGCAAAGATAATCTGCGAAACTGCTGTTCCTTTCAAAAGGAACAGCAAAGACAATCTGCGAAACTGCTGTTCCTTTAATCTGCGAAACTGCTGTTCCTTTCAAAAGGAACAGCAAAGACAATCTGCGAAACTGCTGTTCCTTTAATCTGCGAAACTGTTGTTCCTTTAATCTGCGAAACTGCTGTTCCTTTCAAAAGGAACAGCAAAGACAATCTGCGAAACTGTTGTTCCTTTAATCTGCGAAATTGTTGTTCCTTTAATCTGCGAAACTGCTGTTCCTTTCAAAAGGAACAGCAAAGACAATCTGCGAAACTGCTCTTCCTTTCAAAAGGAACAGCAAAGACAATCTGCGAAACTGTTGTTCCTTTAATCTGCGAAACTGTTGTTCCTTTCAAAAGGAACAGCAAAGAAATGCTCTGCGGACATGCTGTTCCGTTTGAAAGGAACAGCAAAGAAATGCTCTGCGGACATGCTGTTCCGTTTGAAAGGAACAGCAAAAACACTGCACGAAACTGCTGTTCCATTCGAAAGGAACGGCAAAAAAATCCTACGAAGGTGCTGTTCCTTTTAAAAGGAATAGCAAAAACACTCTGCGAAACTGCTGTTCCTTTCAAAAGGAACAGCAGAAGTGCTGTTCCGTTAGAAAGGAACAACAACACGAAAAAAACACAGAATTTTTATTATTTTTCGTTTTTAAAGAAACTAAATTCAAACGAAATAAAGAAGTATTAACATGGAAATGAATTTCAAAAACAGGAAAAAAAGAATGCATTATGTACAAAAATTAAAAAAACCAATTTATCAAACTGGCGCGGGAGAGGGATTCTCCCCTTCAGCAAGAATTTCAATGGTGGAGTCTTCCCTTCACTGCTGGCAAAAGGATTCACGGGTAAGCGACTTACGATATAATCGAACTCGATGGCCATTAACCTTAAAGGAATGCCCATATCCATCAATGGTGACTAGTGTGAGAGTGTCGTTATCATGCACTTTCTAAATTTCGTAGGGTCCAAGCCACCTAGTCTGGAGTTTTCCAGGGAAATCCTGAAACCGAGAATCATATAGAAGTGCCAAATCTCCTTCGTCGAAGATCCTTTGTTTAATGTGGGCGTCATGCCATTTTTCTCTCTATTGCTGGATTAATGTGGTGCGCTGAAGAGGAGAGAGTCTGATTTCATCCAATTCATTTAGTTGCTGCAGTATTTTTGCCTGTGCTTCATCTAAATTCAGACCTATCGTTTGAGCTGTTCGTAATGTCTGAATTTCAAATTCAATAGGAAATATGGGTTCTTTTCCAAATACCAACTGGTATGGCGAATGTCCTGTGGTAGGTCTCCATGTCGTTCGGTACGCCCACAATGCCTCTGGTAGTCTGTAGGCCCAATCTCGCCTATGTGAAGCAACCGTTTTTGTCAGTATAGATTTGATTACCTTATTCGTGCTTTTGACTTGGTCGTTGGCCTGTGGGTGGTAGGGAGTTGTAATTTTACGCTGAATATGGTAATTCTGTAATGATTCAGCCAATTTGTTACCTATAAACTATGGTCCCCCATCTGTGATTATGTCTCGTGGGAGGCCATACCGCACGAAAATTTGGAAAAGAAAATGTATCACGGAATCCTCTGTAGCTTTTGAAAGAGGCTCTGCTTCAACCCATTTAGTAACGTATTTAGTGGCAACTAGGATATATGTTTTCTGGTTCGATGGAGGGCTAATAGGACCAACGAAGTCAAGGGCCCAACGTTCGAAGAGTTCAATCACTAGTTGAGGGTTCAAGGGCATTTCATCAGACTGCCCAGGTCGACCAGCCCTTTGACAGCTATCACAGGCCTGCACAAATTTTTTTGCGTCTCTAAAGATATTAGACCAATAATAGCCAGTCCGTAGGACTTTATGTGCTGTTCTACGATCTGCAAAGTGTCCGCCACACTGTTCGTCATGGTACGCTTTCAAATTATCATATACCTCATCGTCCCTAACACATCTTCTTATTTTCATATCTACACCTGTATGAAATAAGTAACCTCCTATCCATGAAAAACGGGTGCTACGATGTATTATTTGCTTTCGTTCATTAAGGGATAGATGTTTGGGTAATTAACCTATTGCCAAATAGTTCGCTATATCAGCATACCATGGTGTTCTGGTGGTAACAGCGAAGAGATGCTCATCCGGGAAGTGATCTTCAACTGGTTCTACATCTGTTGGCTTTGGCATCGTGGACAGAAAGTCAGCTACAGGGTTCTCTTTGCCCGGTCGATCCTTGATCGTGATGTCAAATTCCTGCAGTAAAATTAGCCATGTAGTTACTCTCCCATTTGTAACAGGTTTATTTGCTAAAAACTTAATGGCAGAGTGATCTGTGTAAAGCACTACAGGATACCCAGTTATGTAATGCCTAAATTTATTTATAGCGTGAACTACAGCCAAAAATTCTTTCTCAGTCACAATATAGTTTAATTCGGCAGGGGTCAGATTTTTGCTAATGTAGTAAATTGCATATGGCTTTTTGTCTTCCTCCTGCCCAAGTACTGCTCCAATTGCTGTGTCTGAGGCGTAAGATGAAATTTGGAATGGTAAATTCCAATTTGGGCCCCTCAGCACAGGGGATGTTGCAACGAGCTTCTTCAAATCATTAAAAGCATTGTCACATTTGTCTGTCCAAACAAAATCAGTGTTCCCAGTCAGCGCATATAAAGGTGTGCAACAATTCGAGAATAATGCTCTATAAATTTTCTATAATAACTAGAAAATCCAAGAAAGCTACGTACCTCTGTCTGTGTAGTAGGTGTAGGAATTAACAAGAGTATTTGAATTTTAGCTGGATCTACTTGAATTCCTTCTGCTGAAATATAATGGCCTAAGATAACTCCTTCAGTCATCATCATAAGACATTTTTCATTGCTTAAACAAAGCCTAGTGTTTATACATCTTTGCAATACTTTTTCTAGATTTTGCAACGCAGGTTCAAAATCATCCCCATAAGGAGTGAAATCATCCATATATACTTCGAGACCTTCATTTATTAAGTCTGCAAACATGATGAGAATTTCCCTTTGAAATGTAGCAGGAGCGTTGCATAGGCCAAAAGGTAAGACTCGGTAGGCAAATTTACCCCATGGGCAGGTGAAAGTAGTCTTGTCCTGGTCTTTAGGGGCAATTTGAATTTGGTTGTATCCATTGAAGCCATCCAGAAATGAAAAGAACTTCTTTCCTGCCAATGTGTCTAATCCCTGGTCAATGAAAGAAAGAGGAAAGTGGTCTTTTTGTGTTGCTTTATTGAGTTCACGGTAATCTACACATATCCTCCACTTTCCATTCTTTTTAGGTACCACCACTAATGGGAAGACCCACTTGCTATCAGATATTGGATAGATAAAATTGACATCCAATCATTTTTGTATTAATTCATCTTTCATAGCATCCTTAAGGTGAGGATTTAGTCTCTTTTGAGGTTGACGAATGGGTCTTGCGTCTTTTTCAATGTAAATGTGGTGAGTACATAATTGTGGGTCAATTCCTTTCATATCGGGGTAATCCCATCCAAAGGCTGCTTTGTATTTTCGTAATAATTGGACCAATTTCTCTTCTTGTTCAGCAGTGAGATTCTTGTTAATGTTCAAGGTTTTTCCTGGTTCAATTTCTACAACCTTAGTATTATTCACAGAGGTAGTAGGTATTGCTTGATCATGGATGTATTTAAAAGGATCTTCTTCTTCTTTATTGTCGAATGCTGCCTCAATCATGTGACATTGCAAGTGAGATGCAGTTTGTGATTTATTAATGAAATTACTAATGACATCATCCTCTATTTGATCTTTAAAATCCAAAACTTCTTCTATCGTTAGAGGTGACCTCATGTTTTCCACAAAATATGATGGTTCGAATTTCTTGCATTACGGGGGCGCCCATGAGCATTGTATCATCTATGAATCGTTGATGCGTTACTGTGTGTCCTTGGTGTACCGGTTTGATGCCTTTGAGTTGATTATGTTGTTTTGCCTTGGCTAAGGATCTTCCTAGCCCTTCTACCATAATGACAAAGAGAAACGAAGACAGGGGATCTCCTTGCCTTATACCTCTGGACGGAATGAAGGGTTGAAGGGGTCCTCCATTCAGTAGCATTGAAAAGAAAGAACCTGAGACCAGTTCCATTATCCAATTTTTCCATTGCTGACTAAATCCATAAGCCTGGAGGATTGCTCTCATATAGTGCCAGCTGATTTTATCAAAGGCCTTTGAAAGGTCAAGCTGGATAAGCATACCTGGAGTCCTTTTTGTTTTGAGAGAATGCAACACTTCCTGAGTGAGGATTATGCTGTCAGTGATCTGCCTACCTTCAACGTAGCAGTTTGTTCCTGAGAAATGATTGAGGGGAGGACAGATTTAAGTCTGCTAGCCATCAGTTTGGAAAGGATTTTGTAAAGGACATTACAAAGGGCTATGGGACGAAACTTGTCGGGGGAGTAAGCCTGGTCTGATTTGGGAATTAAGGTGAGGAATGTGGCATTGATGGCAGGAAAAACTTTCTTGGTTCTATAAAAGTTCCTTACTAGGTTGAGAAGGTCAGCCTTAATAATGGGCCAGCAAGCTTTAAAGAATTCAATTGTAAAGTTGTCTGGTCTGGGAGCCTTGTTCGAGGCCATGTTGAAGATTGTTTCTTCAATCTCCTGCTCAGTGAATTCTCTTAGAAGGAGGGAGTTTTGCTCCTCTTTAACTAAGTTGGGAATGGCAGCGATAATTTCATTGATGGCTCGGGTTCTATCTTGAATGGGATCGCTGAGAAGAGAAGTGAAAAAAGAGTTGAGTTCAAATCCTATATGCTCCCTTTTATAAACTTGATCGCCATCAGCGTTTTTGAGGGAGAGGATGCGATTATGTGCTCTATGCTGGATGGTTGACTTATGGAAGAAACTAGTGTTGCGTTCTCCTTGTTTTAACCATTGCACCCTCGACTTCTGCCTCGATAACAGCGCTTCTTGTTTTAACCGTTCTTCCCTTTGCCTTTGCAGATTTGATTCTTGAGCTATTCTTTCATCATTGGGCCCTTCTTTGATCAAATATCGCTGGAGGTTCGCCATTTTTTCCTCGAGTTATTTTTTGGCTTGAAATATGTCGCCAAAGGTGTTTTTTTTCCAGCGTTTGAGGTTGATTTTTATTGTTTTGAGCTTCTGTTCGAATATGTACATGATATTGTCGCTCCTTATGGTGGCTTGAGTCCACCAGCGTTGTATTTTTTGCATGAATGATGGGTGCTTTGTCCAGAAGGCTTCAAATCTGAATTGTCTGTTGTGGGGCTTATCCAAATTGGTGAAGTGAATCTGCACTGGCCAGTGATCAGATCCTCTGATAGGCAGAATGCTGGCCTCCATGTCGATATTTTGCAGCAGAATGGATTCCGACATGAGGAACCTATCAAGACTTGATGCTATCTGATTGTTTCGTCCTTGCTTATTATTCCATGTATGCAGACCATTGACTGTGGAGATGTCAATGAGTTTGGATTCAACAATAAAGGTGTTGAATGCTTCCGAGTCCTTATCCAATCTTCGTAAGCCTCCCTTTTTTCCTACTAGATTGGTGATCATGTTGTAGTCTCCGCCTAAAATCCAGTGGTTTGCCCCATGGTGTTGCCTAACTTCGTCCAGGTCTAGTAGCATCTTCAGCTTTTCCTAGATTCGTTGGGGTCCATACACGTTGGTGATGCAGATCGATTGCCCTGAGTTTGGCATGTTGAAAATGTTCGATAACGAGTGCTTGGTGGACAGAGCATTTTGCAAGAAGAATTTTATTTTGTTCCAGAACGTGAGTAACCCTCCTGCTTGCCTGATAGCATCTATGCTTATGCAGTGATGACTGTTGGAAACAAGTTTTTTGAGTGTCTCTGTGCCTTTGGGAGAGCATTTTGATTCTTGAAGAAGTATGATGTCCGGGCATAGCGAGAATAAGCGATTTTTCAAGATCCTTCTTTTGGTGGTGTCGTTGAGCCCCCTGATGTTCCAGGTTGTGATTTTCATTGAGCTACCTTTGGAGAAGATAGGACCAAGGCCCTGATTTTTCCTTCATTGATTAGGCGTCTGCCTGGTTCTTGTATTTGGTGTCTTGTGGATTTGCGCCCTCTTTTTCTTCCTGGTCCTTGTAGCTTGTATTGATCCAAATCCAGGTTGGCTTGAATGCCCGTTTGGTTGCTATTTCCCCATTGCCTTTTGGCTGCATTTTGGTTGATGTATTCCAGCTGCAGGTATGCCATTTCTATCTTCTCCAAGTGTTCTTGGGGAATGGCATTGACTCCCAGTTTGAACCATTGCTCATTGACCTTTTGGAGATCTAGATCGCCTAGGATCTCCTCCAGAGGATTGTTTGAAGTGGTTGAGGATCGTTGCTTTTTTTTCATTTCTGTGCATTGAGGAGTTTGCAGTGAGGTGTGGCTGGTATTAATCTGAATGGGAGAGGATTATGGTTTGTGTTGCGGTGCCTGGGCGTGGATTGAATCCGAGGTTGTGCTTGGGGCGTTGGTTGTAATCAAATATTGACTTAATAATGACGGATCTTGATCAGTGGGGGCCTGGGAGACTATAGGGTGCTCCAATGAGTCAAGATTGCTCAGAACTTCAAATTCGTTTCGCTGGGTTGAGGCAGTGTTGGTGGGGGTTGTATTGGTGGAGGGTTTCGGAGGCTTGTTGCCTTTCTCCCCTTTGTTCTTTCTTGAGATGGAGGTGAAACCAGGTGTCAACAAGGTTGCACAATTCAATACATTTATTTGTCATAGGGTGATGAACTTTGTCACAAGTACTCAGTACTATCTCAAAAAGCTACACACAAACTAGATTGGTTTTGAACAAGTCAAAGGTTCAAAACTCATCCACTAATTGCTTGCCTCTATTGCGCAATCAACGCTGGTCTAATGAGAGATCCAAGTTCGAATCTCACTAGCTCCAACTACGCAATTCTCATTGGTAATTTCCTCCAAGTGTGGTGCAAATCTCATGCACAACTAATGTCACAATTGATAGCTATCTCCACCCTTTCATCTACCTCTTTCACTTGTCGCCACTGAACTGTCCATGCACTGAGTTAAATTGATGTGTTCTTTAGTTGAATAATGAGTTAATAATTAGTGAAATAAATAATATTTAATTTACACAACTCATCTCTAGTGTATTAGCCAGTTAAACTAAATACAACTAGTTCAAAGTTAGTTAACCAGAACACCATCTCCATTCACTGTTGCATCAACTCCACCGAACTCCACCACTTGAGCTCTAACTGAAGTCAACCATGCATTGGCTCAACTAACCCATAGGAAAAGCGTAAATCCTTCTAGCAGATGCATGCCCCACATCCGGGGGTCAAACTGAAGTGCTCCAAGAGAGTAAACTGAGGTTTAGAGTCCAAATATTATTAAGGGTAAATAATATTTAACTGTTCTATTTTTAGCCCGCCAATCTAAAAATAGACTTCGACCTAAATGCTAAAAATAGAGGTCCATATATTTTTACCAACTCGACCAATCATCCAAGAATAGAATATTGCAGCTCCCGGTCCATGATCCATATGTCTAAAAATAGACATAGTCTAAAAATAGACTTTGAGCCAAAAATACCCTGTGGGCCCACTTGCTGAAGGCAACTTCATTTCACCAAGCTCCATCATCTCGCTGCATTTTTAACACTCCCTCTCAGCAAGATATGGATTATCTGCAACCCCTACCTTGCCTCTGTGAAACTCGAATTTGCTCCTGGTGAGCGCCTTCGTCAAGATGTCTGCATCCTGATCCTCCGTGGGAATATATGAAAGCATCATGATCCTCCGCTGAACACAGTCTCTGATATGATGGTACCTGATGTCGATGTGTTTGGATCTATCATGAAATACTGGCTGATCCACATCCGGAGAATCATCCTTGGGAGCTAACAACTCCTCCTTTGCATGCAAGTGTGGCTCCCTCTCAAGCGAACACTGCATGGCTTTCTCCTCCTAAAATTTAATATCCTGTCGCACAACAGTGTTGCGACTATCTGACACATACACCCTATATTTGTGTGGTGGATCAGTGTACCCCACAAATATTCCAACCTCCGCTATTGGATCGAGCTTCTTCCTTGCATCCTTCGTCACATGCATGTAGACAGGAGAGCCAAAAATCCGCAAATGGGAAATGTCAGGGCTCTTGCCAGAATAAGCCTCCTCTGGTGTACTCATGCCAAGAATCTTGTGAGGACAACAGTTCTGCACATATACTGTTGCGTTGCATGCCTCAGCCCAGAAGTGAAGGGGTAGGCCCTGATCATGCAACATCGCCCGTGCAGCACCCACAATAGTTTTGTTCTTCCTCTCAGCCACCCCGTTCTGCTGTGGGTTATGGGGTGCGATGAGCTCTCTCCGAATCCCTTCTGTGCTGCAGAAGTCCTTGAATTCAGCCAAGATGAATTCACCACCATTGTCTCTCCTGAGATCCTTCAGCTTCTTCCCCGATTCCTTCTCGACCAGTGCTTTAAACTCACAGAACTTACCGAATGTATCGCTCTTCTTCTGCATGTAGAAGATCTAGCACTTTCGAGATAAATCATAAACAAAGATCACGTAGTACTTGTGCTTTGCTGTTGAAGCTACTGAGAAAGGACCACACACGTGTGTGTGAACTCTCTCAAGGATCGTCGTGGCGCGACTATCCTTCTCGTGAAAGGTGGCTTTCACAAACTTTCCTAAAGTACACCCCTTGCACTGATCTGACTGCGCAAGGGTGCCCTTAGGAAGCCCAGTAGAAATCTGCTGCGGGATCTTCAAAGCTCCATGGTGAAGGTGGCCCAATCTCCGGTGCCACAGTTCGCCCTCATCATCCTGGCTCACCACTTCTCCTGCTTTGCATGCCATTGCTGCGCAGCCATCTACTTGCAACTGATAAAGGTTTTTGGTTCGAACCCCTATCTTCCGGGTCTCTCCAGTGGTATTCCTGCGCAGGAAAGCCTTTCCTTCGCTGAAGACTGTGCATCATACCCCTTGACTGCATGGGCATTTACCAGACCTTTCACTTTCCAAAAATAGCTTGTGGGCCCACTTGGTGAAGGCGACTTCATTTCACCAAGCTCCATCATCTTGCTGCATTTTCAACAAGAGGAGGGTGAAATACAAGAGGAGGAAATGGAGTTTCTGAGGGATCCACGTAATACTAGAAGTAGATTGTCATTATTTCAATAGTCTATCCATACTTATTGGACATTGAAATATAGACTGGCAAATGCCATAGTCAATGTTCAGGAAATTGGAGGGGACGCAAAAGCTGCCTCTATTTTAACTTAAATGAGAAGGGATATCCAAGAAATCCACCTTCTGCAACACCACCATAACTTCTTCCTAGGTCGCAGGAAGTGCCAATTGAACAGTATGAATCAAGTGGATACGTCTAGCTCCAATTTTAAGGACTCGACACATATCGATCGATCTGATGATTGAGTTTTATGAAATCCTTTTCTTTTTTATCATTTTGACATGCATATTATAGGTAGCATTTAATTTCTGAAGTTCTTGTATGTAATGGACAGTAAATTGGATATAGCAAACAGTATTAGGGTCAAACTTTATGAATTTTGGATGGCCTGTGACTCTTTAAGGTGGCCAATAGACCTGGTTTCCAGCATTATTCATTATAACCTACTTTTCTCTTTTTTGATTAATGGAAAATAGAAAGGCTCTGCTAAACTTACAAAAAAAATCAAAGTAAAAATTTAATAATTAAAGATGAAATTATAATTTAATTTTATAATTTTATAATTTTTTTTTATTTCAACAACTTTAAAAATAACATAATAAAAATTGTTTTGATAAATTAATGTTATCTAATTTTATCAATAATTAAATTTATATAATTAAACTAATCAAAATTCAAACTAATATCCAACTAATTTATATTAGAGATCTGAAATGGATATAATGTGAAGTTATATCTAGATACATCACAAAATAATGTCAAAGGAGGAGTAGATTTTTTTTTATGTCAACTCAAGAGGAGGGTTCAAGATTTTTTCGTTGTATATAGTGGTTCTTGGGAAGCTAAACATCCTCTTTTGGAGCTTTTCCACGATTCCCATTGTGGCTTATTTTATTTCATGCTATTAGAGGTGGCGGCGGACAAGCATGCTGGATTTCTAGTCCAACACTGGTCTTCTGGATTGGTTGTCAGAGTTCTGGGCGTTGGTACACAAATATACAGCAAGTGGTGTCCTTGGGTGCTTAGGTGTCCCGCATCCTGCATGGAGGCTTCCAAAGAAAAGAACCCGCGGGAGGGCATTCAGACTTATTCTCCCGCTTCGCACAACGACGATTTCGACACTGATGTGGCTATTATTCAACAGGGACTTCATTCTATTGAGGAATCTGAGGCAAATTGTATCTCGCGACATAGGAGGCTTAATTCCAGGAAAGCTGGTTGTGGTGCTCGCAGAGGGAAAAAGAACATCCTTAAACATAGGATGGACATTAAGGAGGTTAATTTGGATTACGAGGATTTGTGCACTAGGGTGGCAAGGCTACAGAGGCGGGTTGTTGTTGGGAGGTGGGTATTTCCAGATAGGGACGATTTTGATACTGCTTCATGGATACACCAGAAATGGAATACCTTAATTGGCTACACGCCAAAGGTTAGTAAGCTGATGAATGGGTGGTTCAGTATACACTTCATGAACCAGGGTGATGTTTTTAAAATCATGGGACGTACCTGGGTAAGAGGAAGGAGCTTCATGCAAATTATACCGTGGTACATTGGGTTTAATCCCGTATTGGAGGCACCACGTAACAGAGTGGTTTGGGTTAAATTTCCTGGCTTGCCTTTGGAATTTTGGACCATAAAGGCCTTGCGAACGATCGGGGATTCCATTGGGACCACAAAATATATAGATCCGAGCATTATGGGAGCGGCGGACAAGAGGATTGCATGGCTTCTGGTGGAGGTTGACTATTTCGGTGGCCTCCCGGGTGATATTGATCTCATTTGGAGTGATAGAAGGCATAGACAATGCATCGACTTCTGGGGGATTCCCTTCAGGTGCTTGATTTTCCACAAAACGGGCCATCTCAGAGACCATTGCCCGATGAGACTTCGTATTGCAAGGGCGGACCAGTCTAGAAACGCTTCAGAGAGAGTACGTCGTCACCCCAATGTTCAAGCGCCGACGGCTGGCTTAAATTCAGGTATTAGAACTAACTCTTCCTCTGAAGAGGAAGCTTACAACACAGCGGAGGGACATAATGATGTATCGCTCCCTGATTTGGTTGTCCCTGCTAATATAGCGAGTCATCCATCTGTATCTAAGAATCTTTATAGGGTACTCCAGCCTGAGTCACAGCATGACATTGACCCCTCCTTTTCCATTCAAAATGATCTTGATGGACCGATATCTTGCCCATCTTTTGCTCCATCTGCCCCATCCTTTTCTGCTAAAAATGCTATATCCTTGTCCTCTCCGGGAAACGTACGTAACCCTGAGAAGCGACCTATGAGTTATAAGGATTTGGGTCAATGTAGCTCTATGGCTCCTATTCGTCCGGAGGGGAATATCTCCTCGTCCATTGATCCCCCTTTATTTAAATCTTATAGCTCTGTTGGGAAGCAGCCTTCTAATTTACATTGCCGCGGTACTGTAAATGATTGTGATGATTAGGGACCGGAAGATATGGGGAGTGGGGGACCGTTATATCATGTCCGTAGTTTGCTTGATAATAGTGAGGATGATGGGTTATACTCAGGCTCGCCACATGACACTCCCGGCTTTAATGGGACCACAATCCCTTCCGATTCCTCTAGAAATTCCATAGGTAGTGATCTTGATTTTCTTTTCAGAAATTCCAACATGGACCTCGCTGCTTTGACGGTTTTTGACAAACCTATTCCATCCAAAACAAAGCATTCTCCTACCTTATCCGATGCATTAAAATCCATTAAGAAAAAGGCAAAAGACGCTTGTGGCAGGAAGAAGAAGGAGAAAATTAAATCCATTTCTCTGTTCATGGATGACGGGGCCGGGATCAAGGACACTTCCATTCGCATCAATCTTGGGGCAGCAAACAATTCCAGGGCACTTAGAGCGTGTAACCCTACTGTGGTTTCGCCATGAATCAAGTCATATCTTTAAATATTAGGGGTTTGGGTGATGACCCTAAATATCATTGCCTGCGGGAGATGCTGGTCTCTATGAATCCGTTCATTTTCTTTGCACAGGAGACTATGTCTGATAGGACTAAGGCTATTAATATGTTTTTAAGAATCAAGAAAAATTGGCATGTTGCTGCAACAAATTCATGCGGACGTTCTGGGGGTTTACTGGTCATGTGGAACCCCTCCTTTGCATCATTTAAAGCTTACAGCTTTTTTGGTGGTATTTTGTTGCATGGACGTCTCAGAGGTATGGATCATACTTTCAATTTTATTAATCTAGACGCACCATATGTGAATAGAAGGTCTTTTTGGGACAGGATGGTGATGACTGGTATTTTTCATCTACATAACCTCATCATTATGGGTGATTTCAATGCTACTTTCAATGCTGATGAAGCATGGGGAAATAAGGCCCGTATGGACCCTTTGGCTGGCCATTTGAACGACATTTTCCTGTCTCATGGGCTGATAGACATTAGGCCGCACCCGCTGATGCCTACGTGGACCAATAGAAGAGCGGGTGTGAATTTCATTGGGAAAAGATTGGACAGGGTGGTGGTTAAAAATTCGATTTTTGACATTTTAGGGGGACCCAAATCATTTGTTATGGTTTCTGATGTTTCTGACCACTACCCCATCTCTCTCTCATGCAATAATTTCCCTGTGCGCTCGGGATATCCTTTCAAGTTCAATAGGATATGGTTAGAGGACCCGGAGTATACCTGTTTGGTTGAGGACATATGGAGACAGGATCCCGAGCCTATGCATTCGGAGTTATGGGACTCCTTCCATCACAAAATGCAGAAAATTAAGACTATGACCAAGTCTTGGGAACGTGAGAAGAAGTGTAGACACAGAGCAGAGTACAGGCGGATTCAGGCTGAAATGGAGGTTATTATTGAATCCTTTACTCATACATACCCAGATGAACAAACACTTGAGAGTCTGAAATGCTTGGGCAATAGGAAAAGAGAATTATTAAGGATTGAAGAGTCCACATGGAGGTTGAAGAGCAGGGCACTGTGGCTAGCAGAGGGGGATCGAAATACTAAGTTCTTTCACAAATGTGCTTCTGAGCGGAGAAGTAAAAATTCCATTTGGCGCATCAAATCTGCGGATGGATCCATTGTATACTCTTCCAAAGATATTCAAAACGAGGCTATTCGATATTTTGCAAACTTTTATGCCAAGCAGGATGATACCAATATGGTAGACCAAGCGTGGATGCTTGAACACATCCCTTGTTTTTTTGATGATACAGCTATTGCACATATGGATAAGGTGATCACTGGGAATGAAGTTAGATTGGTCCTAAAATCATTTGCATGTGATAAAAGTCTGGGGCCAGATGGCTGGCCCGCGGAATTTTATATCCATTTCTATGATTTGCTGGGAGAGGACCTGACCAAGGTGATTGAGCAGATACGTATTCGGGGCTATATCTATCCCAACAATACTAGGGCAGATGGCCTCTCAAAGATGGGTTTATTTTCTGATTTTGGCACTATGCAGGTTCAGCTTTTCCGAGATGGTCTTATATACTGGGAGACAGAGATTGATATTCCATAATGTGGTTCATATTTGACATTTTGGTCTTTCCCACTTCTTTTCCGGCAGTATTATCCTTTTGCAGGTTTTGATATATCACACATATCATCCTCAGGCAAGCGTGTATAACATCTGATATATATCTTTCATTCGTGCTCGTTGATCATGCTATTTTTCCATTCTCAGGCGAGCGTGACTGACGTAAGGTGGATGTTTAATCTCTCAAGCGAGCGTGATATCTTCTTCTGGCGTGAATGCACCCCGTCAGGCGAGCCGGTTTCTTTTATCTGCTTGGCATAATTAGATGCTGCCTATTTTGCACTTTTGACTCGCTCCCTCTGCCACGGGACAGTCATTTGCATTTTATATCATCTTTTGTAAGGCATTATACATGGCATGATTTCAATCATATATATCGGACTAATCCTGTGCATTATCATTTTATCTTTGTTTCATGTCATAGGTTTATTTTTCGTTTGCTATCTGTCATTATCTCTCCATCACCTTTGTCTGCTCGCTCTCATAGCTGAGCATTTTGTATGAACGGGTACGTTCTATGTTGATGCAGCCTTCACAAGGTTGCCTATGGTTGTTTATTCTCGCGGTATCTTTATACATGCTTGAGATATATTGGACTATGTACTGTTTTATATTAATATATAACAGCGTTTTTTTCTTCTGAAAAAAAAAAATAAAAAAAATTTATATCTTAGTATTGTGGTGCAGTAATTCCATAATGGGCCTCAATTCTTGTGTATGACAATGGCCTCTTTGTGACTTCTTATATGTGATATGAGAAAATATTATGATAGTGATATGGAGATTTGATAATCCTTATGAAAAATATATCACGACAGACCTATGATTGTTACGCTGCATTGTTATGGCTAATGTTCTCTCTACATAATTTATTATGATGGTATGTGGTGGATGCAATGTGAAAATGTTGAAAATGTTTTAAAATGAAATTATCAACAATAGATACATCTGGCCACAAAATAATTAGCATTATTATTACTCACTACTTAGTAAATATATAACAATGTAAAAGTGTGTAAAATATTAAAATAAACAATTTGCAACTTGAATCAATCAAATTTCCGAAGAAATGAAGCATGGGCATGCATTTTAGTGAAGCATGGCAATTTTGGCTCGAATCACAAAAATACACACCCAACCTTCATTTCAAGGCCAAATTGAATAATTCATCTTGGAGAGTATTTATTTACTCGTAAGTAACAATAACACAATTAAATATTTTAAAATTTTCACATATATATTAATTTTGTTCAGGAATACTCCAAATTGTAACATGAGTAAAGCTTATGACAGATATATGAAGAAGATATGTTGAGCCCTATGATAGAGGTATCATGACAGACCTATGATTTCTCCATTGCATTGTTATTGCTAACTATCTCACTACATAATTGCTTAAGATGATTTGGGGTGAACGCAATGTGAAAATGTTGAAAATGTTTTAAAATGTAGTTATCTACAACAAATACATCTAGCCCTAAGAAAATTAACAAATTTGTTACTATTCTACTAGTTAGTAAAGATATAAAAATGTAAAAGTGTGTAAAATAGTAAAATAAAACATTGAAAATTTGAATAAATCATATTCGTTAGGAAATGAAGTTTGGGTGTGCATTTTTGTGAAACAAGGAAATTTTGTCCTGCTAGACAAAAATACATGCCCAAGGCTTCATTTTAGGGCCAAATTGAATGATTCAACTTGGAGAGTATTTCTTTATTCATAAGTAATGTTAATACAATTAAATTTTTTTTACCTTTTCACATATATATTTCTATTGCTCAAGAATACTCTAAATTCAATTGATTTAGGGTAAACGGTAGGGTTTGTGTGGCTCAAATAAATGCACACCATGATTTGTAATTAATTGGCAGTGATACAATGAGCATTCCATCCCAGGCTACAAAATTGTACCTCAGTAATGGGCCTCATTCTTGTTGTTTAAGAACGCCTTTTAATGTGCTTCATTTGTTGGGTATGACAGTGGCCTCTTTGGGCCATCTTATCTATGATATGAAAAAAGCTTATGTCATAGATATGAAGGATATATGTTCAGCCCTATGAAAAATATATCATGATAGACCTATGACTATTTATTTGCATTTTTATTTCTAATTTTCCCTCTATATAATGGCTTATGATTATATGGGGTTAAAACACGATTTCATATTGTTGAAAATGTTTTAAAATGCAATTGTCTACAATAAAGACTTCTAGTCCTAAGAAAATTAACATTGTTACTACTCGACTGGTTAGTAAATATATAACAATATAAAAGTGTGTAAAATAGTAAAATAAACAATCTTCAATTTGAATCGATCATATTCGCCATGAAATGAAGCATGCTTGTGCATTTTAGTGAAGCAAATAAATTTTATCCTGCTTCATAAAATGCATGCCCAACCCTCATTTCAAGGAAAATTTGAATGATTCAATTTGGAGATTATTTATTTACTCATAAGTAACATTAACGTGCAATTAAATATTTTTAATATTTTACATATATATTTATGTTTTTTAAGAATATTCCAAATGGCATAGATTTCATAGGGTGGAAGGAAGGGTTTTTGTGCCTCAAATAAATGCACACTAGGACATATAATTAATTGGAAGTGATATAATTATCATTCCATCCTATGGGTTTACAAAATTGTACCTCATTCTTGTTATGTAACAATGTCCAAATGGGCCTTGGTCTTGGGGTGTAACAACACCCTAATGGGCCTTGGTTCTTGGGTATGAAAACCACCTCCTTGGGAATTCTTATTTGTGATAACATCACAACACCATAATGGGCCTTATTCTTGTGGTGTAACAATTCCCTAATGGGCCTAATTTCTTGGGTATGGTTGTGGCCTCCTTAGGCATTATCTGTGATATGAGAAAAGATTATTATAGATATATGAAGGAGATATGTCGAATCCTATGGTAGAGATATCATGATGGAGCTAGGACTATTCTGTTTCATTGTTATTACTAATGTTCGCTCTATATAATTACTTATGATGGCATTGGGTGAATGCAATGTTAAAAAAATTTAGAATGAAATTATCTACAATAGATACTTCTATCCTTAGTAAAATTAATAATGTTACTACTCTACTAGTTAATGGTTAATGACTAATTGTGGGTCACCTATGGATGGTAATGAACCTATTTTCCTAGTTGAAATTATGTATAGGCTTGTAATTTTAGTTTTTTTTTTTTTTTTTTTTTTTTTTGTAAGTGATTATTGAGCTGATTGGTCTTGTCAAACACTTAAAAAGCATTTGTCCCTCCAATCCTCTTGTTTTTTTCCTTTTCCTATGTGCTGGTAGTCTTAAATCTAGGAATAATTAGAGTCTTTGATTTTGGAAATTCCTAGATACATTCATGTCATGGATAGCTATCCTCCTCCTAGAGGGTGTTAATGTGACAAGATGCATGAGATAAGGAAGGATATGAGACACCTAGCCAATCAAATGGAAGTCGTGCATAAGGTCATGGTCTATATTATTACCCATATGGAATCCAAAATGAAGAAGAATGAAGAGTTAGAATGGTAAATAAATCAAGGACCGCAGTCTCTTTTCAAAATTTTATTTATACATTTTATACAAGCCTAACCTTTCAGCCTTAAAAGAGAAACCTTAAAATATATAAAAGTTGGTGTAAAAATTTTATAAATTTGAAATTAAATTGTGCAGAATTTTTGCGTTGAATCATCTCTCATTGGAATCAACCTAAGGAATCAAAGGCTTTATAACATGTTAAAGCAATTGAAATTTAGAGGATGAGTACCCATCGACAATCAAGATACTAACCAACCCATCTCCAAATCAATGACCATGATTCATTTTGACAGATCCTCCATGATTTTCAAAAACCACTATGGGGACCCCTTAGAAATGGTTAATGCCTTTTATGAAAACCACGCATTGAATGTTGATGGAAACACATGTACCTGCCAGGAGAGGTAGGAAAGTGAGTGGGCCCTTACACATCATCAAGTTGTTTCGATAAAAGCCCATCCCGCTTATTATTTTATTTGATCTATAGTTGCAGAATTATAGTGAATCCCGTCTAGAGTGTATATTGTCAATTCCTCATCAACATTAAATTTTTAATTATCTCGAGTTACTGGGTAACTCATAATTCAACATTTCTTCGTTGTCCTTTCTTTGCAATTTTAAACATGGAAAAAACAATAAAATCAACTAACAAATCCACAATCTCTATGGTGTTTTTTCATATACCCCTTAGGAATAGAGAAGCCAAAGTATATGATTCCAATTCCTCCTTGGACCTTTTGGAGATTCTACAGGACATTCTTGACTGTTCCAGTGATTTAGATAATATTTTTCAAGTCATCCAATCTGGCCTTTATCATGAAATTGTCCCACATACTTGTTATTTCCCCAAACTCACTACAATGAAAATACCTTCTAGCAGAGGTCATAACGAAAGTTTTTAGTGTTATAAAATTGGAAAAATTTGTGAAAAAAATATCTGCTAAAACATTTTTCTGTGATAGCAGATGTTTTAAAATATATTTTAACGTAACTTCATCACAATTGAAGAAGGGTCGTCGAAGTTTTAGCAGATTTTTTCTTTTGCGGTGCACTTCATGAAACAAGTAGCATTAGTACTCTACATATATAAATGCACTTGACAGAAAACATAACTAAAAGCACAAAGGCATTGAATGAAAATAGTTACACCAGTGCATAATATATATCACATTGTTTCTAATGGATAAAAAAGCCTTGGGGCGTTCTCGTAAGGAACGACATCGGGGCACGCAAAAAAAAAATTGTTGAGTCGGTGATTTAGTTTAAACTTGCAGCATCGATGTGTATCGTTTGTATAAATGCCACAGTGCGTTGGTTATTTAAAAATTTCGGTGTTGTTAATTTTCATGATGCACCAAGCTGGAAATAATATTTTGTAGGATCAGTGTGTTAGTTATATCAAAGCACTAGTGCGCTAAGAATATAAATCCACCAAATTTTTAATTTCAAACAATAACAATGCTTGAAGAAATAAATGATTCGGCATTGTCATTTTCCGAAAAGGCACCAGTCACGTAAAAAAGATGTTTTCATGGTGATTTTATATAAAATAATGCACCAGTGCATCTTTATGTTTAGACGTAATGATTTTTTGTATGAGATTTTCTCTCTTTCGAAAACATCAACCTGTGGCAGTGAAATTATTGTAATTAAAAAAAAAATGTTCCTAAAAATATTGACATATATATATTATAATATTATTCACGTAAATTAAAATTTTATTAGTTCATTTGTATATGATGTTTGGATTAATTTGTTATATTATCATATTTTACATTGCTTCATTATAATATTTAATCATCCATATATTTATCAATGGTGTAGGATTTCACAATGACATTGGATAACACAATAGAATTTAAATTAAATTGCATTGTGGTATATATCAATAAGAGGTTGTTTTTCATACAAAATGGGATTGTTATTGGTAGCCCCTTGTCTTTCAATTGAGACATTGTCCATTATTTTAAACAAAATGTTTGATTTTCAAAGAAAAATATTTCAAAAAATACAATAGGTTGCGTTGATATCCAAATAGATCATCATTATTCATTGGAATTGTTGTTAATGCTCAAGCTACTTCCATGACTTGGGTTATCTGGAGGAATGTTTTTTTATTGCATCAATTCCTTTTTTCTTCTTGATCTTGTTCCATGTGAAAATATAAAACTAGCATTTGCCCCTAAGGGTGCAAAGGTACACCGAAGGAGTAGACTTTGTACTAACTCTTGTGCCTATCAAAGAGTTCGGCCTAGTCGTGCGTGTTTTGTTTGAGATTAACAATTGACATTTTCGAATAAATTAAATGTTAAGAATAATGGAATACTATTTATAGTTTAAATAGTATTCACATAATTATAATATTAACCCATTCGATTATTACTATGACATCAAGCTTTAATTAAACACTATGGCTTCGTTCAAAAGGCTATATTAAGGTTATTCACATAATTACATTAACCCATTCCATTATTACTATGGCATCAAGCTTTCATTAAAAAAATTTAAATATTAAAGTTAAAAACAATTATTGAAAAAACAAATAAATGTTAAATATAAAAATTAAATTAAAAAATATATATGATAAACTTTATTAAATTAAAAAAAATCATTAATATTAACATTAAAAATAAATAAATTAAAAACAAAAAATATTAAATTTTAATAAATAAATAAATTGATAAATAAATTTTAAAATAGAGGAAAAAAAAATTAGAGTTAAAATTAAAAAAAAAAAAAAGGAATACAAATTAATTTAAAATAAAAAAGGGGGAAAATTAAATAAATTTAAAAAATAAAATTAATTTTTAATATAAAACTTAAAATTAAAAAAAAAAATTAAAAAACTAAATTTTAAATGTTAAATTTTATTTAATTAAAAAAAGGAAAATTAAAAAAAATATTTAAAAATACATATTTAATTTAAATTAATTTAAAAAAGTAATTAAATAAAATATTAAAATTTATCAAATAAAATTAAAAAAATTAAAAATTAAATTAGTTTAAATTAAGGTGGGTCCGCCGACTCGAGAAGAAGGGTGAACCGTGGCCCTAAAACCCTTATATCCATACGTATTAAGGATTGGAGTTAACAATCAAAGGTTTTTAACGGCGATTAGAACCCGTGATCAGTGCACCCATCCGACGGTCGAAAGCAATTCGAAAGATCTGACCGCTGAAATCAATATCGCGCGAGTTACTTACGCTATCGTTAACTCGCGGTGAGGGGGGTTTTTCAAAACCGTTCAGGGACACGTGTCCCTCAGTCTATGGAATCGCTGCAATTTCTGAAATACAACTTACCGCTTTCGTGCCTCGCGGAATACTGCCGGGTTTCCAACTCCTGGTTTCACGAGATTAACCTCCGAGCAGCTTTGAATGCGATCATCGCTCGATCTATTAGCCCTTAGATCCGATGTCCTCCATTGATATCGCGTTGTCTCTTCAACGCCTCCAACGAATGCGCAGAGAGCGGTTTTAGGCTCGTGACGTGGCGATCTTCCACTGGATCGCGTGAATTTTAAATGGTTTCACATCCAGGCAAAGGTGGGGCAGAATGAGCGTTTTTTGGGAATAAGCCCGGTGGATCCCGAACGCTGATGCCATCATTTCTATCGTTACCGCCTGAATGCAAAAAAGGGCTGAAAACCCCCTTCACAATGTGGTGATTCAGGCGAGTAGCCGGATGTGCTCTTTCTGAAAAATTTTGAGTACTTTTCGTCTAAATCCACGACGGAAATCTGCTTAGGCTGCCCTACCGAAGCATTTGACATCGATCCTGCAAACCGCGTCCATGAATTCGATGTCTTATTTCAAAAGAAACGGACTTAAAATGCTGTCTTTGCAAGCAAATGTAAGAAATTTTCATGGTTTGGTTACTTGTTGAGTCTGGTAGGCGAATTTTCCTGACTAAATTCCGGTATATGAACTCCAAAACACTGCAAATCAAGTGTCAGAAGAAAGGATCATATAGTTTAAGAAAAAATTCAAGACAAAATAATATACAGCATTGGTAAATAATATATCCCGACTGCGAAAAAGAAACATGGAAGAAGAAAACCAGAAAAGATTACCTGCCTTAACAAGCCGAATAACTTAGAAGACACCATCGGAGAAACGTAGTCTTTTCGCACATAAAACTAAAACTAAATAAACTTAAATACTGGCAAAGTTCCGGCAGACATGATAAATTTTAAGAAGAATTTGCTTCCTTACTGAAACACAGAAATAAGATGCCGAAACAAATATTTTTCATATCTTTTCCTATTCATATGTAACACTGTTCCAATAATTTTCTGAGTTTGAACTTAATTCTTCACAAAAATTGTCCGGTCGATTTTGTTCATTTTCCGCTGAAAGATCGTAACGTTCAAACCGGAGAAAACGTGAAAAAGCGCTCCACAGACAGAGAAAGGTGGAAAATGAGAAATCGCATTGCAAACCGTCGATTTGGCGGAAAATGAGAAATCGCATTGCAAACAGTCGATTTGGCATATTCGTTTTAGAACGACGAATCTGCTAAAGTGTCGTGGGCTAAAGCCCACAATAGATCACAAAAATCGTCCGGTCGATTTTGTTCATTTTCCGCTGAAAGATCGTAACGTTCAAACCGGAGAAAACGTGAAAAAGCGCTCCACAAACAGAGAAAGGTGGAAAATGAGAAATCACATTGCAAACCGTTGATTTGGCGGAAAATGAGAAATCGCATTGCAAACCGTCGATTTGGCATATTCATTTTAGAACGACGAATCTACTACAGTGTCGTGGGCTAAAGCCCCACAATAGATCACAAAAATCGTCCGATCGATTTTGTTCAATTTACGCTGAAAGATCGTAACGTTCAAACCGGAGAAAACGTGAAAAAGCGCTCCACAGACAGAGAAAGGTGGAAAATGAGAAATCGCATTGCAAACCGTCGATTTGGCATATTCGTTTTAGAGCGACGAATCTGCTACAGTGTCGTGGGCTAAAGCCCCACAATAGAACACCTTCGGTGTAAATAAAGTGTAATGAGTGTATCTATATTTGTGAGAATAATGAAAATTGAAATAAATATTATACATCAATGTAAGCTGAATAGCAATTTACCATAGCAAAAAGTGACTCATAAATTGTGCACAGGGCTTCAAAACCAAATGTCATTCCTTGTTGCAACAAGTCTTCTTTTGGCGTAGTTCCATACTCTGTTTCTTACATGTTGTAAACCCCATTATAAATCATAGATTTAATATAAAGGATTTTTTTGTTCTTTTAATTATAAATATAAAGAATTAAAACAACATAGATACTAACAAATTCAACAATTATTTTATAATATTCCAATGATAAGAAGTTGATTTTGACCACTAGTGTTTGACTTATTATTTGTTGATTAGTACCATTACTAAATAAATGAGTAAATTAGAATTTTAGCGATCAACTTTTAATAATGAGTGCTCCAACAATAGACTTTTACAAAAGGATTGGTTTTACCACATGGATTGTAAAATTACTTGAATTTAAAGAAGATAGACCACCTTAAACCATAAATTATTTTTTAACTTATTTTTTGAATGACATTGAATATGAAAAGAAAAATGTCCTTTTTATATTATAAAATGAAAGAGAGGAATTGGAGGATAATAGCAACACTAAAATAGGACACATGGATGCCCTAAATTAACCTGGAAACCTTTATGGAAAAAACAATTCTTGATATTAGATTTATTAATCATTAGGCCAAATCCATCTTATAGGCCAAATGGTTGTGCTAGGAAGGGAAAATATTTGCCTTATGTGACATTAAATATAGGAAAATACTACCTCAACATTTACTTTTGTGGTATAAGGGGCAGTAGAAACAATACCAAGTTGTAATAATGTTAAAGGATCTTCGTGAGCATAAGAGAGGAAAGGATTTTCAGGACATTATGAATCTGGCTTCAAGAATGTCCCATCAAATGTGGTTCAAATGAGTCATGATGTTTGCTCTTTACTTCAGGTTTTTGGAGGCCTAATGTGGTTCAAATGAGTCATGATGTTTGGTCTTTACTTCAGGTTTCTGGTACAGTTATTCATTGAATATATCTTCAGTGCTTTCTCTTTCTTCCTTTGAGATATAACTAAAGATTGCAACACAGGCAGTTATAACAATGGGGATTTGTAAAAGTTAAGAATCTCATTTTTGGAAACTAGAGTTTGTAGTTTGGGATGTAAAGGTGAAGGGAGGTAAAGCCAGGCTTGTAGTGCATTTTGCAAAAGAGCATCATTGTGTTCTTTCCCTTTTCTTTCATACAGAGATTACTTGCAGAAATAGGATGGAAAAGAGTTTTGAACCATTCCACCCAACATTAGATCATTGATGACACCAAATTAACTGAGCTTACAGGTATTATCATCAAATTCTTCATGCCTGAATATTTTGCATGTGTAACAGGGTGATTTGTGTGGAATTTTCTGTTGAAAATGCAGCAAGATGATGGAGCTTTGTGAAATGAAGTCGCCTTCACTAAGTGGGCCCGCAAGCAAATTCTAGCGCTAAATCTATTTTTAGACTATGTCTATTTTTAGACATACGGAGCATGGTTCGGGGATTCCAGTTTGAGATTCTTGAAGTATGTGTCATGTTGGTAAAAATAGATGAGACTCTATTTTTGAGGTCAAAGAGGTCGAAGTCTATTTTTAGACTGCCTCTCCTTAAAACGGGGAAGTCAAATATTATTTACCCTTAATAATATTTAGACTATAAACAACAGTTTACTCTCTTGGAGCACTTCAGTTCGAGCTACAGAAGTGGCTCATGCATCTGACAGAGGAATCACGTGGTTCCCAAGTGTTTGATGGCATCATGCATGGTAGACTTCAGTTGGACTTCAGTGGCAGAAGTTTGGAGGAGTTAATGAGACAGCTAGTGGAGTTGTGTTCTGTTTATTTTAGTTGAACTGATTGAGATTAGTTTAACTAGCTAATCAATTAGTTATGAGTGGAGTGAATTAAATATTATTTAATTCATTAATTAGTAACTCATTGTTCAACTCAAGAACACATCAGTTCACTACAGTGCATGATCAGTTCAGTGGAGACCAGTGAAAGAGGTAGATGAAAGGGTGGAGTTAGCTATCAGTTGTGACTATACTGTTGCTATTTGCAACACACACAGAAGCATGGAGAAATTCGTCAGGATGAATTCAATTTTGATGGGGTGCAGCCGCAGATCGCAGATGAAATTAATTTTGTGATGGGGCAGAGTTGTTTTTGGAGAAGAAATGGAGAAAGTCGTAGATCAGAACTACGGAGGAGCAGAACAAATTAAAAACCAGTCATTTCGGGCTTTAAAGCCCTCAGCAACCATCGTTAATTTTGAAGCAGTGTCTTGTTGATGAAGAGATCTGCGATGCGATTGCGATTTGATCACAAATCGCAATGTAACAATACTCAAGTGTCTTGTTGATATGGCAGAGTTCCGCAATGGAACGGCTGTATATAAAACATACAACCGAACTCTCTATAAATCGCCCTCCACAGTTGCGGAGGCCCGTGGGTCCACTTGACCACGTGGCGACACCTCAATGGAATCGCATGAGCGCAATTGCAAGGTTCAATCGGGGCGCTTTTGTTTCGTGCTCCGATCAAAGGCCGGACCCGATGATATTATATGCCACAGTTGAATGGGCAATCGCATCCGGCTCTCCAATTGAAATCAGAAACTCTTAAGTGTTGGGCCCGATTGCACCGTTGAAATTGGCAGACCCAATGGTGTCATACGATGGAGTTAATAAGTCCATCGCGTTTGTTGTAATCGCAATCAGAACTTCCGATTGATCGCATGCCTTTGTATTTTTGGTGCGATTGGAGTGGTGGACCCGATCCAGGAATAGGCTGGAGTTAATAAGCCGAATCGCATCTGTTTATGATCGGCAATCGGAATATTTTTGAATGAGGTCCGATCGCACTTGTTTAAAGTTCAGACCCGATTGCTATATGAGCCATGTTTTATATGACCATCGCACCCGGTTGGTCAATCGCAATCGAAACTTTTGTTTGGTGCGATTGTTTGTTTAAATCACGGACCCAATTGTTTTATACATTGAATTTAAATGTTTTGACCGTGCGTTCAAAGCAGGGCCCGCATGTATTTAATTTTAAATAGACTTTGTTTAAAGTCTTATATAAATATATGTAAAGTTTTTTTTTATATGCGGTATATAAAAGCCAAAAGGCCCGTAAGCCTGTGTAATGGTAATTTGCATTCGCACAGCAGCGCGGAGTGAAAATACACAGCAGTGTGTTGTTTTTTAGAGACAGAGTATTGTTTTGAGAGAACAGAGATTTATGTGCACTGCGTCTGAAGCAGTCAACCACTTTTGTTATCCCTATGTTAAGAGGAAGACGGGTATTATAAGTTTTTTAAAGAAATAGAAGTTGTTTTAAAAGTCTGGGAAACTCTGTCTCCTGTTGGAAAGATTTTTTTTTAATCTCTCTGTGTTGTGAAGTGGAGCCTATTCTCTCCACTGTTTGCTTGGAATTCTCAAAATTCCAACATATAGGTGGAGTAAGCCCATGAGGATTGTGCAGTTCAGGCTGGTGGTTTTTCTATATAAAGAGGCCATCCCATAGCATTGAAACAAGCAATAGAGGCAAGGCAATTGGCGGGGAGTTTTGAACCAGTAACATGTTCAAAACTGAGCTAGATTGTGAGTAACTGTATGAGAAAGTACTGAGTACTTGTGAGGAGTATTGTACTGAGTTTGTTACTTGATTTCTCCATTATAATATACACAATAGCTACGGGGTTTTCAGCTATAAGCTTTCCCCATACACACTGTGTTAATGTGTATGATGATTTGATGTGTTCTCGCTTGATTTTATTTCCGCATGCTTGATGATCTGATTTGATCTGGAGTGGAAGAGATTATGTGTTGCATATAAGTTCGAATTGTATGTGATCAAGATAGTCTCGGTGGATAATTATTTATTATTCAGCAAATTTCTACATTTTCTTCCATAAGACATACAAGAAAGTGTGGATGACACCAAAAGTGATATTCCATAGTTTTGAGATTGTGTTACTTCTCTAGCTTTCTCATATTCCATAGCCGATCAGTACAGTAATCAAAGAAAAGGGATCATTCAAACAATCACTAAAATACCAATGAAATGTAGATTTACAAGCCTCCAGTAAGTACTTATAATTTTCTTTGAATTATTATCTAAAGACAGTGGAGTACCGTAATCAGAGACAATGGATACATGAAACAATTATAATAATTGCCCTTCACAATGGCTTCCTACTTGTGAGTAAGTTGACAAAATTTTCACTTATAATTTGCTTCGAATTATTATCTAAAGACAGTGGAGTAAAGTAATCAGAGAGAATGGATACATGAAACAATTATAATAATTGCCCTTCACAATGGCTTCCTACTTGTGAGAAAGGTCTTGGTTAAAATATAAAGGACCAATAAGTTTAGAAACAAGGTTTTTGGAAGTGAGCAAGATTCAATAATAAGAAAACTGAATAATTACAGAAATTTAAATTTTTAGCTTGTCATCAAGGCCGATGATTCACAATTAATTTAAATAAACTCAGCACCTATCATAACTAGCAAGAACACAGCATCAAGAAATTGGAAAGAAACGAATCTAATAGTTGGTTTGAGGGTTAATCACTATTTACCCAAGTGGTCTTATAAAGCATATGCTAGAAATTCTCTTCTTTAACATCTGATCAACAGTGATAACCATCACACAATTTATCAAGTTATTCTACTTCATTGGAAGAAATGTCAATCCTTCCATAATGTTTGTATCTTGTTTAGCATGGAATGAAAATTCATTTATTTAACGGTGCATTTAACAAAACATTACATTCCCATCATGTGGTGATAAGAAAACCGGATCCGAAACAGTTTCCAAAGTGACAACTTCTAAGAAAGGAGGAGTCTTGAAGTGAGAACAGTATGTGGGGATCATACAAATATGGGTGCATAACATCCCAAACAGATTGCGAGTCCAGATAAATAAAAATCAACAGATCAGCCCTTAATAAGGGGAAATGTTCCCATCTGTTTCTGAACTCATAAGGATTGAAGAAAAAACATAATAATCATAGACAAAAACAGGCTCGCTTGATGTGTCTAATGTTGGCCCTTGATAAAGCTATAAGCCATTGCATCTTATGAGAATAAAAACTATGATGTTATGAAATAAACAGCTAGAAGAAACCGGCTCTCCTGATGCACAATTATGACATTCAGATGTCAGTCTTCAGATCAGGCTCGCTTGTGAAAACCAAGTGTGAACCCATGACTGCTCCAAAAGGTGCACAGTATTGATAATGACTGTGGATCCAACCAAAACGAAAGCCAGCTCGTGTACAAAAACCAACATAAGAAAAATAAATTGTGCCAAATTCAAACAAGACTATCTAAATCGCTATTGTCAGAAAACATCCACCGTTACCAAAATCACTTTGGATGATTAAATCATCAATCTCATGTTCAATTGACTGCTCCTCCTGAGTCGGTGTTGATTTTAATACATCCATAAATTCACTGCCAGGTGAAGGCTTCCAAGCCTGTTAATAACCTTGCCTGATGTTCTAATCCGTCATAAGTACAGTGATATATCAGTGCCGTCACTGTAAAAAAATATTACATTGATTCTGTAAGCCAGCTACATCAGGGGACACTCCTCAGGAGTTCGGCCAAAAAGATGGAGAAATAGCCAAAACAAATGGTATTTTTTCGCGACTTAGGAAGGATAAGGCAAAGATTAATATGGGCGAAGAAAACACGCTCTCATCCAAGATAGGCAAAGTACATCTAAAAGGAAAAGAGGAATAAATAACCCCACAATCAGGTGTCAGATATCAGGTGCCACCACACCTCATGCCGTGGGTGAGTACTTAAAAGAGGACTAAATGAAGAGGATAGGAAGAATCCGAAAGAGGAAAGTGTAATCCCAAGGGGACCCTCCCCCTAATCTTCTGAGTAGACAAAATCCCAATGACCACCCAGAGACAGATTTGTCAGTCACTTAAAAAAAATTTGTCAGTGACTTAATAGACTGATGAAATCAAAAAGCCGCCACTACAATAAAATATTCAGGAAAAAACCGTTCACGTAATGAGGCATGACAGTCCCATAGGGTAAATATTCCAGCGGATCATCTGAGCACTCAATCTAATATAGTCTGGCAGCCCATATTTAGTAACTGTCAGTGTACATAAAAGTGGTAGTCTGCATACAACCTCGAGAGAAAGAAAAGCCATGTGATTACGAAAAACTCAAAGATGCCAAGTACAAAGCCTAATCCCTTCCATGTTCAAACGGCCATAAGTTATTAATATTTGACACCTCCTTACCAACCAATCAGGCTGCATTCAATTGTCAACATCCGAATTGCATCCCCTAGAAGTATAACTCCAGACTGTCATACCGAAAAAAAATTCAAATTAACCTGAAATGTATCACCGAAAATACAAAGATGGAGAGGAGCAATGGGAAAAACCAGGCAGAAATAGTATGCCATTAAAAATGACAACAACAGCAACAATAACACCCAGGAACAGTCCACCACCTTTTACATAATTGGAAACCAAAATTTTTACAGGGCCTAGATATGATTAGAGTATCTACCTACTTTCTCCATAGAGTACTCCATCTTGCAAAACACCACGTAGATTCCAGATTGTTTGAATCCTCTGATGACTCCTGTGATGAAGAGGGTTGGTGTGACATATACACCTCCTGGCTAATCATTCGACTTGTGTTGGTTATATATGGAAATAAGAATATAGATGGCAATGACTATGAGAAAAACTATCATAACAATCTCAAAACCATCAGTAGAATTCATTCCTAACCATCTAAATCTATTACATCCAGATAATCAAACTATAGCCAGATTCCAACCAATAGCACGACCACTCCCACAATTCTTGCCTCTCCTCAACAAAGACGACGTCCGCGACTCCACTCTCCAAATTCAAAATCTCCTTCCTTCAGGGAGCCTTCTCATTCCTTGAGAACTCCTTCAAACGCCCAGAATCCGAGGGAAGCAGAGATGGGAAATGGGATTCGCGAAAACAACCAGTGCAGAATGCCGCGCGAATGAAGAATTTTGGTTATATTATTAAAATAAAACTCTCGGACAAGAGTTATAAAAACTCTCGGCCGAGAGTTTTATTGAATGTTATATATATAATATTCCAATAAAAAATCGACGCAATTTTTCGGTCGACAGTTTTCTCGCGCGAAAGTTTGCACACAGCTCCGACGAAAACTGCTGAGGTCCGAATTCTTTCCCTGTAGTTTCGAATTCTTTCCCTGTAGTTTGGAAATTTGCACATATGTAGCTTGTAAATTTTCCACATATAAAATTTTGGCTATGTTACTTATATTTTTCATTGAATTTTCCACATATAAAATTTTGGCTATGTTACTTCTAGGCTATAGGTGCTAGCCAATGGGGTTTTTTGGCCAGGGGAAATGACCAAAGGTTGATCTATCTTACCAACCTTCTTATAATTAGCTCTCCCTCTTGAGCTTGGCTTTTAGGAGGTGACTGTCAATCTAGTGAGGGTGCTCCAATCTATTTTCTGTGCACAAAATTTTTTTTGGCAAAAAAAAATAATTTCAAGTTTTTTGGGTGGGAAATATTTTTTGAAAGTTTTTGTGGGTGCAAATTTTTTTTTTTGAAATGTTTTTGGGTGCATGCATGAAATATTTTGGCATGTAATGTCTCTATGAAGACATGGAGTATTTTTTCAATCTTGCAATCTATGAAAGCATGAAGTACTTAGTTTGAACTCTTTATGTTTTGTTAGGTATTTGGTCCAAATAGAATTGGATTTTAGGTTTCCAATTGTGTGAACATGGGAAACCAAAGGAATTGCATATCAAAGTACGATCGAAAAAGAAAAGATTTAAAGGAGAAAAATGAGAAATCACAAAAAAAAATGGCGAGAGGAAAGGGAAAGATTAAGGCATGAAAGAAATGTGGAGGTAGAGGATCGTGAAATAGATGTAGAGGTACATGACAATGACGAGGAAATGAGAAATGTTGAGGAACTTGTCAACGAGAATATAATTGATATCAATGTCACTGGTGAGTCAATTTAGTTTCTTCAATTTGAATTTTTTATTTTGTATACATGTCAATTTCAAATTAGAAGTTTTAATATTGTTTTTTTATGCAGGGACAACATCAAATCCACAAGAAGAAGCAACCACACATCCAATTTCACTGCAATTAATTGGAAGTTCCAATAATGTTGTATACAACTACAAGTTTCTAGAAAATATGGACGCAACTAAAATTGAAGAATTGGGACCACCAATGGCTAAAAGGACAGTTCGAGATAAAGTAAAATTTGTATTGAAACATACTTTTGAAGGTTTATCTATCATAGCACAAGCTCAACTATTACGTGGACTTATAAAGCACAAATCTCTCACAAATGCTGTGGAATTATTGGGCATTAAAAGTGAAAAAGAGTTTTTAGCAAATGAAATGGTAACAAATAATGTGACATCGGCGCTTGGCATACTAGCCAAAGGGCGATCTAATGTTGCAAAGAATGCTCGTAGAGCACTTTTAACAGGTGCAGTTGCAAAAGGAACTTCATCAAGTCGGTTGATGTCAACAACTTCAAAATTGATTAAAACATCAAGAAAAAGTTTATGGAGGCATTCAAAATTTAGAACTCAAATAGATGAGAATGATGAAGGAGCATGTTGGGCTAATATCTGCAGGCGTCCATATCATGATAGACTTCTTGATGGTGTGAGGGATAGGGTAAAAGAGTTTTGGGATTCGAACTCTCGTGTGTCGCCAAATGAAAAGGATCAACTGCGACGCCGTATATCTAAGGGAATTTATGAATCTCATTCCAAACATATAACACAGGTCATTCAAGTAGAATTATTTGAGAGCTTTATGGAGAGTAATATTGATGTGAAGATTTCCCTTAGCACATTTGTGAAGCTTAAACCATGGTATGTTAGGCCTATCACTGTTCGAGACACATGTTGTTGTCGATACCATGTAGAATTCGAATTATTGTATGAGACATTTGTAAATTTTGACATAAAATATTGGTCAAATGACCCTCCTCCTTCAAGTGTTCGTGAATTTTTATCAAAGATATTATGTCCACGAGAGAATAATGAATTATTTTATAAAAAGGAATGTGTTGGTGGAAGAAAATGCAACAAATGTTCTCATTTGGCACTCTATGATGAAAAGTATCCCATTGATCCTAATGATCCCAGACTGTCAAATCTCAGTTTGAATTGGAAGAGATATGAATATGTTACTTACACTCCTATTGCAGATTCAAGCACAACATCAAAAAAGATCACTTTACTTGATGACGAGATTCCAGTGACATCTTTTATGGAGAAGTTCAGGGTGCAAATATACAAATATATTAAGCATTGTCATATAGCACGATGGCAGGATTTATAGTTCAAGCAATCACGTGAGGTGTTCCCAAAAGGAACAATATTATCAGTAGTTGATTTCGCTGAGAATTACACATTTAGTCCACAAAAGGAGATACAAAGTGAGTATTATCATTCAGACCAAGTATCGATATTTGTGCATATTTTGTATAGACACGCAGAGCTTGCTGTCGATGGTTTTGATAGCGATGAAAATAATCGTGAGGTGATTAAGGAGTACCATTTCTACATCAGTGATGATCGAACACATGACACGTTTTTTGTTCAACATTGTTTTAATGTTATTTATAATGATTTGTTGAAACGAAGAGTCACTTTTAAAGAACATTGGGTATGGTCAGATGGTTGTGCTGGTCAATTTAAATCAGCAATATCGTTCTATTGGTTGTCTCGTCTTCATAGGAAAATCAACATTCGACATACATGGAATTTCTTTGAGACGGGGCATGGAAAAGGAGAGCATGATGGTGCTGGGGCATGCGTAAAACGTGCACTTAGGAGGTATCAATTGAATCACTCTGCTTGCCGACTTGCAAATTCTTTAGATGTTGTTAATTGGTGCAAGGGCAATTTAAGTCATGTATCAAACCCAAGGATGGCTCATGTGCATAGGTAAGCATACACATTTAACTAAGAATATATTATACATGTGTAAATATATATATGTGTACATACATATATGTGCACGTATTTTGTTATCAAAAAAATATATAATATTTTTCAAAATTTGACTCATACATATGTGTGTGTTTTTATCAAGCAGGTACTTTTGGAATATTACAATGGGTGATGTTGATAGATCATTTCCATATAATGCCAGTGCAATCCTTAAAACAAGAAGTTTACACTCAATTAGGAGTAGGGACATGACAAATATACATTGCATTGAGAAACGAAAGTGCTCTTGCTTTTGTTATGCATGTATTGATCAGACAGAGTCCATCGATGAATGTGAGAACCAAATTAAGAAATTTGTTCAACCATGGAAACTCGAACAATTGACACCATTGCCCCCATTTGGAAACGTGAGTGACAAGGAAATGGACAATGAAGTGGCTATCATTGACAATGATAATGATCGTGTCTCTGATATGGTTAGAGAAGGTGATGTCTTTGCTGTCATTGCACCAGAAGATAATCAAGAAAAAGTGCATTATTATTTATTACGATGCACTATGTCTAGATCCACGCTGTTGCAAGAGTATAATGATCCATCAAATTATACATACCCAATCGGTTCAATGGTGTTAATGGGACATTTCTTTGAAGAAGTAAAGAAATGTAAAGATCATATTATTTTTCAAGATTACCAGCCAGAGGTTATTTATGCCCAATATAGTCACTTGGTCATAGCAACTCGACTGCAGTTGAAGCAAGTGAAGAGTATAAAAAAACAACGACAATGGAGGTTATCGATAGATGATCATGATGCCATTTTGGAAAATTTTCCACTAGCACATTTCATATGAGTGGAACACATTGTTCAAGATGAACAATGAACTTTGATTCTAAGGTTAGAACATATAATTTCTACAATGCATTGGACTTTATATAGTTTAAGACTATATTGTGGATTGCTTGAACAAATAAATTGACATGTGGATGCTTAGATGTGTGTTGGTACATAATTTATGATGCAGATTCATCAAGGTTTTGATTCAAGATCAGGAAGCCTTTAACAAAATCCATCCAGAAATGTTGTTGTGCATGCCATTCATGTGAAGACACCTTAGTAGATTGCAATCTATTTGAATGAATACATGTTGTAACAGAGAAAGAGGTCAGCACAGACATCTGTTATTTGTTTCTTCAATCTTGTTTTGTTCATTTGTGTTATGTGCTTCAATCTGTCGTTATTTGTTCGAGTCTATTCCAAGTATCAAAAAAGTTTCTTTCCCCACAAACATATACGTATGCTGCTTGTTATATATTTCACATGCTTCAATGGACATTCAATTTTTGTTGTTTTCATTGGGAAGCTCACAGCATACAGATCAGGAAGCCTTTAACAAAATCCATCCGGAAATGTTGTTGTGCATGCCATTCATGTGAAGACACCTTAGTAGATTGCAATCTATTTGAATGAATACATGTTGTTTTACCTTGCTTTCTTCTAGAGATAATTAATAGCCATGGTGGGATTTCAACCATCTTATACAGAATAAATTAAGCATCTCACATGTTTACAAGATTGTGTAACAGAGCAAGAGGTCAGCACAGACATGGGATTTCAACCATATTATACCTCGTTCGACTATTTTTTTTATTCTTGAGTAATTTATTATCATATTTTGACTCTAATTATTATTTTAAAGTCCATAATGATGTAGGTTGAAAGGTGGTGCTCTCATTCAGGTTCGTTTGATGAAATAATTCCTTCCATTTGTCTGTTGCAATCAGAATGTCTGTTGGTGCTGCATTGACATCCCTCTCAGTCTGGCTTATTGATATACAAAGATTGGTTCTTGATGAAGAAGATATTCCTCAGCTTGCCAGCATAGTCACTGTGTATGGTTTGCTTAGCTAATTTATTTAATTAAACTATGGTTTGGAGCTCACTTTCTTTCTTTCTAGTAAAATTATGTCTTTTCTTTTTATTTTCGTTAGGATAACTGCCATCTTTTAACTAAATTAGATTTTTCTACATCCTATGTATATTCATTTCAGACAAGGTGAATCTGCACAGAAAAAAAGATGCAAGAGGGTTTCCCATTTCAAAGGCAGTGTATTCATTTCTCAAGGACCTAGAATCACCCGTTAGCTATGCTGCATGGAAAAAGGGCCACATTATATGTCATCAGATTCAGTTAAAGCGATGGCTTTCAAAGTCCTTTTTGGATGAAGCTATTGCACTTGTAAATTCCTTGCTTCCAATTCCCAGTGCGATGATAGGGAGCAATTCCGAGTGAAATGTTAGTAGTTAAGAATGTGCCATCATGTTGGAGAAGCAGGTTTGTCTCTTTGGAAGCTGGAAATTTTATCTCCATATCTGCTACTATATAAAAGTTAATGTTGGTAATAATAAAGGTTGGTTGTGTTTCCAGAGCATTAATTCCACAATTTTTCATGTTTGTGATTGATAGGTCTCTGATATACATGGTAAAGCAAGTATAAATAAAATTTATAGATATTTGAGGAGGCAATGGTTATTTTGATTAACAATACTGCTCCAACACCATAATGCGGGGGATCTCCTTGTTTGGTGCTATCAAAGAAACCCTTGGAATGTCTTTGTTCAGATCTGGCATTATTCGAACCCGAATTTTTCATAGTCTATGTTTCAACGTCCTTGACTTACTTTTCAATGAGGCCACTTGTATCTTCAAGCGTAATAAACTTGTGAAGAATGGCTTGGTTCTGGACCCACCATATATATTGACAAATATGGCTGGACCCTTTTCTGTGAAGGATTTCAAGTATGGAGAACGCTAGCACGAAACTGTTTCTTCTCCAGTATTAACTTCTTCAGAGGAGTTTTGTTTTGCTTTGGAATACTAAAATGGCAAGTTATGAGTATGGAAAGGAAGAAAATCCTCACGTATGTACCCTTTTTGGTGTTTTAATGCACATTCCGGGGTCTTAATTGATACAGGAAGAGTGTAACTAATGGGAATAGATTCCAAACTGGAATTTGTGATATTGTATCTAGTCCTTAAGGCTCAGCAAGATCTGAAAAGACAGTACTATGTATATTCTGATTTCAACCTTTGAAATATCAAATTAAAGTAGTTTGATGGAGAAAAAAATGTCTCATTATTTTCCATATCATAACACATGTACCCGAAATAAATTTAACTGGGAATTACTATTTGGAAAATACAAAAGGACTCACGTTGGAATTCCTTGCCCTTCAGCAGAAGCTAAGGTAAGGGGGAAAAACTGATTGAAGGCAGTTTCTAGACATAGATAACCATAAAGCTTGGCATCGCACCATTTTAATTTTTGTATGAGCAAGAAAATGGGGACTTCTCACATGAATATCATCCAGGCTGTCCTTGAAAATTATAATGAGGCCGATCAAATGATAAATGAAGTTCACCATAGCTGAAGGAATGTTGAGGATCTTCCAAAACAACTTCATGAATGTCACAATCTAAAACATTCCTTAACAAGGAATGTTGAGGATCTGCCAAAACAACTTCATGAATGTCACAATCTAAAACATTCCTTAACCATGCGAAAATAAGAACTCTACATCATTGGTTGAATAATTTCTTATCCCTGCATAAATATTCCTCAGAAAAGCATAAACAGAGGCTACTCCAGGAAGAAGTCTCTGGATTCTAGAACATGACAATGACATGGAATAGAACTATAACACCCTGGGCTCCACTGTTCTCTTAGCCTTTCAAAGCCATTGGCAGAGAGATGAGGGATTCGAAGGCCACCTTGCAAACCTAGCCCTGAAACTGCAACCCTATAAACAACACCCATTTGTTAGTGACAAGGTGACAGTCGCTGACAGTGACAACACCCAGTGTGTAACTTTTGGAGATTATATATCCCAAAGCATTAAGAGTGCAATTATATCATGTAAATAATATATTAAAAAGTTTGATAATATTTGGAGGTTGATTGCCAAAGAATAATCTATGGATCCATAACTATAATCCTTCTACTCTATCTAGTCAATATAATGTTGCTTGAAGTGTCAATGTCATGATGGTGACCAAAAAGCTGTCAATTCTTAGCTTCTTTACTGGTTCAGATTTGAATTTAAAATAAATGTGAAACTAGATCTAAAAGAGTCCTCTCTTTTAGCCAAATCGATTTCAATATCTTGAAAGTTTTGCTAGAATAGAACACTACAGTTATGTATCACTGAATTTATTCCCCAATAAGTTTGCAAGTGCAACAATACCAAAGGAAAAATACAAGATGAGACTAGACAGTTGTTTTGGAAAGGATAACAGTGTAATAGTCGTGGAAAAAATCATTTACATCTTCATCATGCTAGTACTACTATGGCAATGTAGAGTGTGGGAGTTTAGTCTCTCACAAGAAAATTTGAAGCAAGAAATACATACAAGATAAGACCATAGATGCTTAGGGAATTTAAAGCAATCAAAGATGAAAGTTTGCTTTTGCAAGAATATCTCTCAACCAAGACTATAACAATAAAATTCCTTCGGACTTTGTCAACAGCCAGAAAACAAAGATATTATTAATATAAAATCTATCTCAATTAATCTTTGATTCTTTACACTAAAAAAAAATGATGGGGATATTTAAGAAAGATTTTGAAACAATGGCCATGTAAAATTTTACAACTAAAATGTTACATCAGATGGGAAACACCCACTTTTAAAATGTTCTACTTAGGAGAACGTTTCATTCAATCTTGTGTGCTAGATGTCAATTGAATTAACATTTTTCACCTGCTTGAACTATATTGTAACCACAACTGTTGTTAAAAAAATGAGAAACTTTGTGTAATTACAGTGAATGTGGCATAAATTTGTGAATGTGCAAACACATTCACTATAATTGTGTCGTGTGCCAGAACTCTATTATTAAAATCAAACAAGCAAAGAACTTCCCACCTGTACCACAGTACATTGATCACAAATTTGACATGAGTAAGATAACCTATAACAACTACATGTTCTACTCGATTTGGTGTGGGATTTTGCTCTACGAGCGTAAAAGTCTCATCTCATCATCTAGTGCTCATCTTGAATATAATTTAATGCCAAGGACTAAAGAAATTGGACTTTTCTCCATCTTGAATTTGGCTACTACTATTCCAGGCTTCTGTACATTTCTAGTTGCTTCCATTCCTTATTGTTGCCATGATGCCTTATTTTATGACCTGTTGGTCCATTTGTAAATCATGTAGGATCAACAACAATACTGCTATGGCTAAAGTCTTTTCTTGAATTGACCACAAGGTGGATTTTGGTTCCATTTTGTCAAATATGATTTGCAATCCCCAGTGGATGGAACTAATTGATGATGGAATTGATGATGATTGATTAAAGTGTTTGAAATGCACATGGTGGGTAACACCTTTCTAGTATATGAAGGACAATGTAAGCCTTAGACAATCTCATCTCCAAAGCTAGAGACATAAAATGAACACCTAGTTAGGTATAGGAAGATACCCCTTATGCTATTGTCACCTTTATAAGAGTGACCATCTGGAAAAAATTTATTGGACATATTGAAAGTCATGATCTTCTTTTTTTCATAGGTTAGCTTCTAGACCAAGGCTGTAACAGAATATCCTCAAAATGTGAAGATTCTGGCTCATGTTGCTTCAATAAATTGAGAGTGATGTCTGTTTGAACTTTGCACCAATATAAATATTTGGTTATGTTGTGGGAAACACAAGTACATGGTTGGTACCATCACCAAAAACACAGTGAAATGTGGAAACACATATGATATGGCCTAGAAACATGTTCCCTAATTTGGAAAGTTGTTTCTTGTTTTGGAAATGTGAGATGAAATGCCATGTTATGATAGTGTTTTTCAATACGCTTATCATGCACTTCAGAATTTTCTTTGGATTTTATTGGGTGGACCCAACTTGGGTAATGCAAATGCTAATTCAAGGTGAAATTAGATGAGCAGTGGAGGCATATTAAAGAATACTCACCACCATCAGATAAGCAAGCTACAGGATTTTTATGACATACAAATAAGTTGTAGTGATAGATGGGTATAGGAGGGAAAATTTTTCCTAGAGAACTTGTCCACTTTCAAAGTGAGCTTTTTCCCTTGTGTACCCATCTTTCACTGGCTTATTTGTCTATCATAAACCTCCTGTCTTTATTGTGCATTCTCGGGCCAATCAACCCCGTTTTATTGCCTTCTTCTAGCCGACTTAGGACATGTGTTAACAGTCTCTTTCATCCACATATCAACTCCTGCTTTAGATTTTCGGTGAATATCCATGCATTAGCACCACTACAAGAAAGCACATTGCCTTCAAATATTGGCACAGATTTGTAAAATAATTATACTCGATTTCAACACAGTAGAAAATGTATAATAAACAAGAAAAAAAACATATATTTTAGTCACCTTATTTGCGATACTCAACGGTTGTCATAAATAAAAATGGATAATAATAAATATTAATATGAGGTTCATCACTACACAGATTTTTCAATCTGAATAAAAGAAATCCATATTGTACTGCCGAAACTCGATTTCCAAAATATATCAAATATTTTCAGTCTTGGTTTCTGCCAATTTTCTAGCAGTACATATTATAGAGATAGCAAGGCTACGAACTATTTATTAGGCTTATAGCCAATTTTAAATCTCACTAATTACAGAAATAGCAAGGCTACGAACAGATTCCTCTTATTTGATCTCATTAGGCTTATAGCCAATTTTAAATCTCACTAATCTGTTCACTAAATCTTCATTTGTAGAAATTTGGGAACCTTCAATAAATCTTTCCAGCTGTATCATATTGTCAGCTGCCAAGCCTGATCACGTTTAACTCTGTTTTCAATTTCTTAAGCTACTCAAACAATCTTAAAGCTTCCTCTCTTTCTTTGCATAAGGATTGTCGTTGTTCAATCTCAGCTTCAAACTCAATTTTCCTTGCTTCTAGTGTGGCCTTGTGATCATCAATGAGCTTTTGGATCTCCTCCTGCAATAACAACAAGATTATTATGGAATCCCATCAAAAATTAAAAAAAATAAAACAGTATCTGAAATCAGGAGATAATTACAATAAAGAGCATGATACTAAAGTAAGAATAAGGAACTGGAGCTGCTGGATCCTGGACAAAGTGCTTGTGTTGATTAACAGTAAGCAAGGTAAAGTATTCTCCTATTAATCTTATTTCACATCAGAATACAATAAATGCATGATGCTACAATGCTTAAAATAAATGTTCCAATTTAATAAATCATCCACAGATAATTTTTACAAGAAACTCACATTCTCCATACTGACAAGTTTTTCTTGTAAGGCATACAACTCTTCTTCTTTCTCCTTAATTACAGTTTCTCCTTTAGCAACATCCTGCACAGGGGAGGAACAAGTCACCATTGACAAAGTGAGTTGTGTCAAATTCAGCATGCAAATTTAAATAAGAGTCGTGTCAAATTCAGCATGCATCGGTCAAGTTAATGTTGAATAGTCATGTACCTCACGTTTAAACCATTTTCTTTGCTGCATCCTTGAGTTATGCTAATGAAAGGTCCAATGGTCAACCTGACTTCTTGTAGTGATTCTTGTCACAAGGGAGGTCTGGTCTTCAGATACCTACAAAATTTCTTCCTTTAATGATGCTCACCACTTGCTATTCAAAGTAAAAAATTGATTCTTCTAGAAACTGAACAAGGATCGATAAGCACGATACTAAGAAGATCAAATTGTGACTGTATATATGAATGCTGGCACTATTTAAGGAACGTGATTGTGAAGAAAATCAATACGACCCAAAATGATCAAGATCATTGATATTTTAGATGGAGGATATTGCAGCTACCCCACTGCAACACCATTCTCGAATAGGATTCCTGACACCATATATAGGGGAATATTATTGTTTTGTATACAATGCAAAACTGAATGAATATAGACAATATGAGTAGAGCAGAGAAGCCATATCTGAACTGATGGATGCACTTCCATATATTCATGTACTGTACCATAATTCATATACAAATGATGAAATTGAGGTCAAGCTTATAATATTGTAATAGAAATACCATATTGCAGTTGTTGCACAGTGAAATCCATACACAAATTTGAGAGTATATAGGAATGGGTTATACCCATTATTGCCAATATGGGAAACTCTACCAATGTAGAGTAATATGAGAAACACATATATGACTAAAGCAAGACAAAATGTCATAATGAAAAAAATCATACTAAAGCATATGTCATATGACATTATAGGAAACTGAATAAAGTTATCCATAACTTCATAGACAATTGGGAAAAAGTTCTTGATTGAATAAGAAAAGATACAAAAACTAGGATACAAATTCTACAAAAAAGGCAGGTGAATCTCCTCGTACACTCTCGGATATTTTTTGAATACCATAGCAACAAAGAAAGGGTAAGAGGTTACCATGGTTTAATGTAGAGTCTCGGACCCAGAGACTACAGGATCTCCTTGAGGCTCAATCTGCATCATGTCAATATCCTCTGTACCCTGAAAAGTAGAAACCAAAGTTAACAGTCAAGTTTACGAAAAGAAATATAATAAACACTATAAATATGCTTAACGAAAAGTATCAATACCTGTGTCACGACTGGAACCTCAGAAGGAATAATCTCTTCAAGCAGCCCTTCATGTGTATCACTAACCTGAAAATGCCATAATGTTAAGACTCGTACCAATAAATTTGTGACATAAATTCAATTTAAATTTGACATACAAAAATATAGATAGATAGTAATGAGTAATGGCTGTGGCACCTGTACATGATCGTGTCCACGATCTACAGAATAAGCACGAGGGGAAAGGCAATGTTGTTCTAGGAATGTTGTAAACTGCATAAGTTAAATAAATATATTGGCGTCAGTTTTTTGAGACTAAATGTATATATACACCAAAAAAACATGTTAGATCAAAACCTGTATGTACATACCTCGCCCATGGTGTGCATTTGCGCTGTCCTGGATTGCTCATAGTGGTCTCTACATGAGGCTGCATACTTAATAAGATCATCTCGGTCCATATCCCTCAACACATCATCTGGGACACTCACAAATGAACCCTCTCCTGCACTAGATGAAGGTTGGCTCGTCCCTAAGCCGACTTCCACCCCTCCTAAAGCAGCTGCAATATGTTCTTGTATCTTATCCCTCATTTTTGATGCAGCACTGGAGATAAGGGCTAACTCCTCTGGAAGTGTACCTACCCTAGGTGGTCGAGCTACTAAACGAGGTGCTGGAGGCCTAAACCCAACATCTCGCATAGCATCAGGTCGTTCATATGTACGACCTTTTCCAGCTCCATAGAATTTGGACCCAGTATCTGTATAGTTAGGGTCCATGTGCTCTCGGAACTGAGAAAACAACATTCTAACAAAATATTGTGGCACCTCATCATTATTTGGGAACTTCCCGTATGCATACAGGAACTTCTCATAAATATGGGGTGCAATAATAGGATCATTTAATCTTGCAATCTTCAGACGTTTTTTGTCTTCAGGCCGCAAGTCAAATAGTGACAAGGCCATTTCTTTAGTGACCTTACTTTTGACTTCATTGTAGGAGTGGATACCAATCACTGATGCTCTCCTCCTACGCATCATGTCAAAAAAAACTTAAGTTGATGGTCCAACCCCACGATAAGTCTCTATCAAACTCTCCAAATTGTGCAAAACAATTTGGAGACAATTTCGACTAGGGGCAGAGAGATTGCAACTTTGCAATTCATTGCGCAATCTCGTGGAATGCTCCCTCATCCCATCAACAGTAAGTAAGGAGATTCTATCTTCCCAAGGCATCTGCTCAGGAATATCACCAGGATGGGTGTAAAGGGGATCATAGCTCGGATTTCGAGCAAACTCATGAACCCTACGACCTCTACCCCTGGGAGGGCGACCACCACCACCTGTAACAAGTTAAATTATTGCACGTATTAAAAATTAAATAATTTATAAGAAAAAATTGTATTTAAAAAACTTGTTTGGTAATTTGAAAATACCCGTTGGAAAAACTATCTCTTCCTCTGCGTTCATACTATGCTCCCCTGACGAGGAACGAACGTGTCTATGACCCACTGTACAAAACATTAAATTGTTAGAATTTTGGCACCTGAGTACCACAATAAATTTGAAATTAAACATACATAAAACAATAAATTTTCATTTAGATTTTACCTGGAGAAGTATCCAATTGTGGGATGAATACCACAGGCTCAGACATTGTTCTCCTTTGCCCCTCACCAGCAATAAAGCCAAGCCCAGCTCCAACATTTGCACCTATGGAGCATAATGTTTTCACATTAAACAAGTCATTTGGAAAAAAATTCACTTGTTCAACATTGAATATAACGTAAAATTGAACATTTTAACTATGAATTGATCTAATGTGTATAAGACCCTCGTTCATACCATGGTCCCCTGGCGAGTAATGAATGTGTCTATGAGCCACTATACAAAACATTAAATTGTTAGGAATTTGGTACATGAGTACCACAATAAGTTTGAAATTAAACATACATCAAACAATAAATTTGTATTTAGATTTTACCTGGAGAAGTATCCAATTGTGGGATGAATACCACAGGCTCAGACATTGTTATCCTTTGCCCCTCACCAGCAACAGGGCGAATGGGAACATGTCCTTGGGGCACCTCTTGTTCAATTCCCTGACTGGGTGAACGAGTCGGATGAGTGCATCCACCTGCGCAAGAAAAAAAAAATTCACATTAATCAATTTTTCACAACGAACAATAAATATAACCTAATTGAGCTGGGACATAACTAAACAACCAATGTACCTGAAAATCCTCCTCTCATGGAGACGTCTCTGTAGGGCTCCCTTGATGCCATGGATGGGTCTCTATAGGGTTCGCCTGCCCCTCATAAACAAATTAAAAAAACAAATTATCAATCGACAGTTGAATGTCATCAACCAATGGATAACAAGTACTATATAGGTACTATGTGTGAACGCATAGGCATGTTGAAAATTATAGCTAGATCGGTCTTCACGTTGACTATGTAATTATATTCTTATGTAAAGAAGAAGTCAAAGTAATATTATCTAAAGACTAGGAACCAAGCTTTCCTGGGACTGGTACAGAAGAGTGCAAAAAAGAAGGCTTTATCATCATTACAAACAAGATCTAATCCTTACCATTGAAGAAGATCATTCAAAGAGAAATCACCAACACATCTTTTCTCCACCATCGAAGAAATCAAGATGAAGACTTTATCTTCACTTATCAATTAAATATTTTCATTCTATAATCAATTTTTTTTTAAATGACTTTGTTTTGGCAGGGAGATCTATAAGCTGGTTGGGTTACGAAGATTCCCTCACTATCTACAAGGAGCACACCATTGAAACCATTTGAATAAGTACAAGGAATATGCTTATGAGTACATGGCACCATATGACACCATTTTATTGAACTTCATGAGGGTTGCAAGCAGATGACTCATACTTCAAGCACCAAGCTTCAGATTTATAGCTGATTTATTTTTCCAAACCTTATATTCATCATTGCAGTGTGATTATACTTCAATTCTGTGACTTATCTTTGGACACATGACATTAGATTAGATTCTACTTTTGAGTGCAATGCCTTTCCTAATGATTAAAGTGATAGATTTCATGCAATAAGGTCTCCAAGGTAACAGGAAAAACAGCTAGCAAATCTCTCTCAGAATTCCCACTGTATCACAAAGATATACCATGACTGGGGCTTCACTACTTCAACTCAAAAGTTGTAACAAAGAAAAAAGAAAATAAAACCGACTTGTTCAATCTCCTGAGATTACTTGGTATCCGAGCTAGATTATGGTGAAAGAGCAGCCTTGAAGTCAAAATCATTTGGCCTAGTTCAAGAACACTTTTCATATGAAGGGTGAAATCATCTATTGTTTACAGTTGGTCGAAAATATGAAGGTGCCGTGCAACAAAAATACCATAAGCAAATATGTTACGAGGAATTTCCTTTTTTGATTTGTTTCTCCTTACTGCCAACAATGAATTTGTCAGTTTGGGACTAGTGTATTCTATTTTTAGTCGGGTGTAGCCAATATTTTGATGTTGTTTGAACCATGAAAATTTGCAAGTATAGTTTTGAGTCACAATTGTACACTAAATGGTTTTTGTGGACATATGACTATTGAAAGAGTAGCACCAAATTTACCTGGATCCCGGCGACAAAGAAAATAGCTCTTCAAAACGACAGCTACAGTCCAAGAATTCGCGAAATCGACAGCTACAGTCCAAGAATTCGACAGGTGCAAAAATTCCCGAAAACGACAGGCAGAATGCCGCGTGAATGGAGAATTTTGGGTTTATAAGAACAAAACTCTTGGATACCATTGGCGCTATGAAAATAGATGTGCATATGTTGTTTGTGTTTCCACAACGCGATGTGTTTTAAAATTTCATTACAATGCAATGTGGCATTATCTCAAGCTCTCAGCGCACTATGTTTTAAATTTTACTTACATTGCAAAGTATTTAATGTTTTTTCTTGTTCTTTTAATTTTATAGTATAATTTTATTCTATAATTTGAACATAATTATGAATTCTAATTATTACGACGATAGGTGTGGTATATATTGGAAGTGGGCTTGGGGAAGTTCAAATTTTCATAAATAATTTTTTTTGGATGGTCTTCATTTGAGAAGCCTGGAATATTTTCAGTGTGTCACAATTAAACTATTAAATTAAGGGTTTGAGGATGAAAAGTCACAGTTTTCGGTTTCAAAGGAAAGAATAACAAATTAAATTAAATTATTATTTCTTATGTTGCATTTGTCATTTCTAAATCCTCATGTGTAAGGCCCCAAGACTTCATGGGTGCGTCGGTTGGGCGTTTGGGCGAGTTCGGGCGCCATGCGACGTAATGGGCGTAACGACGCACCGGAGAGTCACGGGCGCGCGGGTGTAGCGAGGCGAGTCACGAGAGTGAGTTGGAGGAGAGGCGAGTCAACACGGCGTTGGCAAGACGCGTTTATATCACCACGAGCGCACCTTGGGTGAGCTAGACCGACGGATGAGTTGGTGGGTCGGCCAACATATTGGGCGTGGGCCGTCTCAACACTTCATGGGCGAACACCAAACGTCGGGGTCGGCTCGGGTCGGCCGAGCGCCCCACACCCCACAACACGGCACTTCGTGGGCGGATGAATAAACGGGTGGGTCGGCTCGTGGCAAACGAGCGACCCTCACTTCACTTGGCGTCCATATATATGTGATGGCGTTGGAGAGTGAAGCAGCCATGTTCGAAGAAGCAACAAGGACGAACAAGCAAGAAGTCAAGGGTAGCACACGAGTTGCCAACAACTCGTTGGGCGCAGAAACGAAGACGAACCGAGCTTTAGTCGAGTCGGGTCGTAGACGTGCACGTCGCACCGCAGGTCGGGTCGGATGCAGCTGAACGGCAGACGGGTCGAGTCAAGTCGGCTATGGACGCCGATTAACGGCAGTGGCCCAGCACTAAAAACGCGATTCTGGGCAAGTCGGGTGTCGGATTGAGGTGCCGTAAAAACCAGAAGGTGCGTAACTCTGCTCAAGACGCATCCAACCTTATGGGTGAGGGACGGATTGAACACACGGTCAGCTCTAAAAACGCTCTGCACTGATTTGGAGCAACAGCTGAGTGACCTGAGTGAAGATGTCAATAAGCTTAAAGTCACAGCACCAGAAAGATCAAAGAGACATTTTATTTATCTTGATGTAATTTTCACCTCAAAACCATGTTTTGAGGTGAAAACATGATAGTTTACCTTTATTATCATTCGTTATGTAATTTTATATCATTGTATGTAATAAGTCACAATTCAGAAGCTGTCATCTCCACAAAATTAATGTTCCTTCCTTCAGAGAAGTTTTTCGCAGCATATTCAGCACCAGATCATCTTCATAGAAGATCCATCAGAAAGAGCCCAGAAAGAGCTTTCCAACAGTATACTACACTCTCAAAACTGACTTCTGAACTGAATCTTATGCTTAAGTGAAGTAAAAGCCCTCTATTCCCTAAGTCCCCCCCTATTTCCCCATTTTTCTCTTTAAACCTTGTGTTATTAAAGTTTAATATTCCTTTATAAATAATTTTTCCCCCCGCCGTATAAACCACTTCCCCACTATGCATATAATAAAACTTTATAACATAAAGTTTAAAGTTTATTGTTATAAATCACAATCGCAATGTTTTCAAAATCGCAAACACTTTGATCGCACCATCGCAGATCGCAAAATTATTTTGTATGCCCCGATGAGCCAATCACAAATATCTCCGATGCGATCCGCCGATCGCAACTTTCCCCGATCCGATCGCATCACAAATACCTCCATTGACGATTATATTTTGAAGTCTCCGCCCATCATCAGAATTCAGTAATCCATGAGCCTTCGTAATCATTGGGAACATTTCCCTCCCAATTCATCGCATTCCCATTAGTCAACTCCCACCATAATCTCCTCCATTAACACCCCTCAAATCCTCGTTGTAAATCCACCTAGAGTTATGGCTGCTAGGTATGCACCTCTCCGGTCTTACCCCAGTCCTCAATGATATGCATGTTGACTATCGCAGTAAAATTCTGTTTGATGCCACCCGCAGCATCACGGTTTTCAAATAGTATGTCGACAAAATGAATGACTTTTTTGATTTGGATGAGGTAGCGGGAGAATGTAACGGCTGGCCGTTTGTTCAAAGTTTCGGAGGTGAAGTCGAAAGTGGTTTAGAGCCCTACCGCCGTGCACAATTCGCACTTTGTAGGAGTTGCATACTCATTTCCTGGACCGGTGGGAGGTAAAAAAGAACCCACTTCAAATTCTGTCTGAATATGAGAACATTAAAAGGAATGTGGGTGAAACCGTGCATGATTATTGTATAAGATTCAATGCTGTATATAAAGCTATTCCAACTCAATCTGAAGCCTCCCGTAGGATTACATTGTTAAAATTTCCCGATGGATTCGATGCCGACATGGCATATCACCGGCAAGGTGAAAGAGATCCGTCTTCACTAAGACATGCAGAAGATAGCGGTTAATGTTGAAGCAAATCTCGTTGGCTAAAAGAGCACGCAGCCAGTAGCCGAGAAAAGAGTCACAATAAAAGAGGAAGCCTCTACTTCGTATAGTAAAATGGACCATCCGACCAGAACGGTGGAAAAAATGGTTGATAGGTTGACCATCAGAGATGTATCCGCAGCTCTAAATAAGAAATCCAAATTTCGCAGGGCAACACCGCAATTCGGTAATTAAACAGAGAGAGCAGAGAAATTTCTGCAAGACTGTTGCGCCACCACAACAGCAGTATTAAACTCCTATGTGCAGAATCATATGTAAGGGATAGATTCAGATGACGATGATCTTGTGATTGAGGCTAATCATTTTTTCGCTCGCCGATGGTACGCCCATTTTCCTTACGTAAGGACAAAGAATACACAAAGTGGCGACCTGCACATTCAAAAAGACCAAAATTTCTTTTTGGCTACTGACAAAGATGGAAGAAGAGTCCGATGAGTATCGAGAGGGTATATGAATGCTCCGTCGACTTCGAAGAAAGGCACTTTAAGGAACATAGAGGTTACACTACCCCTTTCTAAAAGAGAAAGGAACTTCAAATGAAGAACGATGTACTCAAGAAAGCTAAGGAGCCGGCCGATCCTTCTTCTTACATAGCGCTCGCAGCTTGCTAATACAAAGAACGAAAAGAACCAAAGCAGAACACAAGAAAGGAGCCAACAGAGAAGAAAGACCCGCCCATTAAAGAGGTAGGGAAGCTCCCTCCTTTAATATAGAAAATGAAATCTCTAAATTAAAGGTGTCTATGCCTCGCGGAGTTGGTGAAGAATAGTGTGTATAAAATTCAGGTGTCCAAAGTCTTGCAAATCGATTCTATCTCTGATACGGTCAACATAGAAGACGAATACCCTAAACTTATTTTCGGTCCAGCCACAGAAGAATCGGTAGAGAATGAAGTCCCTCCTTTTTACTTGAGTCTTAGAGTACATGAGTTTATCCTGCATAATGCTATGTTGGACTCCGGTGCCTCACATAATTTGATGCCCAAAGCTATCATGGAAAAGCTAGGCCTTGAAATCACTCGAAAATATCATGACTTGTATTCCTTTGACTCGTAGGGTCCATCGTATTGGTTTAATTAAAGATTTGGTAGTGTCTTTAGACCGCATTCCAACAAAGAATGTCTTCGATGGATGTAGTTGTTGCCGATGTCCCACCAAGATTTTGGAATGTTTCTATCTAGGTCTTGGGCCGCAAAAATTAAGGGAACCATATAGCTTGACTTCTCCTATGCCACTATCAATAGAATGGCCATTGAGGAAGTTATATAGGGAAAAGAAAATGAAGTATATGATTACCAGGAAAGACAAGCCTATAAATCATCCCATTAATGCTTCGCCCATACGTACTTAGAGTCTTTTGGTTTGTATTCTCGATGGTGGTTTAAATGATGAGAATGTTCAATTGGTACAAGTGGATGACATACTCCGAGATTTTAGAGAATTTCGCAGAGGTCCTCAAAAGGGAAAAGGACAAAGCAAAGAAACACTTCGAAACTCCTGCTCGCCACAAAGAAAGAGATAATGGACAACCGTAACCGCCCAAGGTAAAGAAGAGAAAGAAGAAAAATTTTAAAGACCTTCAAGAAGAAGAAGAAGGTCCGTGGAGTATGGATTTCGATGGAGCCGTTGGTAAGGATGGAGCTAGCATTGGAATATGGATTAGGAGTCCTATTTTTCAACATAATAAGGTTCCGAGTAATGTTAGAGTTTGTGCCTATAAGTTAGCTTTTGATTGCTCTAACAATATTAATATGAGGCTTTGATTGCAAAGCCCCAAAATTTTGAAAAAGTTGAATGCAAAAAGGGATTTCTCGTGTATGGCGACTCCGAACCGATAATCAAACAAGTGAAGGAGAATATCAAGCAAAACATCCAAGATTGAGGGAATAGTAATGCAAACATTCTCGGACATTTTGAAAACATTCCCGTAATATACTTTGACAAATAGCAAGCCTGTGATGCGTAACATTATTAAGCGATTCTCTTACCACTACCGCAAGTAACTTGAAGGTTCCAATGAACTCCAAGAACAAGTTTGAGATCCATGTCAAAATATAGGCATGCTGTTCCAAACAACTTAAGGTACCGGCAAGTGTTTTGGGATGATAATGAGATCAACGCATTTTTGCAGGGTGATGGAAAATTCAAAAATACTCCCCATAGAGGGTGAGTATGAGGTTGATGATCAAGAGTTGGAAACAAATCGTATGGACATATTGCGCTTAAAGGATAATGTAATTCCTAGAGGTCTCATACCTCTAGAGGAGCTTTTTGATCAGATGATGTCGCAAAGAAACCAAGCTTGGTGCCCACAGAGAAAGGGAGTTGAAGATGTGAATATTGGAATGCTTGATCAACCCAAGTTTGTCAAATTATCAAAGGCATTATCACTTGAGGTAAAGGAGAAGTATGTTAAACTCGCTTTATAAATTTTCCCGATGTATTTGCGAGGGATTATTCAGATTTGAAAGTGTATGATAAGAACATAATCAAAGATACAATTCCTATCAAGCTTCTGATCGAAGCCTTTTAGGACAAAATGAAGAATCAATCCAAAACTCATTGCCTTCAATTGAAAAGGAGGTAAACAAAGTTGTACAAAGAAGGAATCATAGTTCCTAATAGATTTTCTGATTGGATTTCGAATTTGATCCCAAAGGTGTAAAAAGACTGGAGAAATAAGACCGTGTATTGACTTCGGAACTTGAATAAGGCATCCTTAAAGGATAATTACCCACTTCCGAAATGGACCATATTCGCGTAGGGTAGTTGGAGCATCTAGGATGTCACCGCTTGATGGCTACTCAAGGTATAACCCGATCTTGGTGCAAGGAAGGACCAAGATAAAAACTACCTTCACAACACCCTCGGGGAACCTTCCTAAGACAAGATTCCCTTTTGACCAAAAAACGCCGGAGCCACCTTCCAGTCATAAATGGACGTTGCCTTTCAAATGAAAAAGATGTTTTTTCCGGTTGTTTATTTGGATGATCCGGGATGTTAGCTAGGTTCGTATGATGAGCATTTGCACCATCTAAAAGTGGTTTTCTAGAAATAGAAAGTTTGGGATTTCACTCAATCCCAAAAAAGAGCATTTTTTCCATGGACAAGGGAAAATTTCTGGGCACATCATCTCTAAAGATGGTATCCGCATAGATCTAGCCGTAGTGGAGGCAATCCAAATTCTCATAGATCTTCCACGAAACAATAAAGAGATTCAGCTCTTAATGGTAAGATGAATTTTTACGCATTTATACCTAATCCGTCGAGCATTTGAGAGAAATGACCAATATGTTAAAAAGACAAGACCGTTAAGTGGAGTGATGAAGCTATCAAATCATTCAATTTAGTAAAGTTTTCTTTTTCTAATGCCCCGCCTCCGACGTCCCGACTATACTCAAGATTTTATTATATTTTCGTTTGCATCTCGAGCATACTATGGTCGCTGTTTTAATGCAAAAGAGAGATGAAGTAGAAAATCCAATTGCCTTTTTCAGTAGGACTATTAGAGATGTTGCTTTAAGATATAATATCATTGAAAAGCATGCATTGGATCTTGTCAAGGCATTGAAAGATTTTAGGGTCTATATTCTACATTCACATACTATAGCGTATGTCCCTAACGCAATGCTCAAGGATGTGCTCATGCAAACTCGATCTAGAAGGTGAAGAGGCAAATGGATAGCGTGCCTATGTTAGAGTACGATCCGGAGATCAAACCTATGAAGTTGATCAAAGGCCAAGGCTTGGCGAAATTGATGGCTCAATCAAATTTGCTTTAGATATAAACCTCATTTCAAAGAATAATGTCGAAGAAGAAGATGAAGGTTTGCTGTTCCTATTTCGTATATTTTTCCTCACTTCCCTTGGTATTCGTATATTGTGTATGTTCTTCGCATTTGTCACCTCCTCCAAGCACATCTAAGAGTCAATGTAGATCTTTGAAACTCAAATCCGCAAAGTATTGTATTTTGAATAGTCCTCCGTTTTGGAAGGATCCCGGAGGCGTTTTGCTAAATTTCCCGGTTGAAGAAGAGGCTCGAAGGTAATGCACGATTTCCATAAAGGTGACTGTGGTGGTCACATGTTTTGGAAAACCACAGCAAACAAGATATTGAGAGCCGGGTATTATTGGCCCACATTGTTTTCTGATTTATATAAAATAGTGATGAAATGTCATGAATGTAAAATTTTCCAAGGGAAGAAGAAATTGCCTCCACTTCCTTTAAAACCTGTTTCCGTTGAATGCGCCCTTTCAGCAAAGGGGGGCTCGATTTTATAGGAGAAATTCACCCCATGTCCCTCGCACAGCATCGATGGATATTGACTAGAAATGTGTACTACTTTACGAAATAGATCGAGGCCATCCCTCGCTAGGCAAGCGATTGGACACGGTAATTATTCAATTCCCGGAATCAAATATTTTATCCCGTTTTGGTTGCCCATGTAAAATTGTGACAACATAATGTACCGCGTTCGCATCAAAGAAAATGATCGATTTCGTGATAAATACAATATCATGCTAGGCCATTCAACAACGTACTATCCACAATGAAATGGCTCGCAGTCATCAAACAATTCGCCGATGAATATAATTAAGAAAATGTTGGAGGCAAACAAAAGAAATTGGCACCTAAGCTTATCAACGCACTATGGGCGTACGTAGCCGCCAGTGAAAATCAATAGGTATGTCACCTTTTGAGCTGGTTTATGGTACCGATGTCGTCTTTCCTACTTCTCTTATAGTTCCAGTTTATGAGATTATTACAAGAAGTTGGTGGTGAAGAGGATGACAAATCAAATAAGGATTAACCGTATGATTCACCTTCAACAAACAAGAGAAGAAGTGTCGTAAAAACAAGCTGGGCCATGTGAAAATATCAAAAAGATCTTTGACAGAAAACTAAAGCGTAAAGTTTTCATTGCGTGATGTGTAGTGTTGGTTGAAATGGGATAATAAGTGAAGAAAAAGGGAAGCACGGTAAATTTGACAACCTTTGGAAGGGACCATACATAATTACAAGACATTGGGGTCGAATGCTCTCTTGCCGTAAAATGGATTGCCAGGATTGTCCCGAGGAGCAAGAATGGTAGGCTATTGAAGCACTACCATTGTTGAAGACATGTGGACCGTAATCTATTTCATCATCTTTGTATATACCATTTTATTTTTCTAAAAGCAATTTCAAGTGCACAAATTATTCAAGTTTGGGGCCCGAGGTGAAGGCTATAAAACTTGGATGATATGTGTATGGTTTGGTTTTATTTCGCCTTCGCCTTAGTCTAGAGTCGTAGTTAGTTTGCATCCGTGTCACGCTTTTTCGACATTCTTGACTCCATGCCCAACAGATAAGGCTACTTGGTCTATGGTAGCTCTTGGCACCTCCAAGGAGCTACCATCCCCATTGGAGCCATTGTTAGTGTTAGTCTATTCATACTCGCCATCGCTGATAAACCTAGCTCTTTGCATTTGCATATTAGGTGTCTCATACTAAATAAATTTCACCATTCCGCTGTGTCGGATTCATTTGATGGTAGTTTTGTTTTATCGGGCTTTTCCCTCATGAGATACTTGCTGATCTTCCTTTCTATGGTATTTAGTCATTAGTCACTCTTATTCTTTAAATCATACGTAGGTCATAGGATGGGTCTCATTAGTCTCTAAGGTCTTGCCATGGTCAAATTAATGAGTCAAATATCAATAATATCAGCAAGGTCATGAGGATGTCAATAAGCTTAAAGTCACAGCACCAAAAAGATCAAAGAGACATTTTATTTATCTAGATGTAATTTTCACCTCAAAACCATGTTTTGAGGTGAAAACATGATAATTTACCTTTATTATCATTCGTTATGTAATTTTATATCATCGTATGTAATAAGTCACAATTCAAGCCGTCATCTCCACAAAAGTAATGTTCCTTCAGAGAAGTTTTTCGCAAGATATTCAGCACCGCATCATCTTCATAGAAGATCCATCGAAAGCATTCGCAAAGAGCTTTCCAACGTATACTACACTCTCAAACTCGACTTCCGAACCGAATCTTATGCTTAAGTGAAGTAAAAGCCCTCTATTCTCAAGTCCCCCCCTATTTCCCCATTTTTCTCTTTAAACCTTGTGTTATTAAAGTTTAATATTCCTTTATAAATAATTTTTTCCCCCCGCCTCGTATAAACCACTTCCACTATGTATATAATAAAACTTTATAACATAAAGTTTAAAGTTTATTGTTATAAATCACAATCGCAATGTTTTCAAAATCGCAAACACTTTGATCGCACCATCGCAGATCGCAAAATTCTTTTGTATGCCCCGATGAGCCAATCACAAATATCTCCGATGCGATCCGCCGATCGCAACTTTCCCCGATCCGATCGCATCACAAATGTTATATATGCGACCCGATCGCACCCCCGATCTAATCCCTCCGATGCGATTGATCGCGCCCTTCTCCGATCGCAAGTATTTCCATCGCAACTCCCGATCGCATCGCACATTCCCTCCCTTCCGATGAGATTACTCCTCTTCCCCCCATCTCCGATGCGATTGCGATTGACCGCACATCGCAAATCGCAAATCCGCGGATCCAATTATGTGATACACCCGCCCTCATTCCCGATTGCGATTTGCGATGGCGCTGTTATATTTGTCACTCCGCCTGCCCTCCTCTCTCGACCCCGATTTGCGATTGCGATTATACCCCGGTCCCACCATAAAATCCTCTTCCATTCATCATAAAACCCATTCCTCCTTTGTAAAGGTGAAATTCCGCCGCTTTGTTTAATACAAAGGCTTTCTCCCCATCGCATGACAATATTTGTAATGTACTACCCCGCTCTACCCCCGATTCCGATTGCGATTGCACTATGTTTTAAAATGATATCCCTCCGCTACTTCATTCCGATTGCGATTACTGTTATATGATATCTCTCCGCTCTTGCTCCGACTCCGATTGCGATTTATATGCGGGTCCCGCCTCCATCTCCCTTCCTTTTTCCCATTTAAAATTCATTTTACCCTTCACAAAGCATATAGTTTCATTCAAACTCTATTTCTATGACATTTTATTAAAGGTCGCAGAATAAAGAAATAAAGGAAAGCAAAGGAATGTACTCCAAGGGCCGAGAGCTTAAAATAAAATGAAGATATCTACAAAAGAAAAAAATAGGAATCTCAGCCATCGGATTGCCTATTTTCGTTTATACAAAGATAAATGTTAAATCTCCAAAGCAACATAATGTAATGATGTCCCTCATTTTCGTAGGGCAAATTGTTGTATTTCTTTACTATGATTGTATTTCATGTTCTTCGACTCGTTAGGATGCTCTCCCTTTTCCGTGGATCTATGTTCCCACATTTCGTATTATTTATTGTATTGTAAAATCATTTGTTAGCAAGTTTGGAGTAGGAGAAAGTAGGGGAATAGTGGAAGAAACATCTCTCGCGCTACATTGTACGCCTTGACAAGAATTAATAAGAGATGCAGCTCTGATTCATGGGATCCATGTGGTATGAAATTTAGCATTTGTTTTTCTCCTTTATTTCATATGTGAATTGTTATGTGTTCCATTCATCCATAAACATTTTCCTTTGAATGTTTTCAAGATAGAAAGGTAGAATCCATTTTATATGCTCTGCCTTGGGAAATCATTCATACTCGTATTTTTTTCCGTTTTGAAAAGGATCCATTTATTGTGCCCTTTTCTTACCTCCTCAATTGCCTTTTCACCGCGAATTTTCCCCGCCTATCTTGCCCCATGAAATACCCCGTGTCCCGATTTAATTCCCCGTTTCAAACTGACCCTTTATATCCCACACATCCCCGAAATTCATTCTTTCATTTTATTAAAATATTTATCCTCATCATTTTATCTAGCCTAATATCTGTCCATTTATTGTGTTCCATTGAATATTCTTTTACGGAGAGAGCCCTGTCCTGTCCTTGTAGGGCTAGCTACAAGGCTGAGCGTGGTTTAGTTTGTTACCCTGTTTTGCCTTTGCAGCCTGGGGTCCAAATCGGGTGCTAACATTCTCTGGCGATCATACTGGGGATCTGTTCAAGATTTTTTGTTTGTTAGTGTTATTTGTTTTATAAGCTACAAATTGAGCTTGAAGTAATGCCAGGTAGCCTTCGAAATGCACATTGCTTTTCAAGTGCATAAGTAGATAAATGTTGCTTCAGTCAATCTCCTACCTAGTTTAATAGACAATAAATATCCGACTTGCAAAGATTTTCCAAGACATCAAATACCCCCGTACTTTTGAAAGATGATGTTCAGATTTCTCGCTAGGTCGTTAATAAGATTTTTTGTAAAATAGACATTTCACCACACCGGCTTCAAGAAGATACACCAAGGCTAATCCGCATCCAAATCCTCCCCCCGTTTTTGAAAATCCAAATCTTATACCAAGAATTGTCGAAGATTAGCAAGGATCACTAAGCCCCGTAATTGCCTTTAGATCCTATACTTGGCCCAAGAATGGTTTTTTGTAGAAGATCTTTCCTTTGACGAGAATTTTGAGCTTTCTTTATTTAGGAATAAGTCCGAAAAATGACATTGATGATAATAAATAGGATCCCGATTTCCTTGTAGATATTGAAGTCCAAAGAGAAAATACCTCCATTAACGATTATATTTTGAATTCTCCCCTCACTCCATCACTATAACTAGTATCCCCCGAGCCTTTAGAATCACTAGAACAAAGATTTCCCCCTCCCAATTCATCAGCATTCCCATCAATCAACTCCCAATTATAATCTCCTCCATTAACACCCCCTCAAATCCCGTTGTAAATCCACCCGTAAAGGAGTGGTCGCGCGGTATGCACCGTCTTACCCCAGGTCTTGAATGATATGCCTGGCCGACTATCATAGTAAAATTCCTATTTTTGATGCCACCCGTAGCAAAGACGGCTCAAGAACATGTCGACAAAATGAATGACTTTTTTTTATTTGCATGAGGTAGAAGCGGAGAATGTAACGACAAGGCTGTTTGTTCAAAGTTTCGGTGGTGAAGTCAGAAAGTGATTTAGAGCCCTACCAATTGCACAATTCGCACTTTGCAGAGTTGCATACTCGGGCCCCCCGGACCGGTGGGAGGTAAAAAAGAACCCACTCAAATTCGTCCGAATATGAGAACATTAAAAGGAATGTGGGTGAAACTGCACAGATTATTGTATAAGATTCAAAGCCGTATATAATGCTATTCCAACTAAACCGAAGCCCGCCGAGGGATTGGCATCGTTAAAATTTCTCGATGGATTTGATGCCGACATGGCATACCGACCGCGTGGAAGAGATCCGTTCACTTGAAGACATGCAGAAGATAGCGCTATCGTTGTGAATCAATGATCCACCTATGGGATGGCTCTCTTATATAGATTTAAACTACACCACTGAATCGCGCAATCCTCATGGGCTTACTCCACCTATCCGTGTGTTGCAAATAGCAACAAGATAGTCAATAACCGATAGCTAACTCCACCCTTTCATCTACCTCTTTCACTAGTCTCCACCGAACTGATCATATAGTGTAGTGAACTGATGTGTTCTTGAGTTGAATAATGAGTTACTAATTAATGAATTAAATAATATTTAATTCACTCACTCACAACTAATTGATTCTAAGCTAGTTAAACTAATCTCAATCGCCCGAACTAAAAACAACACAACTCCACTATCCTGCCTCATTAACTCCTCCAAACTTCTCGCTATTGAAGTCCTAACCGAAGTCAACCATGCATGATGCCATCAAACCCTTGGGAACCACGTGATTCCTCCTCGTCATTGAGGAGGAGGTGTACATAAAGCAGCCCGAAGGTTTCGAGATCTTCACAGTTGAGTCGCATGATGGTGGGGTCGCTATGTATCCGGGTCAATACACGACCCGATATATGCTATGCTCTTAAGCCGTTTTCGCAAGCTATGGTTAAGCCTACAAAGCTCTTTGGAAGGCGTGCAAGCATGTATTGCGTTATCTTAGTGGCACATCGGGATATGGCTCAGTGTACAGATAAAGGAGGATGGAGTTAAGCTTTCTAGCTTCACCGATGCATTGCAGGAGCCCACTGCACTCGGAAGAGCACATTTGTAGGAGTTTTAAGCATTGGGTCGACAATAGCTTCCGGTACAAAGGTGGCGCGCAGGTCCGTGGCACTCGCTCTCACAGGCCGAGTACATGGCAAGCAAGCTTGGCTGCATGCGAGGCTATTTGGATGAGGAAGATCCTCGTTGGATTGTTCGGGTTGCATTTGGAGCCTACAAGGATTTACCGTGATAACCGCAGTTGCATTAAACTCTTGCCAATCTAGTATTTCATGATAGATCCAAACACATCGACATCGTGTACCATCATACCGAGATAGTACCGAGCATTGTGAGGAGTATTGTACCGAGTTGTTACATGTTTTCTCCATTATAATATACACAATAGCCGCGGGGTTTTCAGCAATAAGCTTTCCCCATACATACCGTGTTAATGTGTATGATGAATTGATGTGTTATCGCTTGTTTTATTTCGCATGTGTGATGATCCGAGTGGAGAGTGAAGCAACCAAGTTCGAAAAGCAACAAGGACGAACAAGCAAGAAGTCAGCAGTAGCACACGAGTTGCCAACAACTCGTTGGGCGCAAACGAAGACGAACCGAGCGTTGGTCGAGTCGGGTCGTAGTCGTGGCACGCCGCACCGCAGTCGGGGTCGGCGTTGTACCGAACGACGGACTTGTTAATTTTAAACCATAATCACATTACATCTCTCTCATATATATAAACTATAAAATGCATCTCTCAATGCAATATGAATTAAATATATTAAGTTATAATAAATTTGAAGGAAGAAGCCAAAGTGAAGCATTAAACCTAAGGAACAAGCAAAGAGTATGCTTGTGAACATTATAAGGATCGTAGTTTTAAATTTATATAATGCTTCAAATACATTTTCTACATGTCTAGTGCAAACTTAAAATGAAAATTTCCATTAAACTTTAACATAGGTAACAAAGTAAAATCTCATTATAGACAATGATCTAGGTGGATATCGCCTGCCACCCACCTCTTCCATTGTCTCAATGGTCATATATTTTTCACAGCTTTTCTATAATTTATGGGTCCCAAAATCACAGGGAGTTTTCGAGGTCCTAAATGATGTTTTTTGGCAATTTGAGAGGCCAGAGTTGCCATAACATGCCCTATTCCCGGTCAAAATTTGTATTCCTTTAATAGTTCTTTCTACCGACCTACTATGCACCCTAAACAAATATTGTATGCAAAATTTGTACCCTCGTGAAGTTGATGTACCAACTAACCACCTCAATATCCACAAACCTTTTGTTGTTTGATCTTTTGGGATTAGGCTTTAGACCTATAAGGTTCTTTATTTATGTTAAAATGACATTCCTTTAGCCTCTTTAATATCAATTGTGAATGCACATAATCGCCATTCTCTCTATGTTTAGAGATAGATACCACCATTCTAACCAAATCAAATTCAGTGGTCAAAAGCTTTGAAAATCCAAGTCTTATTATGGAAATAAGAGATCATATAATGTACTTGGGAACTCATCACCATGCATATTAGTGGAATCATTGGTGTTAGGGTGATGGTTTTCCAAGCCAAGTCATCTTGATAATTATGTAATTGAGATCCCACTTGACTAATATCAAGATGTTGAGATTCTTACTGAAAATAATGTAGAAACATCATTTTGACATAGAGGAATTTTGAAAAAAGAAGAGAGATTAATTGTGTCTTCATACCCTTTTGTTCTCAACCTGTGAAATGTAACCATCTTATACAATTATCCATGTAAACCAACTAATTGGGATTTAAAAGTATCTAGAGAAACTCACAATTGGAGTAGGTTGATCGAATCGAGAGTACATAGGGTCTATGTGGTGTAAATTGTAGAGGATGAAAGGTAACCCTTAAATATAAGCAATACTTTATATAGATCGATTCAAGTTTTGAATTATGCATATCTAATCTTCAGACTAGGCTCCATGGATTTATTAGAACATTTAAATTTTCCCGTAGATCACGATCTTGTCCATGGGAGAAAGTAAAGATAGGATAGAGTAGGATCAATGGTCGATTACTCAAGTTTTTCCAAGCTTCCACTACCAAGTACATGAGACTACTTTATATGGTGATGGATAGAGGAGCAAGAACAGAACAAAGGAGAGTAGGTTCATCCTTTGAAATTTTAATTTCCTCCACAATACAAACATTTGGGAGACTCCTTATAAGATTCAAGCATCATCATAAGTCTCAAGGAAATTCTGAAACTACAATATTGAAAATTTTCTGAAACTTATAAATCCCAATCCACTTCTTCTTGAAAATTCATGAGTAAAAGGTGAAAGAAAATTATCCATAAAAACTCCTTAATGATTCATGCAGCTATTTCACTATTTAGGTTAATTTATCTCTTATACACATTTTCAATAACCATATGTCAAAGCGTTTGATGAGCTCCCGAGAACGATCAGCTCTGCCCTCTCTACAGCTGTTTAGAGATCTCCCAACGCACAGTGGAAACAACTCAAAAGAGAAACTGAAAATCCAAAAAGAACAGTGAAGATCAAAAAGAAACAGTAAAGTTACAATTCTTCAAAAGAGCAACAGAACTCATTATTCAAACGTCATAATTAGAACCACTGAATATCAACTATTGATGACATCCAATTGTCAATCTAATAGCAATCCATAAATGAATGGGAACAATAGAACTCACTGCCATTCAGCATACAGCATTTAGAGATAAATAATAATAAGTTTGATAAAGTAGAATGCAGTTAATGGATCACATGCATTGCTAATCAATTAATGAAAACAACTCTACTAATGCCAATCAATCTTAAAACACATGTGCGTATTAATAAACGAAGATTAATAACATGTGCAGCCATAGTGTCACCTGCGCTGGGTCTGCACTTAATTCTAAAGATGATGAAAGCTGAGTGCATTTTATATTAATCAAAAGAACATTGCTGCATAGACGTTCTCCCCTCACGCTATTGAGAGCCGAGAATTTAATTGCAAAGGAAATATATAAGTCTTTTACAAACTAGCTTCACTGTCGTTCATCACTAAAGATCGACGCCTTTATATTCCATCCTTGAGCTGGGACAAATCAAGAAAGACGATGGATTTATGCGTCGATCCCTATCCCGAGAGGATTCAGTTTTCACCTCCTCTTGTCGTATCACAAGCTCTGTCTTTCTTATCGTTTAGAGCCGAGCTGCATTCTGCTGCCTTTTGGGTAATCTGTCTGTAGACTTCTTTGTTTGCAGCCAGTGACTAAAGTTCATCTGCAATGGAGTAGAGTCGATCATTTGTTTATGCACACGCTTTCAAATACTGACTCTCCACTCTTCGAATTCTTTATTTGACAATAAAAACAATTCTAGTTATCCCTTTTTAGTCTCAATGTAAACCTTTCCAAATTAATTACAATTACATGATGATAGATGCCTTTCAAGACAAATGGCAAGTATGTTTATGGTAGAAAGAATGACAGATACATACAGAATTTCACTACCCTCTTTCAATGCCCAACATACCCTGCTTCTCCCTCTTTCATGATGTCCCATGAAAACTATAATTTACATGGAGAGCCAGTCAAAGTAGAGGCTGAGAAGGTTTGCTCATTGAAGAGGTCTACAAAACCATGATATGCAGCTAACTCTTCGAGAATATGTCCTCGCCCCCCCTCGGGAAGCTCACTAAGATAGCTTTGTAATCCAAAAGCAGGTACCATCACAATGGGGCTCACTGGAACCTACACCCTAACCAAAATGGCCTCTACTTTCATGTACAAGTATGGCCCTAGGCAGTGAAACGATCCTCAGCCCAGCTAAAGTCCTATAATTGAATGGCTCTACTACTTTGTACGCTTTTGGACTCGAGGTTATCCCACGAATCTTGCCGCTACTATAGGGCTCAGTCCCTAATAGATGAAAAAATAGTCCGTTCACTCTCAAAATGATCGATCTAAGTAGAACAGGCCCCCAGTAGCTTTCGCCACCTTTTGCACTTGTCATTAGATTCTTTCGCCAGCTCATCATTGACGTGGGTCCCGAGGTTCACTTCCACGTCTATAGATCCAATGCATTCTCCCCGCTATGCAAAGGCATTAACTGAGGCTTTAAGCCACTTTAATTGATTTACAGCAAAGAAAATGAAGGTCTGAAACTATACATCTACAATAAAAGGGACTAGAGATTTGATTCGATAAACTATTTTCAAGAATTAAATTATGCAAATAAAACTCACACAACAGTGCGCTGATACTTTTTCCTCGATAAGCTTTGGTGCTAGCATGATATCGTAGCTGCGATCTCGTGATGGCTTAACTCTATTGATGTTTGCATTACTCTAATCGCCTTGATTTTTAATTGCTAAATACCTTTCTAACTCAAAAAACAAAGCATAATTTTTTAGCACGAGGCACCTACTAAGCTAAGACATCAGTATATAATGAGCAGAGAATGATCCATTTGTTTTCGTGTTAATTTCTAACATTGGTCTGCTTACCTTATCAGCCCACATGCTTCTTCTGACATTTTTCATGCGCTTTACGACCAAACTACGCCTCATCGAACAATTTTCATCTCATCTTTCATAATTCTTGTATTTCCTCCCTTGGGATGAGCATCTTCTTCCGCTTTTTGTCTCTCCATTGCGATTTACTTTGCACGCTCTTTCTGCAAATCAACTAATTCCTCAGATCACTAAAGGTTTGTTGATCGCTCGATTGATTCATTTCATTCAAAAGCTTGGATTCTTCCGGAACGAAATGTACCGATGTTGGTGATCAGGCCGTTGTCGCTCTGCTTGAAAATCATAAATAGGGCTCATGCATCGTTTCTTCTTCGAAACATACGATGTTGGGACTGACTGTTTGCTGCCCTGGCCCCCTCATAATAGGCTCTGTCACTGTTGCATCTTCTACTCCGAGGGTTTCGTAGTTAGTAGTGACCTCTTTCTTCTTTTCGCATCTTCGCTTGTGTACGTACTTTTTGTCTTCTTAGAGTTCAGCTAGATGTCTCGCTTTCATTTTTAAAATCCAAATGGTTTGCACGAAGTCGCTCTATCGCTACTATGAAGTTTCTTTCCTTTCTCATGCGTACTTCTACTTCAGTTATTCTACTTTTTCTTCTTAAGGGGACAATGCAGCTTGCTCCATCCGACCCCAAATTTGCTCAAATAGGCTTCGAGCCGTGCCCTCATCCAAATCTTTCTTGCACCTCTTTCTTGGTGTGGTTCTTGTTCCATAGTCTCATGCTCTTTGATTAGATTCCCTGCGGAAATCATTTTCTCAGACTTACTCGCGCGCGTTTCTGCGGGAGTTTCCAAGATCGAAATGTTTAAACTCAAGCGCAGTGCATTCTCCTGTTTGCGTGCATCTCTTGATGAAGCAACTTTCAGCTTCGCTTAGGGTTTGTTGCTTCATCACGTACATTCCCTATCAAAGGCAGATAGCATTTGATACTGTCATCATGTTAGGTCCGAAGACCGTCGTAATTGCTCATGTTGGCCAAAATTCTGGGCCAATTGGTCTCCTTTGCAGGCTCTGTGGTTTGACATTTTCGATGAGGCTCTTGTTTTCATCCTCCTTGTCGCTTATTCGCATCAGATGCTGATAACTCACCTGTCCCTCATCCAGAATACTAGTATCTCATCACCTTTCGACTCTACTTCTTCCTCTCGAATCTCACTTCTGATCTCTTCTTCGTCCGAATAACTTTGTATTTCTTCCTCTCACGATTGCTTTTCGCCATCGAGATGGTAACTCTGCCTCTTCCATCATCCGAAATAACAGAGGTTGTTCCTCTCATCTCGAGCCAAAGTCAAATTGCGTGGGTTGAGCATCCCGCCGCTACGGAGTTCTCCGTTACTTTCTTCATCTAGTGAATCTTAGAGGATTGTCACGATAAGTGGGAGGGCCTGGCTGTTGAGCTGGCCATCCTTTCTCCCGATATCGGAGTGGTAAAAGCCATCCCTCCTTCAATAGAAGAAATTAGCTCTTCCAACTGTGGTTTCGCTGCTGAGAGCGAAGCAGTACATGCTTTCATTATTAGCCGAATCAACCAGACTGTGTGTGTTGCACTGACTCGTGTTCGCATGCTGTTGCGTTTTCTAATTCATGAGCTAATATCTTTATGCAATAAAAGAGAGGTTTAAGAATGCTGATATATTGATTAGTGCATTTTTGTTTTAGCACAGCACAGTCTAAAACGATAAGCGAAGGTCTTTGCATCACCCGTCTGTAAAGTGTCTACCCATCTCATGTTATAAGATTGCATGTTTATCCCCTGGCTAATTCTCGTCTATGAGTTCACGTCATAGCGACGCTGTGTACTCACCTCTCCTTTGACTACTAGCTGCTCTCATTCTTCATCTTGAAGATTGCATGGCCTCCCGAATTACTGATTTTCTTGCGAGTCCGATGAGTACACTGTCAGGGATGAAATGATCATTCTGCAATTATCTCACTGAGCCACCGCTATCCGGCCTTTCTCCGACAGTGGAGGAACTCTCTCGCAGATTTAACAAAGATAGATGTACGTTTGCGTTTCATTGCAGCTGGTCACGCATTCTCATATGTATGCGTAATCCATCCTGGGCTTTGTCTATCATTGCTCGTGCAAGTATCAGATAGAATAACCAACGTCCGAGGTTCAAGCATGCGAAAGTCTGAACGTCGCCCATTTCTCGTTCTATCGTTAATTGTTCTCTAACACACAAGTAACCTTAATGAACGACCACAGATACGATTAGGCTAAATTAATTGTTATTTTCCAAAATGCAAGGGTTTTAATTCATAAAAATCTATTACAGAGGATATCAAGGTGAAGAAAATTTTGGGCATTCTCGTCGCATGTGGATGATATCAAAACACTTTATCGAATGAAGAGGCTCGACCTGACCGTCAGTCAATTAAGTGGAATGTGTGACAGATACAATGAGACGTGATGAAAAAACAACAGTAATCATGATAAAGTCAATCAAATTAAGTAATTATCATAAATCATGCGTACCAAAATAATGAGGGAATCGCGTTGTGATAATTCAAGTATGAGGTGAAGGGAGCAACAGAAGATGTAATGTAATTGCGCTGATTTACCACATTAAAGTAATATATGTAGATCGATTTATAATATTTTTCATGTGTGATGGTTCGGAGAGAGAACTTTATCGAATTTTATGCATTTAGTTTGATAGTTCACAACAAAGATAACTGCGAAATCATTGCTCGCTAAAAGGATCAAAGAGGCAGTAATCTAATGGACATGCTGTTCGTTTGAAAGAACGACACATCACAACGGCTAACCACGTCGTTCCGATCGGAAGCAGTCGAGAAAATATCCTACGTGTTAAAGTCTGTATATGTTGAAAGGCAACAAAGAAACATTTCTCATAACCGTTTGTTTGCACATAAATCTAGAAAAGAGCAACGAGTAAAATATCATCACTAGAGCTGTACAGATGCCTTTTGAAAGAGAAATAAAGAAAACACTTATGAATCATCGACTCTTTCACAGGAACAACGAGTGTTGAGCTCAGTTAAAAAGAACGAAATAATCTGCAAAAAAACGATTTAATTTTTATTATTTTTTCGTTTATAAAGAAACTCAAATTCAAAAGTCGAAATATAGAAGTAAATTAACAAGGAAAACGAATTTCAAACACAGCAGAGTGCATTATGTACAAAAATAAAAAAAACCAATTTATCAAATCGTACGCGAGAGAGATTACTCCCCTCATAGAAGATTTCAATGGTGAGGTCTTCCTAAGCTCAGCGGCAAAACTGATTCATGTAAGTGGTTTGCACTTCGTATAATCGAACCTTCGATTCCATTAACCAGTAAAGGAATGCCCAGATCCGCTCAATGGTGACTAGTGTGAAGTTTTTTTCAATCTGAAAGCTTTTTGTGATCCATAAGCAGGTAATGCGATAGAAATTCTTTCATTAATAATCACATGCAAAAGAAGGCGAGGTCGACAGCTGTTTCGAACCAATCAGTGTGGTTCATCATCGGGGACTATGTGAGAGATCAGATCCAGAGACATTAAGTATAAATAGATGTAGAGAGATGACTCAACTAATTGTTAGGATAACTAGACTAGTTGACTTTAGAAAAAGTAAATATTCCATTATTCATTATTTATTTAATTTTATTAATTTTATTTATTAAATATATTATTTTATTTTATTTACTAAAACCTTTTAATAGTGTTACATATAATGGCAACGTAATTTAACAAATCGCTGGTGTATATATGTAAATTTTTGTAAATTTATGATTAAATTATATAATATATTAATTATTATCATTAATTATATTAATTATTATTTATATATTTCTTTATTTATGGTCATGTTGCCCTTGTCCAGCATCCAATGTAGGCATCGACAATTGCCAACTTCACTTGTCTTCCTAAATTAAAGCGATGTCTCCATCTAGCCGTTCTTTGGATAATAATCCATGGATATCTAGCGTACTCCCAGAATCTACGAGATACCATGACATCTTGTAAGGTGCCTTGGTTTAACTCATTTGATCGATCACCTAATTCCAACATGCTGTTGTTGATTTCAGTGATGTAATGCCACGATTTCGACCGTAGTAGTGGTTGTTAAAATGTTGATTTGCTTCTCACTAGATCAACTAAAGCGATTACGAGAAATGATTGGCCACTTGATCCGAACTCACTATGTAAGGTTTCTGGATCTTCGTGCACTTCATAGGTGTTTCCGATCTCTGATCTAATAAATCGTGATAAGGTCACGGACTATTTGAACGATGGGATTGGTCATACTCTCCCTCTTTGGTTTTTTTATGCATAATTCCAAGTAATGGTTTTTGCGTATAGGAATAGTCTTGAATGGCTTGGAGGAGAGTGGATTACTGATACATACAATTTTTCAACTCTCCCAGTAAGATCAAAAATTAAGCTCGTTCTAATGGGCTGGAGGATGATCAATCGTTTTGGGAATGGTGGAGAGGAAGTTATTCCTCGCTTTTATTTTGTTGTTGGCATTCATGTTGTTGATCTTGATGTTTAGATTCCATGGTTGAACTTCACTCCCATTGTATTCATGTTTTGTTCTACCGTGAATGGATTTTCAATATTCTCATCATTATGTCTCACTGCTTTCAACTATCACGCCGACCACTAATTGAAGATACGAACACACCCGTTAGTCTGGTTTCACTTCGGAGGTTCTCGTTATTTGAACAGATCGAATCTGGTCTATTGTTTGGGGTTCGTTGAGTTGGGGCCGTTACAGGTCTTACATTGAATCCTGGGGGGTTTGGGTAGGCGTATGGCAAAGTGGTAGGTTGAGAGGGAGGGATAGAGCTCTGCTTTGCTGTATTTGAAGGTTTTTTCCAGTCTGGCTGTGGCCTGATTCTCCAGATGAAGTAGAAGGGACCATTAGTATGAGGCCAATCATGGTAGGGCTAAGGACAGAAGTTAGCACGCTGATTCTGATTTGTTTGAGTGAGCAAACATGTAGGAGAGAATGGTTGTTGTGACCAATTCTATGAAAATGGTGATTGATTCTCACACACACTCTGCTTATCACACAGTTGAGCATTATATTGAGGTTGAAAAGAAAAATAGTCGATCATTCGACTATACCTCAGATGGTGAAGTAGTCGCCAATTGTGCCGGCGCTAGTTGCTGCATAACAGCCACTTCCTCGATTCCTCTTTGCGCTCTTTATAAATCGCTTTTTAAGGCAGACTAGCACGCATCCCTTCTGTAGGGGCAAATCTACTTATATAATGGCACCCAGACTTCTGAATCCACATCAAATGGGCATTCTTTGTGGCTATGTTTCTTTCTACACCCAGGACTAGAATATTGCAAGATTCTACCGCTTCACACTGCGCTTCGTGCATGGCTTGCATGATACCAAACCGTGTTGTTAACGTCCCGTATGTCCTGTGCTTAAAAATTTTCAACGTACTCCGATCTCTCGAACGAGTCACACCTTCATTAGAGGGCTTATTCTCCCTTGTAACTATGTCACGTTCACGGTGATTTTCAATCTTGTATTACCCCTCGATGCACTCGATGCTACAAATCAACAATGTCAGTAATAGCTTTCTTGATATATATCACCCTTTCCCTATGTAAGATTTGAATGTCTCAACTTCACACCCGATATTTCATTCCCCAATCAATGCGCTTTTCAAAACGTTATCGGTAAGGTGAAGACGCGATAGAGTGATCTTTGAAGATTAGCATCAAATCGTTCCACATCTATTCTTCCAGGTCTCACTCGAGGTTGTATAGCTATCCTAGAAAGTCATCTCATATTTTTATTTCTCGTGATTCACTACTAGTCTTGATATTTCTTTAAAAATGCAAGTCCTTCATATGGTCCCAATTTGTTATGACACTCTCCACCTAATCCCATAAACTCCATCTTAGTGCCGCTTCCTTAACGTAGAGAGAAGCATGTACTTTAGTTATTGGGGGTCGGTGGTATAGACTGTCATCTCTGCTAGCTAAAGACATCATCAATTCAAACATAAACATCTGGATCTTTCGATGTTAGACCATGAAAAGGTGCATGGTGAATATGTTGGAGAGGGATAGCTTTGCATGGAGTGTATTAACTGCAAGTTGTCTACTAAGTGGCATTGCGCAGTAGAGTTCTCGCAGTTCGGGTTTGCGTTTGGGCCATTTGATAAAAAATATGCCAACTACTCCTTTCTCGGGGATCTCTAGGGAATTTCTCAGGTTGGCGAACAGGGAGGTGGAAATGATTTTTACAAAGACTTCCTCTCTACATACTGCGGAATGGGTATTCCCTGTTGTCCCTCCGTTTAGGGTGACTCAAATCCTTGGTTTTTGAATAGGTTGAACAACACTTCCCTGTATTTGGCGTTGTTTATTATGTCCGAGTAATTTTAATAGGTGATTTTGTGATTTTCTCCGTTTCCCCTGTCTCCTGCTACAGAGGTTGATGTCGTTCCTTCTTCTTACACGGGAAACTTAGTGCAAGGATTCTGGCAATTTCTGGGAATCTTGCTTAGTCCCCGCGTTGGCTCGAGATATCTCGGGTGACAGGGCGTCTCGGGATGGGTGATTACGTAGCTTTCGAAGAGGAACTAGTAGGCCGTCTAGAAGTAGTTCTTTTGAATCCTACCCGATGGCTAAGACTCAATTTTCTTCAAGATTTTATCAATAAAAATGTAAATGCCTAGAATCACTGACCCCTTAGGTTTCAGCTTTAGGAGGTTCTGTTTTCAGCTTAATTGGTTTATTCAGTTTTCAAAAAGAAAACAATTATTCATTCACCCAAAAGAAAAGCTTATTGTACCTCTACCGTGGAAGACGAGTACTGCGAGCAAGTATGTTTCTTGCCCAGTCATGTGAGTTCTTACTCTTCGTCTTTAATACCCCATCTCCTCCACTCTGCGCAGGGAAAATCAGCACATGCATTACTCACGTACATTGGGCATACACTCTCCCCAACATGAACGACACCCAAAATGTTGAGCCGTAAAGGTAACTTTTAAACACTCTAATTACCCCACATTAATCATCCATCCGAGAGTGTCTAGCACTTTGCTTCTGAACTTCTTGCAGTGCGGGGGCACCCAAAGCATTAGTATCATCTACGAAGAGAAAGCGAAGACAAGGGATCTCTCGCTTTACGTACTGACGGGTGAATGAAGGGTTGAAGGGGTCCTCCATTCAGCAGCATTGGAAAAAGCACACGAGCACTCAGCCCATTATCCAATTTTTTCCAGTAGCTGACTAAATCCATAAGCCTGGAGGATTGTCTCATATAGTGCCAGCTGATTTTATCAAAAGAGACTTTCGAAAAGATCCAAGCTTCGGAGTAAGCATACTGCAGGAGTCCTTTTGTTTTTCAAGAGAGAATGCACAGCACTTCACGAGTGAGGATTATGTTGAGTCGATGATCTGCCCTACCTTCAACGTAGCGCGTTGTTCTTGAGAAATGATTGAGGGGAGGACAGATTTAAGTCACAGCTAGCCATCGACTTGGAAAGAGATTTTGTAAAGAGACATTACAAAAGGGACTATGGGACAAGGAAAAACTGTCATCCGTGGGAGTTAGCACAGTCTGATTTAGGAATAAGTGATGTGGAATGTGGCATTGATGGCGTGCAAAACTTTCTTGGTTTTGTGAAAGTTCCTTACTAGGTTGAGAAGGTCGCTGTAATAATGGGCCACAAGCTTTAAAGAATTCGATTGTGAAAGTGCACATGGTTCCGGGAGCCTATGAGTCTGAGGCCACTGTGAAGATTGTTTCTCTTTAATCTCTCGCTTTCGATTAATTCTCTCTATACAGGAGGGGAGTTTTCTGCTCCTCTCAGTAACTAAGTTGGGAATGCAGCGATAATTTCATTGATGGCTCGGGTTCTATCTTGAATGGGATCGCCGAGAAGAGAAGTGAAAAAGAGTTGAGTTCAGTATCCCTATATGCTCCCTTTTATAAACTCTCGATCGCCATCGACTTTTTGAGGGGATGCGATTATGTGCTCTATGTCATGGATGGTTGACTTATAGGAAGAAACTCAGTGTTGCGATTCTCTGTTTACATTCTCTCTCATCAAATCCGCCTCCATATGCACTCTTCTTGTTTTCTAACCGATTCTTCCCATTGCCTTTGCAGATTGATTCTTGAGCTATTCTTTCATCATTGGGCCTTCTTCTTTGCATCAAAGATTGCTAGAGGTCTCTGCCATTTGTTTTCCTCGGAATTTATTTTCCGCGATTCGCTGAGTCCACATGCCACAGTGTGATCAGTCAGTTGTCTCCGAGTCCGGCATGTTGAAAATGTTCGATAACGATGTGCTTGGTGGACGCAGCATTACTCGAGAAGAATTTCTTTGTTCCCAAAACGTGAGTAACCCTCTGCTGACCTGAGCAAAGCATCTATGCTTACGCATTGAGTGACTTGGAAACAAAGTTTTTTGAGGTATCTGTGTGTGCCTTTGGGAGAGCATTTTGATTCTTGGCAGAGAAGTATGATCTGGGCTGTAGCAAGAATAAGCGGTCAGATCCTTCTAACTTTTGGTGGTGCTGGTTGAGCTGATGTTCAGTGTTGTGATGTTCTATTGAGCTACCTGTGCAGCCAAGGATGGGACCAAGGCCTCCCGCATTTTTCCTCTCATTGATTGAGAGCATCTTGCACGGGTTCTTGTATTTGGTGTCTTGTGGATTTGCGCCCTCTTTTTCTTCCCCGGGTCCTTGTGGCTTGTATTGATCCAAATCCAGGGTTGGCTTGAATGCTCCGTTTGGTTGCTATTTCCCCATTTCCTTTTGTGTCGCATTTTGTATGTATGTATATCCAGTGAGGTATGCCATTTCTATCTTCTCTAAAGTGTTAGTTGGGGAATGGCATCAAACTCATCCAGCGTTTCAGGACCATTTCCCAGTTGACCTTTTGAGATCTAGATCACTCAGGATCTCTCCGCAGGATTGTTTGAGTGGTTGCAGGGACTTGGTCGTGCTGCTTGTATTTCTATGTACATTGAGAAGTTGCAAAAGTGAGGGGTGTGGAGTTGGTGTTAGCACACCTATAATATTTTGTTATACCAAAAGGGTGGCTAAGATATTTTTGAGCCTCCAAGGACCTTAAATTTTATCACTAAAAATTGTTGGCTCTTGAAGACGCTCCTTCTCAGCTCATGCCTCTATCTCAAATCCTCATTTTCTGTCCCATTTTTACTTCATAAAAATCTTGCTAATTGCATTATAACAAACTATCTGAAGAAGACCGCTCATTTTCTTCCCCTCTTTTTCTCCATATTATTCCTTTTCTTTCATAAGTTCTCCCTCCATTTATGAAAATTTCCCCTTTCACTTAATTAAAGCACTTTTTCACTATTTTGGCACTAATCCGCTTTTAATCTTGAATTTCTATAAAATCAAAAAGTGTTTATATTGCTATGGACCTAAGCCCCTTGGAGCTAAAGTCCTAAACCACTTCCCCCCCCACAATGCCCTTTTCCCCAGTAACTGCAAAAACTATTCATTGAAAAAAAATCCTCTCCAGATCATATCATGTCCCTTTATAAATCCAAAACCCGACTTTTCCAGATGTTTCTAAGTTGAAAACTTAAACACATGTTGAAATATTTTAAATGGGTTGATTGAAAGAAGACCAATTGCGCAATTGCAATCGGAGAAATCAAATGGTAGATCAAAGACTCCGCATCAGAAGTTCCTGATGCGATGGGTCTCATATGTTAGAAAGTCTCCACCTCTTTGTTTTCTATCAGACTTCCCCAGGACCAAGTGTTAAGGGACCCTGTGCCAATCGCATTGCAACTTTTTCCTCATTGCGTAACGCATGCCCATCTCCGCGACCTGGACATTTCGACTCTCCGAGTTCATTACTACGTTCTGATATGGTCCTCGAATCAACGATCAACGCTCAATGCGCAAGTTCTGATCAGCAAGTTTCAAATGCGTAGTTTATTTCATTCGATTAGGTATGCTCCGATTTAATCTCGGATTGATTCATTTCTCGCTAATCCAACTGATCATCGCTTTTTGATCGCACTGATCGCTCGATCAGCGATCGCAAGCCCTTTCTACTTTGTCTCCGATTGAATCCAAGCCGTCCCATCACTCCCAAGATCCAAAGCGATCCTATATTCCATCGATCACTAAGTCTTGCCCGCGTTTCTAAAACCTCCGATTCCATTTTCCGCCGTCGATCTGATCCGCAGAATCAATCGGCCGCAGCTCAATCGCAAGTTTCAATCGCAGAGTGTTTTCATATAACGCTGTTTTTCAGTGACATCCCCGTTTGCAGTCCTCCAGATTAGATCTGGACCGCTCCATCGTCGGTCCAGACCAGATGCGTCCATCCACCCTACTTATTTCCTCTCCCAGCTCTCCTTTTTCTTTTTGCGAGATATCCACCGTTGGATGTTTTCATCCAACTGGCTATGCTCCCTTTTCCTCATCATCTCAGCTAGTTTCTATAAAAGCCTAAAAAGCGTGATTTCTTTATGAGTTTATGTTTTATCGTGATTTTAAAGAGTCTTCGTCATTATATTCGAAGAAAAAGCTGTGGTTGGAATAGCATTCCCGATGCCTTGGCTCGATGAAGAAAGAACTATTATCTATGCGAGTTTCATTTAGATGTTTGATCATGCGTTCCATAGGGCGCACGAAATATCCTAAAAAGCACTATGCGCTTCAAAGCACATTCGACAAGACACGCTAGATTTCATCGCGTTTATTTTAAAAAGAGTGATAAGATTTTGAAGGACAAAGACACAGGAGATTGAAGATTGAAGACAAATTTAGGATCGGCACTCAAGGTTGAATATCAAAAGCCTAATCCCCAAATCTAAAACACAAGTTTAAGAAATCATAAATGTTTTGATGACGGAGAAGACTTCCTATCACGCATTTGAGGCAAATTGATTCCTCGCCATTACTGAGCCACTCAGTTGCCTCAAAGCATTCAAACAAAGGGCAGACACTATTGGAATAGAAATCAGGATATTCACCTCGTCAAGACGAAAGGAGTTATACACTAAGATAATAAATGCAAAAATATGTCTGCAGAATCACTCCATTGGGCCAGTACATGAGCCTCAAAGTCAAATAAAGCTCCCACCGAGCTGATATTTATGTAAAACATTATGTCTGATGATACACCGTGACACTCTCATCGAACCCTCAAGAGGCCGAGAAGTCATTTAATGCTGTAGTTAATGGTTCATGAATGATATTTCTGTTAGTTCTCACCTCCTCATCTTCCTATAAATACTTACGCTATGAGATAGAGAGGGGTTTGTTGGTCTGTCTGTTTGATCACAAGTTGGCTAATATTAGAGAGCTCTCTAAAATAGATCATCTAGTACATTTCGACAGTTGAAAATAATTTGAGTCTTGATGGTCTTGATGATCACCATTGCATGTCTTGTTCTGAGAAGGCTCTATCTATTGAATCCATGAGCTTCACATTGTGTAGAAGTGTCTCGAGTCAGTTAATTGTTTTTTCCCTTGTTTTCATTATGTTCCATACATTTCTAACACTACGATGCGAAAGTTTTGGAGAAGCTAAGAAATGACTCATAGGAAGCACCCTTAGACACTATTCACCACTTCTCACTGTTGATAAGTCTTTCTTACGCAGTATTTTAGAGGCTTCAAACCTGTCTCTTTAGTCTTCATGCTCGTTTTATTTCCTTGTATACTTAAATAGCTGGTTTCAAGTATGTATGAGTCTGTCTCCCCGCTTGTCTCCATACCATCACTGAAAAGCCGTTATTAAATCTCCTTCAGTACCATTGTCTTGAGTTAACCAAAGAGAGAGTCTGTTTTGATCTTACCCTTTGCAGCTAAAATATGCGTTGTTTTGCACAGAGTCTTTATAGAAGTTGCAAACTACATGCATGTTATTTAGGTGTTACTCTTACTATGCAATGCAATTATCGTGAATCTTTTTATGTTTTCAAATCCTCTTTAAAATAAAATCTTTGGAGGAAAATGAGGTGTACTAGATCTTTCAGATTTCATTTTAAAAAGTTGCTCTTGAAAATCATTATTTGCTTTCTAAAGAATGTACTGTAAAATTCATGGATTAGCCTCGATATATCAAATATCTCTTTATTGATAAGTTAATGTTTCTCAAGTTCCCTTTGATTGAGAATTAAATCTCTTTTTCCAAATCATTAATGTCCATCTCATTCCAAAACAAAGGATCTTGTGGCCGATTAGATTTGCTCCTTTGATATCCCACATCCTGAGAGTTTGTTATGACCTTATTTGACTCCATTGCCCAATGAACCAGGATAGTTTCCTCTTTACTGTCTATCTTTCCTAGACGCTTTCTATATTCTGCTTTCGTATCAACTCAACCCAGAAATCAAACAAACATTTGCATGAACAATATTAACTAGTCTAAAATCCATAACCAAAAGCAAATAAGATAAACCCTTTGCAGACAAATATTTGAGAGATCCTCTCCTCTGGTAGCTAGGAGGACTACGATCCTCTAGAACTCTAAGATTGGTTCGAGATGTTGCCTTGTCTCTTTGATTTGCCAAAAATCATAAACACTGGGATGCTGGAACATAGGTATTAATCGAATAGGAGAGGATTATGGTTTGTGTTTCACTGATGCTCGGCGTGGATTGAATCCGAGGTTAATAGCTCGGAGCATTGGTTGTAATCAAAGATTGACTTAATACATGACGGATCTGTGATCGATGTGGGCCCTGGAGACTATAGGTGCTCCAATGAGTCACAGATTGCTCGTAACTTTCAAAGTTGTTTTGCTGGGTCAAAGCGGGACATTGAGTGGGACTGTATTGGTGGAGGGCGTCAAGAGCTTGTTGCTACTTCTCCCTGTTCTTTCTTGAGATGGAGGTGAAACTGTGTGTGTCATTGTGGCTTGCAACTAATGGAATACATTTCTTTGTCATAGGGTGATGAACTTGGTCTGCAGTGTGCACCATTTCGCAATGCACATCCCGAATCCCGCCTCTTGATTTCATCATTCTGCACGACAGACGCACTCGATAGATCGTCCATTGAGAAGTAGCGCGCACTCAGGTTGATCAATCGAGCTAACAAACGAGCTAAAGCGTGAGGAACCCATAGGGTGAGGTGAAGATGTCCCAGTACTCCTCCACAACCTTATCCATTTGTGTGTTGTCATGCAAAAGGAAGTCGACTGTCTGGAGAGTCAGTGGAATCTATCTAAAGTCTATTTGATTAAGGGTGTTTGGATATTTGATTTAAGTATGGATCTATTGGATAATGCCTTTTATTTCTTCTCCTAATTTACTTTCAGTTCTTCTAACTGAGTCCTTCTAACTCCCTTTAATGCTACTCCGAGGGGTTTAAGACAAAGTGATCCACTTTCCCCTTCCTTTTCATTATTGCTGATGGTAAGGCCTTCGTGACATATTAAAAGTACAAGATCCCAAGGAGGTCAACTTAAAGGCCATCAATCTTTGGAAATGGAGTTTAAAACTTTTGCGCACCAAATCTGAGACTCGCAGATGACTTATAGGTGCTCTTCTGTCTAAAGCCACTCTAAAAGAATCTAAGGTTCAATTCTATCCATTCTTAAAGATTTCATGTGAAGCCTCGAACTCTTAAATCAATAATGACAAATAAAATGTGTTTTCATATTTATTTCTCAATATTCTCTCTCCAAAGATTCCTATTGCCTACCTTGGGATTCAACATCGAATCCTTTCCTTTATAAATATAGGAATCCTCTCTAATCTAAATTCTCTTCCAAGGTCTCTGGTGGAAATATCTCATTAATTGCATATAAGCCCTCGACTTCTAAAATTGGGCATTTTAGGTGCGCCAATGCTCTGGGAGTCAAGTAGCTTGTGTTATAGACGGAGCCTTACAATCCATTCCCATCTATCAACTCTCTAGATGGAAACGCCTAAAATGCTGTTGTAATGATATGGCTACAGACGTTAGAAAACATCCTACTGGCAAGGATCTCAACTCAAGCCTCATAAATGGGTTCTCCTTTCACTTGGATAAGCTACGAAAATACTAAAAAGACCTGGGAGTATTAGAGTCAGAGATCCATATTTGCTAAATCAAGTGTGTATGGAGCTCAATCTCAAGTAAATATGGATACAATGGGGTAGAGTTTGTGGAAAAATAATCTCGTGACAGAAGAATGAAATTTCCTTAAATATTGTAAGCAAATTAAAAGTTCAAAATGACCCCTAAAGGATCCATTATTTGAAACTTGATAGCACTAAATGGAGATATCTATTCGAGAACACAATTTTAGGAAATTAGAGGAGGCGAGCATTGCCTGGTATTTTGGAGAGATCTATGACAGCAAGAGAAAATATTGATCAAATGAGATTGATTTAGGGGGACGATTTTCTGCTGTCTACTAATGAAAGTGAATACTAAGACACAGTGCACAATGGATGAAGTGGACAAGAGCTTCAATGGCTGAAAAATGGAAGCTAAAAGACCCAGTGGAAGAATGCTCCAAGTAAACTTGTCAATGGGAAAACTATGTGAAAGATATCTTAAATCTAGAAAATTATGCAATAGCAACACGTTTAGAGGATATACTCATATGAGGTAATGTACAATCTTATGTTCACAATCACATATGAAGGCCATTACATAAAATCAAATAACATTCATAATGTAGTTGTACCACTTTGGAAAAAAAATATGGCTTTGACATAATGGCGAGAAAATTAGAATACTTTTTGTGGGCTACTTAGTCATGGAAAGATTTTACCTAGGATCACTCGTATAAGAAAGGAATGCATGGCCGACTCCATTACATATACTTATGTGTAAGAAGAATGCAGAAACATTGGAACTACCTATTAGAATAACTTTCATGTCCATCAGAGACTTGTGGAAAAAAGATTTGTACCCCTCTTACAATAAAACTGATAGGGGACAACAAGATTTGCCTTTGAGAGCATACAATTGAAGTCACTGGAGAAAAGGAGGGGTATAAAAGCCTTGTTCTAACATAGTGTGGGGACTCTTTATGGGATTTCTCATATGATGTGCGTTTCCGGAAAGAAAGAAATTGGAGAACATTCAGGAGATGAGTATCGACAAATTGAATAGATATGGAAAGTTGTTCTCGAGAATATCAAAAGAAATTGTCCTCAATGAAATGGCATGAAGAGATGACTAGAAAGCTAATGGGAGATGAGTGGATAGGATTTCTAGCTCATGCTAACTTGAAACCCAAATGCTCGCCCCGACCTCATGGAAACAAAAACCTTTGGGGAAAGACATTCGCACAGTCCCAAAGTATTCTTTGGGAAGCTTGGAATCTCACCCATTACACCATAAGAATCCAAAGCTCTGATAATGCCTCCACTATGAAATGTGTAGGAATCTATTGCACTACACTTCCACCTAATAAATTCTCATGGGGAATCCAAAGTCCACTCCAAACGCATCTCCACCTGCTTTTGAAAACCAAGAGAAGTTCTAGAGCATACTCAACATCTCCACTTGTGCAGGTGAAATCAACAAATCACCCTACCTTATTAACTAGTTGTTTTTACTTTTTGCAATGTTTCAGGACTAGTTGCGAAGTGTAGCACTAACAATGCTTCCACACACTCTTAGTATAGTTGTCATCACTACGATGTGATTATTATGTCTATTTGACTTCCTTTTTCTATCGGATCAATTCTTGAATGCATCAAACTCATTGAATGACTCCCCTATGAAGAGTGTGTGCTCTCATCTCTAACTGTAGTTGACTAGGCGTTTACTATCTCACTATGATCGAATTTCTTCCTTTATTTACTCTATGTCCCATACGACATCAGTCTAATTCTTATTACAATGTGGAAATGATGTGGGTGACCCAGTAATTTTCCCTTTATTTCTCTCATTTCCTATACATATCATCAATTATGAGTAGCTACGTGAAAAGGACTTGGGTGGGAATAATTCACCAACATTCATCATCCCTACTTGCTCCAGCCATTCTGGAAGGAGCTTCTCCTAGAGCTATAAATCTCTGTCCCTTTCTCACAATCAGACATTTCATTTTATCATCACATTCTAATCTGCAATTACCTATGAAAACTATTTAGATGAGGGAGCAACTAAAAAGTGTTCATACATCCATAAAATCTTTTGATATTAGGAGTTAAATAATACTTAACAAATATTTAAAAATATTTTAATGCATATAATAAAAGCAAGCGATTTTATATCTATAAATGTAATTATAAATAAAATACATTAATATACATATTATGCATTTTATTTTTAATGTTAAATATATATATTATTTTCCAAAATATATTTCTAAACTCATCAGTAGGAGTTTTCAAACTCTCTAGGAAACTCTAGGAGGTGAAAACTCTCGTCCGAGAAAGTAACTTTAAATAGTAGTTTCGCAGAATCTAACTCTAGGCGGGTTAAACTAGTTTAAATTTCTCGGTCAGAGTTTGAGAAATTTTCTCGTCTGAGGAATTATCTCGTCCTGCAGAGTTTCGCATGTCATGATACACACACAGCACGCAGTATTCGGGGAACACGCAACTTCGTGAGCGGGGCACACCTACAAAAAAAATTATATGGCCTGGACAAAGTACCATTAGATTCATCTTTGAATCTAGTTTCATGATAGGATTTGCTGAAGTTTTCATTAAAAAAATTCAATTTTTTATTAATTTTTTACTAAATCGTGTCACTTTAATGGAATTTCATTGTTCGAAAAATCAGACCTATGAATGAAAATTCAAATAACTTTTCAAATGAGGACACCAAAAAATTCAAAAACTATCATACACGCACTTCCTCTCACCTGTCCGCTTCAAAAGGATACATCTCATTTTTCTTATTGCGATCACATTGAAAAGAAAATCCAAGGATGCATAAAATGTACTTTGAAATATCACCTTTGCTGATCTTTCATCCATTTCAAAAAATAATAAAAAATAGTGAGTTTAATCCGAGAAAATTACTGAAAAATAGTACATGCACTAGCCCAATATATGCGATTATGATGCTATGGTTTTTTTTCCAAAAAATGAATAACCTTCCCTAAAAAAAGTAAAGGATGATAAAAGTGACTATTTATGTTTGCTCGAAAATTTCCAAGTATATGCGAGTTAGTAAACAAGAAAATTTACCCTCTATATGTCAATATTTTTTTTAAAAAAAATGTGTGTATGGAGGTAAGACAATTCTCATACAATTCTTGTTTTTATGTCAAAGCATAGTTTGCAATAAAAATATGAGTTTAGTGGAGTTCAGAAGTTGAAAAATCATAGAAAATGTACAATTTTTTCAACGTCAAAAAGAGGGCAAAAGTGTTTCCCAACTTCACATTTTCACTCCTCTGATGAGAGCAAAATTGTATGACTTGCCACGTGTCATTGTTTCCTCCTTCGACTCTAAAATTGATACATAAGAAACTAAATTATGTTTAATTGTAGGCCACTTTTTGCTGTGTAATTCAATCCAATGCTTACAGAGAGTTATGACAATTTTCCCACCGTGTAACCTCTTTGGAGTTGAAATTTGGGAGCGTGAGAAAATCCCTAACTTCCAGCTGCACCATATCTCCAAAAATATTGCGAATAATAGCTCTAAAATTTTTCCACGAGTTCCTCAAGATGCAGGTGCACCGTGAGGAAAGTTCCAGCTCAGAACTCCTAGTAGAAAACAAGTTATAGTGAAAATTCCACGATGACTGTCTTTAGGTTAAATTCAGGAGCCTACAAAAATCCCTAACTTGCACAAATCATATTTTTGAAAATATTACAAACAAAGATTTGCAAAAATTTTCTCACGCACGTTCTCACGATTTTGGCTTTTTCTCTATAACAATTTTAGCTTCGCAACCTTCATAGAAAAAAATTGTAGCTAAAAATTCGATGATGAAATCTGTTTGGAGCAATGAAACCACTAGAATCCAAAGCTCTACCTAAATGTTAGAAACTCTAACTCCAAATAGAAGAGAAGAGATATCAATGCCTTAGAAATCAAAGCCACTTTGAGGGGAAACCTCTAATACATTACATAAATTAACAATTCTTGGATGATACAAATGACTTCAAAACCTCCTTCATATATATAGGATTCCATAGGCTAATATAATCCTACGTCAACCTAACTCAATAATAATGTAAGGGCACAATAATAACAATATTAACAGTTACATAGGTACAACAATAAAAATAAGGGGGCTACATAACATGGCAATAAGGGATTAAAATAATAAATATAGGGACCAACACTGGCACCTTTACCACATTCCAACCACAGTTCATCACCATTCAAAGAGATTCGAGTTTAATACACCATGCATTCCAAAGTGAGCCTTTGTCCAGGTAAATGGTCTTCGGTGACAGCCATAGGAAGAGCCACATTCTAAGGCTCATAATGAGCTCATAGGTTTGAGAGTTTACTGGATGCCCAAGCAATCGAAGTAAAGATGATCCGATTCACCGATGAGATCCAGGGAGTCTTGTTACATGTCCACATTGCAGACTGATAGGAGTAGCATAAAGAAATTGAATCTCAAAGGGTTCACCACGGTAGTCTATTATCGCGCTAGAGTATAGGAGCTGAGGTCAATTCTATTTCATGTTGTAATTGTTTTTCTAACCTGTCTAATTCATTATAATCCTTTCTCCCTTATGTTCACGAGTTGCATGTATGATTCTCTTCTATTCATGTGAGTGAAAGTCGAGTTGAGGATTATAAAATGAATCTCGTATTATATTACACATAGGCTTCTTTGTAATGACAAATGAAGGGAGCACGTATAAACATGGAGGCTGTACTTGTATCACTTAAAGTGTAGGCCAACTCACCGTTAGGTGTAATTCTCATTAATCTTTCAGAAATTCAATATCTCACAAACTACTAGGATTTTTGGGACAAATAAGGGCTCATTGGAAAGAGGAGAAAAAATCCTATTTAAGATGGACTTGGTCCCATGTTGAAAGGTTGCCTCCAAGATCTCCAATTTTATTTTTCTTTGGAATCTTTTCACACAAATTTTGTAGCTACTTTCAAAATGTTTGGGATGATGAGGATTCTCCATTGTTTTGTGATCTCTGTCATCATCATAGGATCATAGTGTCATTATGTAGGACATCTACATGTCATCATGGATAGTATTCGTAAATGAGTGCTTATCATCTTTTGTCATCATATAATGGTGCAAAGGTGATATGTCTATAGTAGCATCATTTGGAAAGTTCCATGGTAGTCTTCTCCAACCATCAAGGTGATCATCTTTCATGTAATCATCTAGTCTTCCAACACTCTCATCAAGTTCCATCATCAATTGTGGTCATTCATTTTAGTGTATGACATCATCATGTATGACTCATATGTCATCAAGGGTTAAGGTCTATATTATCAAGGCACGTACAAGACATTATAGTGTGTTCAAGTTCTTAGAATTCTTCATTGAAGTGGTTTGACATATATGTGGCTTGACATCTTCATTGATGGCATCCTTGTCCAAAACAAGGAGTTTTGATGACATCATCATTTGGAACCGGTGTTGGAAATTGGGTTCAATGCTCCCTGCATGTGTTTCCATGGGCATGGACTAACCACCTCTCTCGATGGATCCTAACTCGGGCAATTGTAGGCCAGATACACTTGGGTTTTTTGGTCTAGCGAAATCATGATTCCATGACAGTAGTGGTATCAGAGCAACCACGTTTGAGTCTCAGGTTCAAAACTCACCCGGCTCACATTGGGGGAGTACATTGTTGGAATTGGGTTCAATGCTCCCCGTGTTTCTGCGTTACATGGATCTAACCGCCTCTCACATGGATCCCTAACCTGGAAATTGTAGTGGAGACTAACTGCCCGCAGTTTTGGTCAACAAAAAATTCTGACTTTCAACATTTAGAGCATCTCAAGAATATTTTCCATCTTAGCTAAATAGCATATTGACATCAATGACTAACCTTGATTAAAAATATCCCCCTTTCCTTGAGCAATGGAAATATCCTTTTTCGTTCCAACATTATCTCCCCCTTTGACATCAATGGAAATGGGGTGCCCAAATACTCCCCCTATCACACTCTGCTTTACTATAGCTGCTCCCCTTTCATGGTGCTCTTTCTTTCCCAGCAATGTGGCTCATGATAAATGTCTACATTTATTCATGTGATTAAATAATCTTCACTCACTCAGCATAAACTCCTCTATCACGTCAAGAAATGATTAATTCTTATAGTGATCAAATGGAAGGAGATCCTGCAAATTATTGCACCGGATAAGGGATCATGTTCTTTAATTTCAGTTTCTCCCAGCAGATGATCACTCAAAGGATGAGTGTCCATATGTGACTCCATATCTCAAGGATTTCATAGGGCCTTTTCACGGGATAACTTTTGCAAGAATTCTCCAAGAATCATAACCTCCTCTCTAATCGTATGTGCAAGGTCTTCTTTTGCATAATATCATCATGAAAGATACTTGGAAGGTCAAGGGATGAAATTCATCAAATCAACAACATGTGTTGTTGAGTTAGAGTGTTCAAGAGACTTTCGATTTAGTTTGTTTCCTTCTGCATGTATTCTGTGTAACTTTCTTCTCTCGCTTGGTTGACATAGTTTTATCTTCGTTGAGGGACCCAAGTCAAGTTGCAATCATGTTCTTGTATGTCCAACTATTTATAGAAATTAAAGCACTTTCATGTTGTTCTACAAATGAGAAATCATTACTTTCTTCTGTGAAAAATTACTTCTAGGAGACCTAATGGGGTCTCATTATATTTGTCTCTGTGATATTCCCTCACAATCCTTTGCCATGTGCCCAGAAATTCGTATAAGAATAGCTATAACCAAAAAAATATACTTTTGTGCGTGGAGGAATGGAGATTTCCTTAAATGTACTTCAAAGGTTATGTTTTCTTGGGATCTTTTTGATGATACATATTGCTTTGCTGCATTCTTGACACCATCTGCAATTCTTCTTGAGTAAGATTTCTTCCAATGTCATCTCGACCCTTGCATTTTTCTAGAACCTGGGATCATCAACATTTCTTTGAATATTTTCCCCATCACTTGTTGTTTGGAGCATTAGGGGTGCTCATCCTTTCTTTTGTGTTTTACCTACTAATGGCCAAGACCTGATTTATCAGGGGAATATTTGATGCACTTAGGATCGTCATATAGGGTTTGATAACTCTTCTAAATTTATTATTCATCACAGTCAACTTCCTTTTTAAGAGAGAAAATTTCTCCTTTCAACTTTTTCACAATCTTCAACTTTCATAACTAGTTGCTTCTTCATTTCTTCCATCATCCTTGTTACTTCATGTGTTTCAATACACTAGAGAGACTGACATTTGATTTTAGTTTGAAAATATCTTCATCATTTTCTTTTAGTTGACATGCCATACATTTTCACTCTTGTTCTTGCTTCATTAACTCTGTCCTTCTCTCTTGAGTGTCAAGTTTCCATCACCTTCTCAACTCCTCTTGTGCTTATTCTTTAGATTCTCTTCTAGATGAGATCTAAGGGAGGAGACTTAGTTCCTTGTATCGACCAACTTGTCCTTTAATTTTTTTTCTAAGTCTTCAAGTCTTTCGTTAGCAAATGGCTTAACAAATCTGTCTTCTCTTTTCTTTGCCTTATCTAATTGATTTTTCATGGACATGATTTCTTCATATGATGCTTTCTCTTGTTTGATGAACTTCCTCCTAAGTCAAAGTGGAGAACTCATCATATCTTTCTTTTTACTGAAGCTTCAATAGATCATGATCACCATTTTGTGCTTTTCTTTTTGAGCTCCTCATTTTCCTTTTCTCAAGTTGTTAACTCTTCTAGTGCAGTTATAATTCTTTCATGATATTTTCTTCAAAGTCTTCTTTATTTTCTTCATCTTCTAGGTCTTCTCCCGTAATGAGTTATGGATTTCCTCTTTCTTACTCTTCATCATCTTCTTGAATAGTGGTCAAGGTCAATGCTCCTTTTGAGTGGAGATCATTAATTTTGTCCCACATAGGATGAATTTATGTACAGATCAGTGACATTTTCTCCATTTTGGTCTTTATAGGACTCAGTGTAGCCCATTCAAGATTTCTTTCAGCTTTCTCTTGTATTATACTCCCTTGGATTCTCCTTCCATCGTGCTATCGATAACTAATTTATTCCCATACTTCCACGCCTTTGAGAAATTAAGAAATTCTATCATTCTCATCTTCCATATCATCAAAGTTTCATTGAACAACTCGAAACTTTCCCAATTTGATTGGTTCTCTGTTTTTCTTTCATGGTTGAGGAAGAAGGCATACTTTAGAAGGATTGGAGAGCTTTTCTTACCCTTTGGGCTACACATGTCATTTGTGCTCTAAGGACTCATCTTCCAATTTGTTAGGCTTTGAATGAAGGGTACTAGCTCTAATACTAAATTTTTTAGAAATATTATGAGAAAGTAGTTGAATCAATATTTTATTTTTAATTGTTATTTTTACCAGCTAGACCACTTATCTTAGAACTACAAAATGAAAAATAAATAATAATAAATTATTTTATTAATTTTCTTCTTTACAATAAATCAAGTACAATATATAGTAGGGCTCCAACGCCTAGATGAAGACATTGATCTTCAATCACTATTCTCTATTGTATTTTCCAAGACAGTCCCACAACCGGACTTCCAAGGCTCTAACCTTTATCAATTCCTTTCAAGGGCACCAACCTCAAGGATACAACTCTATTTTCTGATTCAGATCCAACCCCAGTTTCTTGATGCAGAATCTCGATCCTCTAGGAGCTCAACCTATCCTCCAAGGCACCCAACTCTTGTCTTTTCAAGTCTCCAACCTCTTTACTTTCTCTAAAGATATGCTTAGTTGTACTTCACAACTCCCAATCTCTTCTTTCCAATAAGATTTGCTAATCATTCATGTCTTCATTATAGTCTCCATGTTATGTCATCAATGACAACCTTGATCTCTTCACATGAAGGTTTATCCATTGTTCTTCATGGTACCCAATAAAACTCCTCACAGCTACTCTCTATGATGGCTGAATGCATCATCGTCTTCACACTATTCCACAACTTCTTCAAATCATGTATCTAAGAATGTTTGTATGTTCTTGACAAAATTATTCACTATTCAATCACCTCCCAAAACTTCTTAATTTTGACTTCACTGCTATATTCGTTACTTATCTTGTCACCATTTGACATCACCGCCACTAATCTTAGTTCATGAGGAGGTGCTACAAATCACTATGTGATTGTCCAGGAATATTGTTGTCCAACAATGGCAGTTTCAAGCAAGCGAATTCTGAGAGTACACCAGAGTTTTAACGATGTGATGTTGCCATGATCAAGAAGATAGAAGGAGATAATGATGCAGGCCTTTTTCCATAATACGAAAAACCTTTACCACTTTCGAGCCCCATTTCATCACATTCAAGGATGAATTTCTACACCACATCTTCCGAGTCTAAGGTAAATAACCCGGGACTCTATCCGTGTAAATTATCTTCTCTACAACACAAAAGGAAGAGACACAATTCGAGGCTCCGTAATAGACTCGTAGGTCCGAGGCTCTCTAATATTCCGAGCACCGCATTAAGTGAAGTCCAAGTCGAGAGATTCGAGAGTCTTTATGTAAGTCCACAATTTCGAGCTACAGGGAGGTGTTTAAAGAAATCGAATCTCAAAGGTTCACCACGAAGATCAATATTGTTCAAGTATGGAGGTCGAGGTCAATTATTTCATGTTGTAAATTTTTTAAACCCATCCTTAATTCATTATAATCATTTTCTCCCCTTGTGTTCTACGAGTTGTGAATGTTGCTCTTCTATTCTTGTGATGACGGCCAAGTTGGAAGATTAGAAAATGAACCTTGGGTCAGAGTATATAAATAGGCTTATTTGTAATGACAAACGAAGGGGAAAATATAAACATGGGGTTACTTGTGTGCCAAAGTGTAGGTAAGCTCACCGTTAGGTGTAATTCTCTTAATCTTCAAAATTAAATATCTCACAAACTACTAGGAGTTTCAAGGTAAATAAGGGTTCATTGGAAAGAGGAAAATCCTCTTTAAGATGGACTTCAGGGTCCCATGTTGAAAGGTTTCCTCCAAGATCTCCATTTTTATTTTTCTTTGAATCTTTCCTCAAATTTTTTGCATAAAATGTTTGGGACAAGATGGCTTCTCCATTTTTTTGGCTTCTTCATCATCGTAGCATCACATTTTCATCATGTAGGACATCTATGTCATCATGATAGTATCCGCAATGAGTGTATCATCTCGTGTCATCCTATAATGGTGTAGTGATATGTCGCGGTGCAACGTCATTAGGAAAGTTCCAAGGTAGTCTTCCAACCATCAAATGAGATCTTTCATGTCATCATCTAGTCTTCCAACCTTCAACAAGTGTCGCATCAATCGTGGTAATTCATTTACCGTATGACATCATCAAGTGTATAAATCCATATGTCATCAAGGGTTAAGGTCTAGATCATCAAGGCACATGCAAAATTATAGTTAGTTCAAGGAATTATTAGGGCTTCTTCATTACTGCTCGAAATCTTCGTGGCTTGACATCTTCATTGTCGAATCCGTCAAACAAGATTTATGACCATCATCTAGAACCAGGAATCTCAAGAATATTTTCCATCCCTAGTTCCATATTGACATCAATGACAACCTTGATTAGCATTTCTCAGGTAATATGGATCAATGCTATATCTTAAGAGTATCATCAAAGGAAAAGGATATCCTCCTCCTCGAAAAGGATGCAAGAAGGCATGGGTAAAAAATTGACTAGATGAAATCAACATAATATGTCTTCATATGAAAAATGAGGTGGTTGACAAAATTGGATAAACTATGAGCAAAAGTTCCCGGAAGAAAATGTGTGAAGAGAGAAAGAAGAGATTGTGGAATGTGCAACTATGAAGGCAATCAACATCTAACAACCGAAATATTTGACTATGATTTCTCCCAAAAAGATATGAAGACTGATGGAAGTCTCGAAAAAAAGATGGTTACCCTTAAAAATAGATATCTTTGGGAGATGTGGCAATGTGTATGCAGGATGTTGATGCAAACTAGAGATGTCATGATGAAATACCATCTCAAAGGTAATTTTTATTTAATTTGTTATTTTTGAGTGATATCTTGATGGCTTATGTGACTTCCTATGGAATATCTATGAATGTCTTCCAAAGAATGATGACCATTTTGTAGGATGAAAGATCCTTAATGGAAACATGGCATGAAGAAGGAAACATGGCATGAATTAAGGCCATATATGGAATGATGGATCACTTTCCGTTGAAATGAATGATACATGGCTCAAAGATCAATGTGACGTATGGTCAATCCCCTATTTAAAAGTCCCAAAACATGAATACCCTAGATAACAAAAATAAGTTCATGACATCATAAGGAGGAGCTCTTCAAGTACTTTTGTTGTCTCATCATCTCCACTTGAGGAGTTTTTGTAGTTCCATAATTAAGAGGGAGCCTCCGTAAACAAGTTTCTTACTTGGTAGCATAATTCCTAAGCGAAGAGGAGTTTAGTAACATTCTCCTTCTATAGGAATGAGGATTTGCCTCCCTTATTGGAATAGATATGACCTCCCTAAGAGGGAGAGATAGACACATAATTATTGTCTTCACTTGGGAAATATTTAATGGAGCATTGGGTAAAAATTTGGCATATAATCCTATGTGAGGATGTGTTAGGGAATCCAAGATAAGAGTAATCGTAGAGGACTCGATATTATTTTAGGATTCAAAATCCAAGATAAGATTAGTCCCGGTTGAACACACCCCGAGAAGTCAAAGGGGGTATGTTCCAAGAGAGAGAATGGTGACTTGTTTATTCATCCATTTGGGGAATTTTGATGTCTAAAATGGGCCTCCTAAGAAAAAATGTACAACCAAAATAAAATTTAAAAAGAACCAATAGGATTGAAGATGATGATGTCAACCATGGGGGGGATGATTCACCATTTTTCGAGTAAAAAAATGAAAAAGATTAAAAAATAATAAAATAATAAAACTACTTTTTCAACTCATATTCTTAACTTATCTCCCTAAGGTTTTACTTCAAATTTGAGCGAGAGTACTCATTTAATGCAAAATTTAATTCCTTTTCAGTTCAGTGAGTACCCATGTTGCATTACAGACCCTACTACATGAAAAATTATAAGTACATGGAAAAACGTGATTGAAATTTTTTTTTATGTAGCAAGGTCCATAGAAAGTATGCAACATGGGTACTGTTTGATGAGGAATCAAATTTTGTATCCAACGAGTGTTCCCGCTCAAAATTCCGAGTAAACGCTTGTGAAGATAAGCCGAAAATTTGAATTGAAAAAGTTGTTTTTCTTTTCTTCCTCAAAATTTGATGACGTAATCTAATCTTACTTTATTATTTCCACTATTATTTTATAATTTCCTTAGGGGTACCATTTCAAACCTCAAAATTCCTCTAATTATTGTTCTCGAATCTCGTGGAGAGATAGAGTTTCTAGTCAAGCCCTTGCTATGTGGCAATCATGGTTGATATGATGCTATACAAATGTTACCAACCGACTCTTATGAGAAATTATTCGCATTGAGAATGACCAAGTACCATTATGAATACCTACCTAGTTAAGAGGGATTGTTGAAAAGTGTAACTAGGTTAGGTCTTCATAGTGACATGTAAATGTTATTTTATGTAATTGATGTGAAGAAGAAAATAGAATTATTATTGTAATTCTTGTTCCATGGGTTTCATGAGCAATGAATTTTATTTGTAGTGATGGCTCCCATTGTGAGCCTTTAGGATTTTTCATTTAGTTAGAAAAGTCAAATTGAGTCTATGTCATGTATGAAGGACCTTTCGGGCATCTTACACATTTGTATAAGTCATTAAAAGAGTCAAAAGACCCTCCAATACAAGCACAAGTATCTCCTAGCAAGTTTGCTTCAATATGGAATTAATTATCTCCTCAAACGGACATGTCATCTCACTCCTCTTCATGTTTCGGTAATTTGAGGGGAAACCACTATAAAATAGGAAGCTTAGCCTCGGTTTAGATCACAAAAATGTTGACAAGCATAAGGTTGCAATAAGAAGTGTGAAGGTGTAAAATAATAAGCCTCCTAACCTATGAAGTAAGAAGAAAGAAGAGTGAGGTTCTTAGGGTATTTTTGGGATTTTTTTACAGGGATAAACCTCTATATGTGCAAGAATTAAGTTGTAGCAAATGTTGAAGAATGAGGGAGAAGTCTATTGCAAATGTTGAAGGTCGAGGAGAAGTTTTTTTTAGCAATGGAATCCAAGGAGAAGTGCAATCCTCGTAGGGAGATAAAGTGGAAGAAGGGGGCGAGTCAAGAAGGTTCGAAATATGGACAAAAATCGTGGACCTAGTTCAAGAAGATCAAGGTCTAAAGTAGAAGGAAGCCAAGGTTGAAGAAGAAGTTGAGAAGGAAGAAGGAGAAAAATTTTGACTATCATTGACTAAAGATCTTGTCATGGTCTTGGAGTGGAAAATAGTTCAAGTGGATTGGTCTTCGTGTTCGTCAATTGAAGTCTCTATAAGAAAAAAATTTGGATTTTCCCCCTGCTAAGAGAGGTTTTATCTTGCTATTAGATTATATTATATGTCTCTTGTCTCTCTTATAGTTTATGTATTGGTAGTTGTTCGATGAAGAAGAACACTAATAAGCTAAGAAAGAGAATATCCTAATATAAGAAAGTAAAAAATAATTCACAAGAAGTTATCATAAGAAGAGAAATCACCTAATACTTGATGCCCTAAATTTCTCAACACATTCAGGGTGTTTGGGAGGAATTATTGGGATCCTACCCACCCAAGTTCAATTCTTGCAAGTGACGAATGAACTTTGGTGTAATAGAAAAAATATGTATTCCTCATATGGAATATATGGATATTTATTTTATGTAATTATGGATATTTTATGCATATTTATTTTTATATATAAATATTTATCAATTGTTACTCGATTATCCTCACTCTATCATATTGTTGCTAACACAAGATGTCATTGTCAAACTTATCGTGTCACTATTTTCGTCAACCAGCCTTTTCATTGCCACAAACTTGTCTCTTACACAATCCATTATCAATTTTTTCACACTTTGTGTCCTTGTTTTTTTCTTAAGTTGCAACAATTGCACTTGTTGTACACAACCTAATTCATTCAGCTTTATGAGAGAACACACAATCCTCTAATTTTTTTTTGATTGTTTCATTATTTGTGATTTTATAGGAATCTCGTGGAGAGCATTGATTTTAACATACTAAGTTAAATGTTTATCCATTCTAGATTAAAATGCATTTTAAGATCAACCCTAAAAACCCAACAACCACTAGTGGTATTATTTCAACCAACTTCAATAGAAATCGTACCAATCACCATTGTTATTCTTGAAAGGACAAGCATGATTTTTTTTATTTTATCATTATGGCTTATCAAGTATATAATTTTGATCGTATAAATGTTAATTCAATTATTGAATAGGTATTTCAAGTTATATATATATATATATATATATATATATATATATATATATATAGAGAGAGAGAGAGAGAGAGAGAGAGAGAGAGAGAGAATATTGTTATTGTTGAAAAAATAAGTGTGACTTTTTAATTTTACAATAGAGACTTATCAAGTATATAATTGTGACTTTATAAATGTTCTTAATTGAATTAAAGAAAATGCATTGAGAGTTATATATGTGTGTGTGTGTGTGTGGGAGAGGCTAAAAATTTCATAACACAAATAATAATAAAGCACTATTATTATTACAAAAATACATATATGTTTTTTACACAAATAAGAAGGATTTTCTTCATTAATTTTGTGCCCGGTCACAACAAGGTACTTAAAGAATTTAAATTTTGCTTAGAGATACAAAAGCCTTAGAAGGATGGGGAGAATCATCTTCAAGTTTTTTTGACAGGTTTTTGCTATGTTCCTTCTTAGAATCAAAACTTAGGCATCCACTGCTATAGACTCGAAAACACTAACCATTTAACAAAACGCATTTACAGGGAGCTATCATATTCAATTGAGGGTCTATGGTCATGTTGTTCGCGGGGTTCTCAAGGGAACTACTGGTTGTACATCTATTTTCCTTTTTGATTCTTTGTGTCTAAGGATCTGCAAAGTAGTTGCGCACCCAGTCCATCTCGTCCTCCAATTGTCAAATTTCAGCTTGTTGACTCTAGACTTTCTATTTCAATGATAGTATTTGCTTACGGATGTCATTGATTTCCTTGTACCAATCCAATGGAGGATGTGGGAATTTGTGACATTGGTGTTCCATTGTTGACTTATAACCGTGGCAACATATGTATTTTAAAACGTCAAAATGTAGTGATGTGAGACTCCCTTACCAAGGTTCTTTGAGAAGTTAGCCGCATAGAACTAGAGACCTCAGAAAAAATGTTTGACAGCAGACTATAGTTTCGTGGGGGAATCAGAATTAATTGTGAGAATTAATAAAATGGCGAGGAAATTTTTCCTCAAGCCTCGCTTATTCTTTGAAACAAATCCCTAAAGCACCTACAAACACTCAGAGCGTGAGTATTCCAATTAAGTTAAAAAATAAATAAAGTTATTAAAAAAGGAATATTTATGAAAAGGTTACTCAATATTATATTTAATATAATAATCATCAAAGGTTTTAAAGTTATAAGGTGTACAACCTTTATAAGGAGTTAATAATTTACAAAAGAAAAAGGAACTTAAAATTCTCATATATAGAGAAATAAAAGTAATTGAAAAAAAAAAAAAGATAAATCAAGATGAAGATTTTCTCATAAAATTTGTTCGTGTTGCAAATTACTTGCATAAATATATAGTATTTATGGAAAAGAGATTAATATTATTATCAGCATGAAAAACAAGAAAAATTACATTAATATTAATTTGGCAAATCAGTTATCAATTCCAAACCTAAATATGTGAAATATAAGAATTTTTTGCAAGAAACAATACTTAAAATAAAGACTCACAATTGATAACTGATGATTATAAGTGCATATTTCAATTTAGTGTTGTAAGTATGTTTCAATAAAATATATACATAGTTCTTGATTTACCATGGTTTGAAACATTGGGTACCTTCATGCTAAAGATGGAGAAAAATGTGATGTTTCCCCGGAAGAAGAAGATGATGATATTCCACGAAGTTACAATGAAGTAATAAAAAATCTTAAAAGGATCTCAAAGATGATGCTTCAAGAAAATGTAAAGTCAATATCAAAGATGCAAAAATAATATGGCGAAGTTATCTCTAATAAAAATGAATAAATTTCTCATTTAAAAGATCATGGTCGAAAATTACTTGCACAAGTCAAAATTGTCCAAGTTGAGAAGGGAATAAATACAAATCTCATTGACCTCACAATTCGGAAAATTCATATCTAATTTAATTGAATACATACACGAACATTGTAGTAGAAGCAACAAAATTTCCAAGTGAATATCCAACTATCATCCAAGCAACATCAATGCATCAAGGAAATCATGGACCTAAATTAAATTAAAGAATCGCCACAAGTATGATAAGAGAAAATCAACTTACAAGAATTCCTTATTGACATCCAAATCACAAGAAAAAACATTACAACCAATTAGTGTACCCATATCACTCATGATAGAAGAAACGTACAAATGTTCCAAAAAACATTGATCTCAATATAATTAAGTCTTATGATCACAATTCATCTCGGGTATCAAATAATCATAAAGATCCACAAAATATTGATTTAGGATCGTCAAATCATTTCACAAAGGCGAAAAAAATTAGTACCGCAATTAGAAGTTCATATTGTCTCATATCTTTGAAGATTGTACTTCAATAATTCAAAAGTTTCCAATAAATTACAAGACAATGAAAAGTTAAACATGACTTTTCATCCATATTCTTCGAGTACAAAGTATTTTGACCATGAATACGAGATAATAAAAATACTAAATAATATAAATGATAATAAATAAAATTTATGAAAGGACATGACTCTTATGAAAGGGATATCTCCTAGTATATAAATGAGGTCTTCATTGTACTATAAAAATTATTAATTCATTCTCATACATTTTAATATATTAATTTTTAACTGAATGTATACTTTTTTATTCCAACTTTTTTGGATTAATTAACTCATGATCCAAGCTTGGGTATCACAACTACCATAACCCTTGTGTTTCCCTATTCAAAAACCATACAAAGGATTATCAAGCACACTAGCATAGAATATGGGTCTATTATAAATGATGAACCAAAATGCATTGCCTCTCTCCATCCATCCGAATTGAAAAATATTATAAATTGTAATTTCTTAGGTTGACTAAAACAAATAGTATCCTATATGGACACATTAGAAGTTGGTATCCAAAATAATACAACACCTATCTCGAGATATATGAAATGATGCCCCTCCTCATCTTTTTCCTAAGTATATCCCAAATAGCTAATACAAGAGGGAAATAACATGCCAAACTACCCTTTTAGGGTTTTAATGCCTATTTCCCAAATTATTTCAGGAGAAAAATGAGTCATTCCTTACATGTATATGAGGCATTATAGGCTGAGTAACTATAAACAAGAGAGACAAAAATTAAATGGAATGTTGGAATACAATTTCACTCAAAATCAATACATGAGGCATGATTCTTATGAATTAGTTTTAAAACAAGATTTATGTTATTGTTACCTATACTTATGTTAATGAAAAAATAGGATCATGAATTTCCTTTGGAAAATTCTACTTCTTTGGGGAGAAGTCTAGGGAAGACTAAAGCCCAAAAATTGAACTTCAATTTAATGTACAATCTCTCGATGAAAACAAAAAGGAAAGAGGATGAAATTGCAAAGAAAAACTTAGAAGATAAATAATTGAAAGAGAAAAAAAATGACGGTAAAAACAAATCAACTAAAGAAAAGAGATTAAAGATAAATAAAGAAGATCATGAAGAAAAATAGAAAAATTTAAAAAGGTTGATGGAGAAAAAGAAAATAAAAAGGAAAGTTAAAGTGAAATTTAAAAAGAAAAAAAAAAAAACAGAAGAAGAAAGAAATTTGTAAACAAGAAACAATAAAAATTATTTAAAAATGGAGAAGCGGGACATTATAGAATCCCTAAATCAATCCATACATCAGGGTCCTTACCGAGCAACCTCCCATTAATATTTTGATTTATTTAACCATGGAGGATTTGCTAATCCCAAAACAATATAGAGCTTTAGTCAAAAATGAGAAAGGGAAAAAATATTTCGATGGAAAAGAGAGTTGCTCAAAATGGTTTGGAAAATTAGATCATGGGTTGATTAGAATGTTCTTTACATAAGAATGAAGAAACAAACCTAGAATTTTTTTTTATAATAAAATAAATACAAATTTGAAACAAACGAGGAGAAAAATAATAATTGATTTAGATAACACCGTGATTTGCACAACTAAAGGGAAAGTGCTAGATGCAAAATAGGGAAAGCACAGAACTATTATAATATGGAATTAATTGACCCCGCTAGTACACATGCCGCAATAAAAAGCCTTAATCAAACTTTGGTGATGTAGAATCTAGAGAAAAACATTACATTGTTAAAAGATCAAGTATTGTAAATCCGAACATGGACTAATAATATTTTATGCTAAAGTATTTCACTTACGAGAATCAATTTTATAAATATAGATTTTATGCAAATCTTAAATTTTATGTGAGAGTAAGCCCAAGGGAAAACTCAATATCATTTAAAATTAATTAAATAGATTCAGACATAGAAAAGAAGAACCTCATAATATCATAATTTTGAGTAAAGAAGAGATATATGGGACAAACAAGATCTAAGCTACCAATAGAGGGTACTTCAAAAAAATCTCAAATGCAACAGAGGATGAATGAATGTCTTGTTGTTGACACCTAATCTTTGGGATTAGAGAATTTGTGTAAAATAGTGTAAATAGAAAATAAGGAGAATAGGAAATGAAGAGACACTAGGAGATGAAGCCCAAGAGTATATCCCTCCATATATATATTTATGGTCACTCTTAATGCAAAATGCAATAAATTTGAGGAGTTACCTCTTGCCTAATATAGTATCATAGCTAGCTCCCAAATTCACTTTTCAGGGTGTAGCTCCCGTCGCTTTTCTATCATATTTTTTCCCCCATTCTCTCGCAAGATTTTGTGCATTCATATTCCTCAACGCTCGCGGCGAATATCCACCGTGAGTTTTTATTTTATAAAGGCTAAGGTTTTTTATTTTATACAACATATTTTGGCTTATATTGTACAGTTGGATATTCCTTGCCTGGGACCGGTGTTACTACACTTTCCCTCGGCCCATACTTCTACACTATTTCCCCTCACCATCCGCCCATATTCACGTACTATACTCATAGTCGAATCATATCCTCCCCTCACTCGCTCTCACCTCGTTTTCAGCCTATGCACTTCGGCCTCACCCTAAATGCTCCATCCGCGCAATACTTCCCAACAAGCAAGGGTATCCCCGTAATACCGCATCCTACCACCAGCCTCTACCGTTGTTCGACTCCACATCACATTCGACCTCAAATTTCCCCTTAGCGCTCCGTCTCCAACTCCCCCACTCCCTCGTGCCTACACTCTATCTCTACCGTAGTTTCCATACCAATGCATTAAATACCAACAAGTGGATCCACCTCACATTTTCCATATTCTTTCATTTTGGCCGGTTAATAATCCACCACCACCAACCGTGATCCGTCTCTATACCACTACCCCTCACCTTGGCGCCTGTATTTACTCCTCCCGCAAGGGAACTCGGTTTTCTCTTGGCATACAATTCTTCCTCCTAGCATATAACGCTCCATACATACACCACTGGGTTGGCTTTGACTGGTATCATAGTTTTTCCACCGCTCACCGACATCACACCACTCATTGATATAATACCGCTCTCCCAATGTTATATGTGATACGTTGCCATATAATACCCCCTACCTCATGTAACAACTACCCCAAATAATACCTCTTTCCTATATATCAAAGTTCATTTTTAATAAAATTGCCACCGAAGGGCATTTTTTGCCACCGTATGAATTTTTTTTTACAATACACATATTTTAAGATGCATGCATGTATATCATTTTTTGGAGTAGTCCTCTCTAGAAAAGAGAACTATCCATAATGTTCAAGGAATATTAAATACATTCTATTTTTTAATGAGTTGTGAAGAAGAATTTGCAAAGAAGAAGGAGATAATGTGTTCGCATATCCAAATTTAGACAAGGAGATTATCATTTGGGAAAACAAGAAATATCAAATCCTTTGCCTTGATTTGGACAAAGATTCTGTAAATGAAGAGGTGATTCAACATATTTTACCATTCTAAAATTATTTTGATGCCTTGAAGAAGTTGAAGGAATTGTATGACTCACACTCGAATTGAAGTTTTCCAATTGATGATTAAACTCTTACCTTGAATTGGAAAATGATGACCTCTTGCTTTAGCATCGAAGTAAGATATATTATGCATGATATTAAAAGCACCGGTGTTGAAATAGACATTCTTATAGCTTATTTCAAGGCACTATATCCCACCTTATTCACATTATCTTGAATCATTGCAAACAAGTGGAAACCTCAAGGAGATTACCTTGACTCCCTTGAGAATAACAAATTTGGCCGAGAGAGAAAAGGCTCTTTGGGAAGAAGATAGCCTCGCATTCTCAAGAAGTTGTGTGTCTTACACATAGAGACAATAATCATGCACAATATTCTTCTAGAGGAATAGGTGGTCGAAGAGGAAGAGGAAGAAGAAATTTTAGAGGCGGGTGGGTAGAAAATTTCAAGGAGAAAACTCTAATCTTCATTGCATATGTTGCAATAGAGATGGAAATGATGAATCCACATGTAAGCTACCTTGGGATAGAATTGAGCAAGGAATAAATGAAGCCAAAGGTAAAACCCATGACAAAGAGAAAGGTAAATCACTCGAATCCGCCATTATGTTGTGGCACATTGCAATATTGGAGTAAATGAAGACTTTTCAATGCTTCACTTGCTTCATGGAAAGATGATTGGTTGCTTCGATTCGTAAGAAACTTGCCACATGAATTTTAGGAGAGATTTTTTTTTTAAGAATTCACTCAAAATGTTGACGAAGCAAGATATTTTGCAAATAATTCAAAACTCAAGCTATTAGATTGGTACCATCATGCTAAAAATTGTCTCGGTCTTCCATACTTTCTTCTACATGATGTTCTATACCTCCCGCAGTTGAGGAGAAACTTGTTGTATTTGGTCCACACTCCATTCATATATTTGATGTCAAGATTGAGGCCGAAAAGCATCATATCACTCACTTGTCATGACAGGAAAGAATAAGAAATACTTTTGAAGCCGCAAGGTACCTCGTGCTCATGAACAAAACTTTGCATACAATTTCACTAAGTGATAAAGGTACATTTTCATCAAGTATTTTATGGCATGCTATATTCAACACTTGAACTATGACAACCTTTCTCAGAAGAAAATGGTGTTACCGGTTTGCCTATAATTCTTAGGAAACTTAAGCAATGTGATGCTTGTATTCTAAGAAAGCATAGCAAATGCTCTTTTCATGAATCGCATTCTAGAGCACATAGAAAACTTTGAACTCATTCATTCATATTTATATGTCCCAATGCTTGTTCCTTCTACAAATGGTAATAAATATATGATGACATTTATTGATGACTACACCAGAATTTATTTGGTTTATTTATTGAAGAACAAAATATAATGATTTTCAAACATTCAAGAACTTTCACATGCATGGATTGAAAATGATCCACAATCTCATATCGGATCTATTCACACTAATAATGGAAAATAATACAACAAATAGAATTTGAAAACTATCTTCGCCAACATGGGATCAAACATCAAACAACCGTCATATAAACCCCAATAGAACGAAGTAACCGAAAGAATGAAAAGGACAATCTTAAATATGGTATGCTTCATGATGTTTTTCAAGAATTTTAAAATGATGTTTTGGTCTCTCGATGTAGTTCTATGTGTTTTATATATAAATAATAGTTGTCCTTCTAATTGTATTAGAAACAAGATGTAAATGAATAAATAATGTAGATAAATGATAATTGAATTAATTAGTAATTGATGCAAAGAAGGTCATCGATAAGACATGACCTTTCGTGAAAGAACACCTAGCATTAGGCATATAATGAGCCTCATTTGTAACATTCAAATCAATTCATATTCATCATCCTCTAATATAGCATATTTGTATCCTCATGGATATTCGGATATTTGGAGGAGTCTTGGGAATATTTAGTTTGAGAAGGAACTTTGTTCGCTTCATTTGGTATCGAGTACATTCGATCGTCGACTTTTTCTTTATTTGCAGTACACGCTCTCTGATCCTGGTCCTTGACCGAAAATTCGTCAACTTTGTTGCCATTGAAGCGTTTTGCTACACATTTGGAGTTTCTCCATTTTTGCCAGTAGGCCTTTGGCCATAAGAGAAGAAATATTAAAAAGGAAGAAGAGAAAAGTCAAAATATATTTTAAAAAAAAAAAGAAATAAGTAAAAAAAAAGGGGACGTTAAAAAAAAAAAAAATTCAAAAAGTCAAAACAAAAAAAAATAATAATAAAAAAAATAAAAACAAAAAAAGAGAGATATACGTACATGTGAAGTAAAAGTAAAATTTAAAAAGGAAGAGTAATTGTTCGCTCGTGGTTTACAAGCTCATGGTTTTTGGGCCCATGGTATTAAAAACCCATTTCCCCTTTTCAAAACAACGTGCCTTTTCAAAACAAAGTGACTTTTCAAAAGGCACGTGACTTTTCAAGGTTAACAATCTTTTCCCTCATAATTATATATATATATATATATATATATATATATATATATATATATATAATTCAAATAATAAAATAATAATAATAATAATTATTATTATTATTTAAAAAATATATATATATAATAGAAATTATTATTATTAGTTTAATTAATTAATTAATTAAAAAAAAAAGTAGAAGAAAAAAAAGAGTATTTTGAAGTTATTAAAGATTTATAATCAAGGAAGTTTATAAGTTAAAAAGAGTGAATTTGGAGAATATTTATCTCAACAAGCAAAATGACATCTAATACAAAAATGGAGTCAGGACGATTTTTAGAATTAGGAACGCTACCTATAGACCCTAAAGCGCTACTTAAAGTTAAAGGAAGTATCGCAGGGAAAGATGTCACTATTGCTATATCACCCGCTGAAGAGAAAAATTATATAAACCCTAAAATTTCCAACCAGTTGGTGATTCCTGAGTCAAATATAATCGAAAAATTAGACATTTTTGACAAGAAAAAATACGACATAAAAAATCTACAACTAAACATTGGGGATTATACTTTTATCTCTCAATTTGCCATCAAAACCCTAGTTTTGAATAATAGTGATATTGTGTTGGGTTCACCATGGATGGAAACCTTAGGTTCAGTTATCCTAAATACGAAAAAGAAATTTTTGACATTCACCTACAAAAAGAAGAAGATAACGCTACAAGACGTTAACTTGAAGCCCAATTCCGTGACGCCTGAAGACGTACAAGAAATTTCGCAGGTAATTTCTCAAGAAGGTAAAAAGGTGATACAAAATATGCAAAAGGAAATCGACAAAATCACAACTAATAAGAATGAAGAAGTTGCTCGCTTCAAGGACCACAACGACAAATTACTAACGCAAATTAAGAAGTTGAAGAGAGACAAAAAGTCCTTAGAAAACAAGGTGCAACAACTTGTCGAAAATAAAGCGTCGAATATAGAAATCCGAGTTGAAGAGAAGGAAACTGGTACTAATGCAGTAAATGTCATAACTCAAGAAGAAGACAAGCAAGTTGCAAAAGATGCAAACTTAGAAGTTGTAGTTCCGGCGATGAACATTTCAAGCGAAAGTTATGTAACCAGCTCAATAACATCATCGCCAAAAGAAAATCAAAACATCACAACACAACTAAGAGTGGAAAGTCAAACCAAAAAAGTTCCCTATCGACATCCAAATCACGGGAGCAGACAACTCGATCAAACTATGTCTTCAGAACAGAAACAAGTTGATATTCCGAAGAATACTAACATCAGTGCAATCCGCTCAAGTGATAATTATTTGCATTCCAAATCATGTGAGATTCCCTGAGAACATTGATTTACAGATGGTCGATCCATTCTCGGTCATGAATAGTTTTGTTGTCATGAGATCCTCCTCAACATGTCGACAAGGATGACTGCCCCGAGACGAGAAGATGTTCGTAACAGGAAAAGAAATCGAGGCCTTTCATCAACAAGCTTTGAGGACAAAGCTTTTTGAGGGGAAGGCAATGTAATGAATAAATAATGTAGATAAATGATAATTGTAGATAAATGATAATTAGTTAATTAGTAATTAGGCTGAAAGGTCACGTCTGATAAGACATGACCTTTCGTGAAGAGGCACCTGCGTGGGTATATAAGCAGGCCTCATTTGTAACATTCAAATCAATTCATATTCATCATCTTTCTAATATAATATTTGTATCCTCATGGATATTCGGATATTTCAAGTCTTCTGGAATATTTAGTTTGAGAAGGAACTTTGTTCGCTTCAACTT